>JAKSZT010053928.1:51586054-51807283 GCA_026826555.1 Tolypeutes matacus | reverse complement strand
CCCCCCCCCCCCCCCCCCCCCCCCCCCCCCCCCCCCCCCCACGTTTATCTGTTCAGCACATTCTTTCCAAAAAGTGAGTCAGAAGGAGAGCTGTTCAAAGCCAAATGATTTTTCCTACAACACCAATGACCTGAGTCAAGGCAGATTTCTCTAGAGGAAAGAAGATAGTTTTTCCCTTTTCTTCCTTTCTTCATCTCTTTTTGCTCCATTTCTAGCATTTGGTACCCTTTCTTGCTAGTTTCACCCAGTAACATGTGAAAAATGCACTTGACAATGCAAAGCAGATGACTTGGTCGCCATGTTCTGAGTCACCATTCTGTTCTCTGCATTCCTGCAGATGCCTCTCAGAACCAGAGAATGACTCCAGTAGTAACCCCTGAGAAAGGAAACAAAAATGAAAAAGAATGGGCATACTCATATGGTCACACAGATATTTTTTGCATGGTTTGGCCCTCTACAGGCAACCTGCTTAGCACTGGGTATTCCCAGGGACCCCCACCCAGGGCCTGAAGTCCTGGGAAGATCACGGAGAGAGAGTGTTTGTGTGTGTGTGGGACATGTGACTTTGCCATCCTTGATGGTCTTTTGTTTTATTTTAGATCTTAATGGCCTCTTGGAAGTGAACTCTGTGGTAGAAAGGAAAGGGGGAGGGCATTGGTAAAGGTCTGGGTCCCTTGAGGTGATGATGTAAGTTGTCACTGCCTGTCATGTGCTGGAAATGCATCTGTCAGTGAGAAAAAGTCAGGAGAGCTGAGTGACAGCCAAGATTTTAGGGATAAACCCAACTTTCTGGGCAAGATGTCAGGGACACCACATCACCTCCAAGTCTTCCCTAGCATGGTAGGTGCAGGGTGTCAGATGGGGTTGGAGAAGGATAAGAGCCCAGTCACCATGGTCCTCTGGGAGCAAATAGCTAACTGTGCTAGTGGCTGCAGAGGAGCACATAGTAGATGCTCATTACCTTTGCATGCATCAGACAGCCTGTCTCCCAGGGTTCTGGTCTTTGCCTTGGGGGAAATGAGTAGGTTAGATGGTGTCTGGTGAGGGTAAGTCCCAGGGTAAGCCTTCAGGGTTTTACCAGTGAACTAGCTTCCATTTTCTGAAACACTGATCAAAGCCAAAAAGCTGTCTGGTTTGTTGCACACAAGGTCTAAGAATACCAGGACTTTGTTGAGCTTACCACCATATGACTAGTGCCTAGGACACTGGTTGCGTATAAATATTTGTGAATGAATCAATGGTGTACTAGTCAAGGTTTTCTGAAGAAACAGAGCTGGGAGGATACATCTATCTATCTATATATGTAAATATTATGAGATTTATTATAAGAATTGGCTCACACGACCATGGGTATGGGCAAGTCCGAATTCCATAGGACAGGCCACAGACTGGGAACTCCAATGAAGGTTTTATGAATTCCCTAGGAGAAGATGACTGACTGAGGTAGAGATAGAAATTCTTTCTGACTGCTGAAATCCTTAGTTCTCCCTTTAAGGCCTTCAACTGATTGGATGAGACTTCTCTCATTGTTGAAGGTGTTATTCTTTGTTGATTGTAAATGTAATAAGCCATAGATACAATCAACAAACTGATGATTTAAATCCTCTCACAGTAACAATCAGGCTAGTGCTTGCTTGATTAAACAACTGGATACCATAACTGAGCCAAGTTGACACATGTACCTAATCATCAGTATATTAAGAAGATTTTGAATAAAAAAATCTATCAGTATAATGGTCAAGTGTTTCTTGAGCACGATGAACCTAGAAGCTTACTCATTATTCTAAAACCTAAATTTTAAGAAGACTAGAGGAAAGAAAGTTTGTGTGTGTGTGTGGGGGGGCGGTGGTGGGGGTGAGGGATGGATAACAATTGCTGATCACTTACTAGGCATCAGGAAGTTTCACGTGTTCTCAATGAGTGGGGTATTGTCCCATTTTCGAGGTTAGGAAAATGAGTCTTAGAGAGGTTAAACCATCTGCCTAAAGTCACAAAGTTAATGAGTAGTAGAGCCGTGGTTGAGACTCAGGACTCCCGTGTTGGCCCAGTTTTAAAGATCTAACTACTGTGGCACTTCGTTTTTACAGACTCATCACATCAGCATTTTGGCATATACTGGACTGCTTACATGTGATGCAGAAAAAGAAAATTTTTAAAATAATTTCTTTTCATGGAATTTTTTTTTTTAGCATTTTGAGATTCAAATAAGATTAAGTAGATAAAAGCGTTTTGCAGACTGTTTGGCACGACATGCAGTAGGCACTAAAAAATTTGTTCTGAATCCAAATCCAATATAAATGTATTAGCTTTTTCTGGCCAAGAGCTTACAGAAGCAAGAAATAAATCATCATGCCTCTAGCCCCAGGGGAATGACATGGGAGAGCAAGATGGATGTTTGATCATCTCAGAGGGCTCAGGCTCGCGTCCCAACTGTGCTGATGGCCAGCTGTGTGATCTTGGGTAAGTCCCTTTGCATCTCGGGACGTCGGATTTATCCATTGTCAAATAAGGGATTATTAACCCCTTCTTTGCTTACTGCTCAGATATCATCAGAATCAAGAGAAGTAATGTAATTAAAATACCTTACAACATCTATAGCATCCAATTGAGAAACCCTTTATGTGTGTGATGAAATTGTTCTAAATTCTGTAATCACAGGAGTTGAGCTTTTCCACAGCTATGTACTTAATTCTCCTTATTAATTTAATTTGCATCTTAGGTGATAGCATAGGCTTTTCTCATTTGGAATTTCACTTGGCTTTCTCACTAAGTTAAATGGAATGTCTCCCTTTGTTGAGTATTTGTGAATTTTTTTCCCTGATTTTTTTTTTTTTTTTTTCCTTTTTAATTTTAGCTTAATCAAGATTTACTGTTTTTCTCTAAGGCAACATGTCTAAGTACCCAAGTACCCAAATTTACCTCAGAGGGCATGGAGAGTTGAGACAAGATTTCCCTCTGTGCATAGGTTTTTATGGCTGGCCTCAGATAGGAAACATAATTATGGTGCTTTCTTGCCTGATATTAGACAAGTCTGAGGAGGCCTGGCGTGCATTCCTTGGGCTCATGAGTAATTATGGTGTTGGTGAGGATCAGCTACTTTATAAGGTCTCAGGCTGCTGGGATTCTGGTTTTTCTGTAATGCACACATACCCCATGAATTTAATTACCACCTTTTTGGTGCCTGACAAATATGCTTCTCTTGTAAACCTTGTGTTTATGTTCGGATAGGACTGGAGGGTGTGTGTGTGTGTGTGTGTGTGTGTGTGTGTGTTGTAACCACTACATCCCAGACGTTCATGGAAATAGTTCCCCCAAATCCACGTCAGGTTTTTGGTTTAATGACCCATGCATTAGATAGTCTTTTTTTTTCGGTTGGAAAACTATTCTTCAAATTCTGTTTTTTCTCCACCCCCTTTCTTCTCCCTTGCTGCCTCTTGCTAAACTTTATAATGCCGTGATTCCTTTTGAAAGATTAGGTAAGAAGGAACACGTGTGTGAAAGTTGTGGCCAACTCCCATGTGCTGAGGGCTGGTGAGAGTGGGGCCAAAGGCCAAATGACTTCAGCACCTGACAAGTGTGTGGATCTCATTATGGTCATGGAGTCTGTGGGGCTTAAAAAAAAATCAATGGAATTGCAGGATGCGTGGTCAACATTTGCTGAGAAAGCAGGTCTTAAATGATTTTGTTTCTAATCCCTGGCAGAGGTGTAACTGCTAGGCCTTCCAAAATATATATGTATATATAAATCAACATATGTATTTATTCTCAGTAGAAAACTTTCAATCAACCCTACATACGTAGGGATTCACAGAGCTTGAAGAAGCATTTGAGATTATTTTGTCTAATCTCTTTATTTTATAAATGAGCACGTGAGCTCAGAAAGAAAAAGAAGGTTTTGCAAGATCTCTTAACCAGCTACCACATTTCCTGACTCACAGTTTATGCTCCATAGTTTACATCTGCTGTCACGGTCCCAAGTCATATATCCACATACCCATGAGGAGTTTTTGAGCACTTATGTTGTGCATGGTGATGAGCTGCTTGATTTGAGGCCCATGAAGAAGTCTTTAAGACATAGTTTTGGCCCTCAAGGAATTAATTAGTAAATTGAGGGATCAGGGCAAATAAGAACAAAACAGCCTGATGAGAGAAACTGACAGCTTATGGTTTACAGGCGTTGGAAGAAGAGCCACAGATGAGTTCCTCAGGGGCTCAGAGAGTATGAAAGTTGGGGAAGGCTGGTCTACTGAGAGGAGAACTTCAAGGAAGAGGTAGGACATAAAGAAGGTTTTGGAGATTTGAAGGTGTGGGATCCCAGGAAGGGAGTGGGGCTGGGAAAAGGCTCTGAAGCCTCAAGGAGCATGTGACAGAGGACTGGAAGCCATAGGGACAAGCTGGAAGCCATGGGGCCGGGCATAATGCAGAGGGCTTTGCATGCCAGGTTAAGGCATCTACTTACCTTGTGTAGGGATGGAGGTCAGTTGAGGGTTTTAAATAGGGCTGAGAGGGGGAATGACGTAGATAGTCTTGGTTGGGAGAAGGACTAGAAGGAGGTAAGGTCAGACACAGAGGTGCCAGTTAGGATATTTAGGAAAAAGCCCCAGCATGAGGTGATGAACCCTCTGTGCAGGGAGGTGGGAACTGCAATGTAGCAGGTTCTCAGGAGACCCCTTAACTCTTCAGGGCTCCCAGGTGGGAGTGAGGTCTATACTGCCAGCTCCTGGAATGACTAATTTTGTTGTCTTCCAAGATCTTGGGGGCTTTGCCCTGCTCCTCCATGTTGCTTCTTGAGGGTCGGTGCAAGATATAATTCTTCACCACTTAGAAGGCAAAGCGGGAGAGAGGGAAGTAGGGGCAGTTGCCCCACAAGAGCAGGACACCTCAGGCCAACACCCAAGTGCCCGCTGGCTGGAGAAGAGAAATAGCTCTGCGTCCTCACTCAGCCTCTTACTAACTCCGAGGTTGTGTCCAAGCTACTAATGTATTCTGAACTTCAGGTTTCTTCTCTGTATTTTCTAGATACAGTAATGCCTGCCATGACTATTCCCACTATTGCTGTAAGAATCCGAGAGACTATATGGGAACTGTCAGTAAAGTCTAATCATTATCATGCCAAGAGCTCTTGCTGCTGAGATGGTGGAGGATTAATTTGATGCAGGGAGAAACGACTTGAAAGGAAGGACAGATTTCCTTCTAAGGAAGATGCCTCCTTCTGTTTTGTCACTTGGAGCATTCTGTGACACTGTCTTCCAACTTTTTTCTTCTTCCACCATTTAAGAGGCCATAGAAATGGAACTAGTTTGGGGATTCTGTTCAAACTGATTACCATGAGCTGCCCTAAATTAGAAATGACCAGACTCTGATGGCAGCGTGTTTGGAAAGTGGGTGGCCCCATCTAAAGCTGAAAAGTCAATTAAACGGCGGGGGAGGGGTGGGAAGTTGATGCTCACTCTTGAATGAAGGGGAAATGGTTTTCAAACTATATTTTTAACATGTGTTCTAAATATTAATGACATTTCTGGCTTACACCATAGCAGTTTCGAAGGTTCTCTGAGCAGAGTTTTCCTCAGAGTTTGGCTTGATCATATGTTTAGGCTGCAACTCCATTGTAAATTTAAAGAATCAGTTCACCTAGAACTTGATAGATTTCTCCTCCACCAAAGGAAGAGGCCTGTGCTGGAAGCTGTGGTTGTGGAGAAAGGCAGATGGGGATCCTGTGGTGGGGATCTACATACTAATGGAAGAAGGGAAAGTGTGTTTATTGAGCACCAACTGGTCTACAGTGTGAGGGGCAGATGGGACAGGGTGGGATTGGCATTTATTGAGTGCTTGCTGTGTGCAGAATTTGATTTACATTTTACAGAGTCAGAGTTTAAGCCACTCTAGATTTTTCTGGAAGGCAGTGGAATTCAGCAAAGGGTTTCTCCCTTGTATAATGGCATAGATACACCCTAAAATGTTCAAACAGGATGCAGTGGAGAGGATGGATTTGGGGTAGGAGAGCCGAGGGGCAAGAGGCCAGTTGGGGACTAGCAGCTGGAGTCCCCTGACCTAGAGTAGGGGCAGTGGAGTGGAGATGGCTCAGATCTGGGAAATAGTTCAGCAGTAAAAGTGAAAAGACTTGGACTTTGAGAAAATGGTGCCCATAAGGCTATGTAGTGATAGATGTTTTCAAATCAGAAAAGTAAGAATTACTGGTGAAGAAAACGACCAAGAGGACACCACTTAAGGATCGAGAAGACAGTGTTTAAGTGTCAGCGGTGCCTTATGAAGTTGGTAAGTCACTTAATTTCTACGTCTCACAGTTTCCTCATCTGTAAAATGGGTGCAATAACATCTGCTTGCTAATTATAGGGCTATTGTATATGTCAAGCTAAATAAGAGATGTCAAAGTGCTTTGTTACTAGTAAGTTGCTTCAGATATGTAAGATTCTGGTTATTACTGTGTTTCCTGTTTTCTACAGGGACCCACAAGCGGCTTCTGGTGCCAGTGCTCAAAGATCTTCCAGGTGGTTATGGGTGGTTGGCAACCTGATCTGGAGAAGGAAAGGAGCTGCTTATCCTGACTTGAAGCCATTTTACCTGAATGGAGACTATGAAATGTGGCCAAAGAAAATCTGACTATGCTGAGGAGAGAAAGAGTAGAGATACTGCAGGACTGTACATTGGAAGAGGAAGGAGCTGGGCAGGGAGGGGCCGATACCAGCAAGCCTGTTAGGATTCCACTCCTTGTTCCCAGGCTGTGTGCTGGGATGGCTTCTCCTTCCGGGACTGTGACCCCAGTCTTGAGTAACCGTGGACCAGCCCTTGCTCCATCTGGGCTCAGGCTCCTGTTTGGCAAATGAGGGCTTGTTAGCGCCGGTCCCAGTACCTGTTCTCATGTTCTGTGGGTCTCACGTATAGTCATTCCTTTGATTAGTGTTATAATAAAGAGTCATAGGAACTATCTGAGTGAAAGGGGATGGAGGATGTGAATGGAACACAGACACAAGGAGGCTGGAGGAGTGGGCAAGAGAATGGATGCCACCATCAAACATATATTGAGTCTGTGTTAAGCGTAGGTCTTTGTGCTTGATGTTGTGGGTTCAAGAATGTTTGTCCCAGTCCTTGCCCACTTTGGGAGAGAGGACAAAGACATACAAAGAGATGGTGCTGTGTTGCAAATGCTGGTGACCAAAAAGGCATCACAGGGAGTGAGCACAGGAAGATCAGAAGAGGCAGGTGACATCTAGGGTGAGCAGGGAAGAACTTAACAGGTAGCTGGGCAAGGTGAGGTTTTCCAAGCCAAGAGCAAGCAGAAAGCACAGATATGAAGGCATATTTAAGGAACAATACGTTTCCCCAGTTAGAAAGCTCTAGTTGAATCATCCTTGACAAATCACTTAACTCAAATGGGCTTCTGTATCTTCTCTTGTGAAAATGGGGCTAACTTGATAGGCAGTTATATAACTAAATAAGGAAAAGGAGATGAAGTTTCAGGCACGTAGTAACTGTTCAACAAATATTAACTCCCCTTTCTCTTTTCTTCCTATGAGGCAGATAATGTCTAGCAATGGGCCAATGATTGCAAACTGGTGGCCCATGAACCAGAAATGTTTTGTTTGGATCTCGGAATTCTGGCTCATGCTATATTTGAAAAATATTTGAATTAATTGGTGACATTTAAAAATCACAATCCACATAAATATCCAGTTTTCCAGCTTCTCTTGAAAAATCAGATCTGACCACAGGGGCTATTTCCACTTGGCATCTATTGACTGAGTCAGGCCTGCTCCTATGGGTGGGGCCCGCATTCCCCACTTCCCCACAGTCCCTGCAACTCTCTACTGACCCCCAACCATGAGGTGAGTGTCAGCTGTAATTTATCATTGTGTTTACACTGTTTTTTTATTCTTAAATTGAGTTATGAAGAGTTGAGTGAAATTTCTTTTTATAGCAAAAGCAGAAAAATGAAAGGTTAGCCAAGAATAAAAAAAAAAAAAAAAAAAAAAAGCAAAGGAAAGGAAGAGAGCGTATTTCTTTGGGGAAGTGAAGAAAATTTCTACGTATTTAATATGCAGACAAAGTGTGACTGCATTGAAAAATACACTTGGCTTACTTCACTTGTTTATATTCCTTGTCTGGCCCTTATAGACATTTGAGTTTGCTGCTCTCAGCTTGGGCCATTTGCTCTTGGTATGAGATTGTGGAAAATATAATCCCCCCCTTTATAGTTGCCTCCAGCCATGTACGGCAAATTAGGTCTGAACTGAAGGAAACCGATGGTGGTTGACAAGAAGTCCACTGAGTTGGCTACTGGACAAGATTTCTTGCCTCCATGAATCTATGTCAATTTACTATGAATGCACTTACTACAGCATCTTGGTGATATTTGGTCCTTCAAGAGCTCATGGTAACTACCCCTCAAGACTAAAGGTAGCTCAAAGCAAATGAAATGATAGCTGGGACTAAAGGGAAAAGGTCACTGTTTAGAATGGCACTGTCCAGTAGAAATGTAATGTGATTACATAAGTAATTAAATATTTTCTAGTAGCTGTATTAAATAAGGTTTAAAAAAATGAGAGAATTTAACTCATTTAACCCAATATATCCACAATGTTGTCATTTCAACATCTTAATATATAATTGATTTAAAAATCAAGAAATATTTTTTTCATTCTTTTTTTAAATGAACAAAGTCTTTACAATTTGGTGTGTATTTTACATTTACAGCACATCTCAGTTTGGACTGCCTGATTTCAAGGGTTTGATAGCCCTGTGGCAGCTGAATTGGGCAGCTCAGGTTTGGAGGAAAAATAAGGGGGTATCAGCAACTATAGAGACTTCACTGACTTCTTGGCTTTGCTGATAGCTGGCCCAGAGCCACCAGACCTTGGTTTGTCCCTTCTCAGCTATCTCAGAGCCTCATGTCATTGATCATTTGCTTATGATCATCTTACATTATCCTCTGTATCATGTGCCTATAGCTTTCTTCCCAACTTTAACAGTAAGAAAGCAATTTGAAGGCAGCCCCCACATGCTTTTCTTTCCTTGTAAACTCTTCTGGATGCAGGATGGTATAGGACACCATAGCAGATGCTCGCTGTGCTTTTCTTGACTGAGTATACTCTCTTTTTTTCAAGTAGAGTTTGAGTTCTCTACTGTTCTTAAATAGGATATTGAGTTTGGCTGCTCATGGTATACCTCCAAGATAATGATCCAATTGAATCTCAGATCTCAGTGTCAACAGATTCATTCATTGATTCACAGATTCATCAACAAACAGGCCAGACATATTTCTAGGCACCAGGGATTCCAAAGAGTAAAAAAAGCACATTTCTTACTCAATATGAAACACAAACAAATGCTGTTTAGCAGGCCAGATATAATAATAGGTGTAGAGTGAGGAAGTAAGGGTGCAATGGAGGAGTGGCCCATTTGTTTGGAGACATTAGTGAAGGCTTCACAGAGGAGGTGATATTTGTGCTGGGTCCTGAGGTCCAGCCAGAGGCAAGAAGGGCATGAACTTATACTTGTGTGGTCAGCACATGCAGAACTTGGGAAGAGGGCCTCAGATTGGGGTTGATGGCCAAAGCAGATGCACCAGCTGTGCCTTTCCGCAGAGGGTTGATAGGTGAAGCTTCAGTCCCCTTGCATGAGACAATGAGTTGGATATCGACTTAACTTTCTGTTTTATTGTGACTTTATCAAGATGCTACAAGGTGTGAAATGCCTCTCTTTATGACCCCTGGGCACCTCACAGAAATTCAGAAAATTTTACTTGTTTTTCAAAGAGGAGCTCTTGGACCCCACCTAACAGCTATTTCTATAGGAATACCTTAAACAGATTTCTGAATCACCCTTAAAATTAAGTACCATTAAACCGTAACCAAAATGTACATGTGGATTTGAGATGTGTCAACATGTGTTTTGCATCTTTCACTTGTGAAATTTATGTATCTTGCATGGCCTTTGGACAGACTCCATGTGTTCCACATATGGTTGGTACATTTCTTATTAGGAATGGTATAAAGAGGGTCAGGAGAATCAGACTACTGTATTGATAAACATAAGGTTTGAGGTCCACTGATAAAAAATGGCTTCTGAGAAACCCATTTTTACTGGAAGAGCATTTATCTTTGGAACATAGAATTTTATAGCTGGAAAGGATCTTGGAAAAGACTCTGGTATAATCCATTCATTTTGCACATGGGAAACTGGGACCTAGAGAGGTTAAGTGACCCATACAAGTCCTCAGATGTTAGTGGCAGAACAAAGACTGGAACTTAAGGCCTCTGATCTCAAAGTCATTGTTTTTCTCTGTCCACATTGATTTGCTCATGAGTCTCATTAAAAAAGGGTAATCATTTTCTAATTTAAAATAACTTCTGGACAGCATTTCTAGAAGATATTCTAGATTCCAACTAGGCAAACATGGTAAAAGACAAAAATCTATATGAGCAGGACCATGCATCTATGACTTAGCAATGTAACCCCAGGTGCCTGTCACATATAAGTTTCTTAGTTAGTATTTGGGGGATGAAAGAACCATACCAATAACCTAGATGACAGCCTATGTATTACCACAATCTGTGGGAGTGTCCTCAAGGATTACAGTCCTATAAAACTAAAATGAGAACCACAACCGGGGGCCAACATACACTTTGCCAACAAAAACAAAGAAAGCTTGATCTCCTGCCGAAAGTTTCTCTACCCAGAGGTAATACTCAAACTATTTAACAACCATGACCACACAGGCACCAGCCATCAAAGTGGAAGCTGCTGTGAACAGTCGGAACTGGAAGAGAGTAGCTAAATACCAAATCTGTCTCTTCTCCTGCTTCACTGATTTTTGAGATGCTTAGAATGTGCTTGCTCTCCCCTCCCACCCAATAATTCTCTTTTTTGTGTCCCCTGAGAGAATGAAATTCCAAGAAAACTGCAGAGAAGGGAGGAAATGAGGATGATGGATGTGGATATTATCACATGGAAGATGTAATCTTAGTGAATAAAATTCTGTAGGTAGGAAGAACTCTTGTAACATTGCATGCTGGCATTTAATGTGATAGTACTTTATCATTTTAGAGTGTCTATGAGCCAGAGAATTGAAGAAAGGCATGTCTGCAAAAGGGTTTTACTAGGTGAGCATCTGCTGGACCCTGGAGCTCTGGACTTCAGTGCATAATCTTCTGCCCTCTAGCTGTATACCTGGGGAGGAGTTTACCAACACCAAAGTGGTCAGCTAGTGGGACTGAGAGAACTGTAAACACCATATCTGCTGGTGAACACCAAGTCTCAATGCATCTCTTCCAATTTAAAATTGATAAGCAAGCAGAACCCAACATGGGCCATATAAAACAGATTGGATAGCAAGCAATGTGGAATAATGCATTGGAAAACTTCTTAAAATATTCTGAAGGAGGTACTAAGTCTTACCTTCCATGAAACAAGAACAAAACCCTAAGAGGAAGAACTAGTGAGATGATGAGCACTGCAAAGAAACTAAATATGCAATAGCAAACTTAAATCCTCACTGAAGACAGAAAGTGGCAAAATTTATAATGCATAAAATTGAAGCAATGATGTGGAAGACAAATTAGATAGTTTTTTTTTTTCCTAGAATGGAGAGAAAAAAATGGACCAATCAAGAAATGGAGAGACAACAAGGAATAAAATTAAGAGTATGGACTCTGAAGCTGTGCTGCCTGGGTGCAAATCCTGTTCCCATCTTTACTAGCAGTGTGAAAATGGGAAGGTTATATAATGCCTCTATGCCTCAGTGTTCTCAACTGTAAAACGGGGCTAAAGATCAATGCCTCCAAGAGATTCAAAATATTCAAATTAAATAAATTACTAATGGTAAAGTACTTAACCAAGGTATTGCATATAGTAAGCACAAGAAAATGTTTAGGTAAACAAAATCAACAAGCAAGAAGATTACAGATATGGAAGATGAAAAACGAGGCTCAAACTTAAGAATATAGCCATCAATAAGGAATGAACTTAAATAATTCATTCTAAATATGGGCAATGAAAAATGCAATTGTTATTTTAAATTCTAAGTTTCAAGCCTCCCACTCTGACCACCACCAGCTCCTCTATCTTTGTACTCAAGCCTCAACTATCTTCAGTGCCCCCATATGTGAGGGGTCACTGCATTCATTACTACTTTTTCCTCTATCCTCTTCATCTTTCTTCACTATCCATAAAATTACTTGAAATTATATCCTTTAGTTATTTATCATTTCCAGTAGAATGTAGCAAGGACTTAATCTCTCTTGTTTACTATTGTCATAGACTATGTGCCAAAAAAAAAAAAAAATGTTATAGGGTGAATAAATGGAGACATTTTCCTGTTGGACAAAAAATCCTGGGCATACATATGAGAGGGGCTTGCCACATCAGGTAACATTAATTAAGAGAGCCATTCTTAGGTATGTGCTGGCAACTTTTTGGAATAGAAAGAGAAGTGGAGGTATCTAGGCAGAAAAAAATCAATTTGTTTACAAACAAATTTTTTTACTGACTTCATCTTTATGTGCTCTTGCAGCATATGGCAGAAAGTGATAGAACAATGCTTGCAAAGCTTTGAGGAGAATGCATTGAAACTTAAGAATTTTATACTAACTCCAAGAAGAATATAGCTTTCTTTTAAAAGAAGATGAACCAAAAGCAAGAGCTTGATAATGGGGCTGTAAAAAGAGGATGGAGGGACTCCATATTCTGTTCCAGTGGTGTAAAAGGTCATCCTATGCAAAGGACTCCCATATTTAGAGCTTTAGACCTTGTAGAAGGCTGAACAGTGACCTCCAAACATGCCCACACCTTCATCTCAGAATCCGTGAATATATTACCTTACATGGTAAAAGGGACTTTGCAGAGGTAATTAAATTAAGGATTTTGAGATAAGAAAATTATCTTGGATTATCTGGGTAGATCCAATGTAATCACAAAGGTCCTTAAAAGGGAGAGACTAGAAGGTCGGAGTCAGAGGGAGTAGTGGAAATGTGACAAAGGGAAAAAGGTTGGAGTGATGTGAGGAAGGGGTCACAAGCAAAGGAATATGGGTGGCCTCTAGTAGCTGAAGAAGGCAAGGAATCAGATTCTCCCCTAAAGCCTCCAGAAAGAACCAGCTCTGCCAGCAGACACCTGTCTTGGGCCCAGTGACAATGATCTTGGACTTCTGGCCTCCAGCACTGTAAGATAATAAATGTGTGCTGTTTTTAGCTACTAAATTCATGGAAATTTATTACAGCAGCAACAGGAAACTAATACAGCCCTGATCTCTCTCTGAGTACCAGGCTCGTAGAGACAACACCTACTCCACATCTCCTCTAGAATGGCCTGATGATGTACTCAGCAGAATTCTTGACCCCAGTGTTCCTCCTTGAGTTTTTCTGATATTAGTAAATGGAAGCCTTCCGTTTAATCTGCCTCTTCCCTGAACCCCCACTTGCTTAGGTTAAAACCACAGGCATTCTCTTTGCCTTAACATCTTTCTTTCTTCATCCCAACCTGCAATCCAGGAGCCGGCCCCATAACCTCTACCTTCAAAATGTATCCCAAATCCATCTTCTTCCACCCTAGTCCAAGCCACCACACTGTCCTTCTGGGGCCATCCCGAGGACCTCCCATTCTACTCCTGCTTATACCCTTGCCACCCTTCCTATCAGTCTTTATTTTCTTAAATACATAAATCATACCATGTTACTCTCTTGCTTAAAATCCTTCAATGGCTTACCATCACATTTAAAATAAAATCTATCCCCTTGTTATGCCCTACAAGTCCCCGCCTGTCCCTCTGACCTCACTTGGACTGCTCTTCACCATGCTTCATCATCCTTCTTTCTTTTTCTTGATGGTGCTGGGCTGGTTCCCACTCCTCCTTCTGCCTGGAGGCTCTTCCCCAGGTCTATACATGGCTGGCTCTGCCTCACCATCCAAGCAACTGCTTAAGCACCATCTCTCCACCCGAGCCAGTGACACCCAGTCCTTCAGATCATTATTCTGTTTGCTTTTTCCCTCAATGCAGTCATAACTAGCTACAATTATCTTGCTTACTTATTTAATGTTTATGACATATTTATTGTCCATCTGCCCCACTGAATGGAAGCTCCATGAGATTAGGGATTTTGTTAGTCTTATTCACTGTTTTAGCCTTACTTTCTGGTCTAGAGTGTATGCTGAATATATGTTTGCTGAATGAGTGGGTGAATGAATATAATCAGATTTAAATAGTTTTCCTAAACCCATTTGCAATGTTGGAAGAAAATGTCAAAATAGTTCCATCCAATCAGGAAATTAGATAAAAAAATTGGAAAGTGGAGGACAATCTGAGTCATTAAATGTGCACTAAATCTTTCTTTCTCTGATTCAGGCAGTCATAAGAATCCTAATATGCATTATTAGAAAAATATAGGTAACAAATCAACAAAATATAGAGAAAAGTTAAAGATAACTATTGATAAAAATAAAAAACAATTGTATATCAACTAAGTCAAGGAGAAGATGAAAGCAAATAGTTACATTCCAGGTAACAAAATAAAAGAAAGAATAAGGGAGATTTAAAAATGGAAACTAAAATGGATATAAAGGCAGAATCATTGTGTGTTATTGTGACTACATAGCCTGTAATCATAGTTTTGATTTAATTTTGACTCAGTAATTATTTAGGAGTGTATGTTTTCTTAATTACTAAGCAATTTAAGATTTTTGGTTTCTATATCTCTTTCTGGGTGGTGTTTCGTCCTTCATTTTTAGTTTTACTATACTGTAGCTGGGTAAATTCTGTTTTTGAGCAGGTTTTGATGTTTATTTTTGAAGAGCTTCACTTAATTGTATTATCAATTTTATATATGTGTGATGCATAATTGAAAAGAAGGTGCATTTGATTTTTACCCACAATAAAAAAAAAAAAAAGTGCAATCTCCATTGGCAGGATATAAAACATTTGCTATACCAATTAATTCCATCATTTAAATTAAATTGTTCAGATTCTCTATGTATGTATTTTTCTTGTCTAATAGCAGGTAAAGATTAAAAGGATCCTCTTTCACAGCAAGAAACTGTTGTTCTTCCTCTATAGCTCCCATTTTTGCTTTTTATAGTTTGATAGCCAGGTGACATATATACTGGAATATTTTGTTTTTAAACTTTTATCATAGATTTCACCTTTCACAATTATAAAAGGCCTCTTTATAGTCCATGTAATACATTTTGCCTCACAATATACTCTGTGTGAAATTTGTCATTACCCCTGATTTCCTTGGATTTACATTTCTTTAGTAAATCTCTCCCTATTTTTAAATTAAGATTTCTTCATCACTTTGTTGTGCTCTACACATAGTTGTATATTTTAACCCTGTTTGAGTGTATTCTAATTTTATAGAAGTAAGCCCACCTGCCTGCCCAATTGCTAAAGAGAAACGCAATGGAATGCCATGTTTTTTAGTCTGTGCATCTCACCAGTTCTGAGGAGAGGGTCCTTAGGCAGAAAAAAGAATTATAGAACCTTAACATTGGAAGAAAACTTAGGTATTATTTCAACCACCACCCCCAACCACCACCGGCCCCAGCTTTACTTTTTGGATTTCCTTTGTGCTTTCTGGATTTCAGCTTGGTCTTTATCCCATTTTGCTTGTGGGAAAGACCTTAACTTAGAAAAGCTCATCTCTATGTGTGTGGAAGTCATTTCATTTCTGAGATATGCCCCGTGGACCCCCCTATAATGTGGGAATTCATTCGTTCAACAGTCACACAGTGATGACTATGAGGCAGGGGATGTTGTCTTTTATCTTCAAATTTACAGGCGTCGGTGCATCAGGACAGCTCTGACCCCCAGAAGTCCTAGAAGATTATAAAGAGTTTCCTTGGGTTGCCATGTAGCCTCTTGATGTCCTGGAGAGCAGGACCTGACACCACTCTAAGTCCTTGTCAGAAGTGCTCTTGGCAGGAAGGGTTGAGAAGGTAGGGAGCTCCGTGCTTAGGGGATGATGCCCCTGCCCATGCAGATAGGGTCTGGGGCAGGAAGGGACCAGGAGGGGCACACTCCAGCAGTGGAGGTGTGCTGATGGGTAAGGCTGGTCTGCAGGCCAGCAGAGACCATTCAATTCAGCTTTCCAGAAAGCGAGGAGCTATTGGGGGGAGGTTTACTTTCTACAACCTGCCCAGTTCAATGGGGACGGCCCCATCACTAAAGACCCACTCCCTTCAATTTGAATGTTCTGCCCAATATATCAGCAAAGGCAAGGATCACCCCAGGTGGAGGGAATGAGGGATGAGAGAGTCCAATGAGCCCAAAAGAAGCCAGTTAAGGAACCAGGGAAAAGAGAGATCACATTCTTTCCCTTAGAGCTTAGGGTACCAAAGAAACTTGAAGCCAGGGTCTTTCTGACCTGGTAATTTTTCCCTCCCTTACTCATATAGAAAAAACAACAACAAAAAACACTCTCTGGATATCAAAAGGTTTAAGTTTTGAGTTAGACTGGTTATGAAAAGTGAGCAAACAGAAAAGGAACCAAAAAAGGATCCCGTGGTCAAATGAGTTTGATAAAGTTTGTATATAATATTGCTTTCTTGGAGACTTGTAATTTTCATGAGCATTTTAAAGGTTTTGAGAATTCTTACAGATAAAACAAAGAACAAAACCTCTTTTACTTTCACTCCCCATTTTCTGAATTTCTTTGGTCACTGTGGTAGCATGGCCATCAACAATTTCTTCCTTTTCTGTATACACAGGCCACACCTCACCTTGAGGGATCTTAGAATCTATTTTCTCTACACCTAAATCTGAGCGGACCCCGTGACCTGTCCAGTATAGGAGACATGACACTTAAGAACAAGTTCTAGGGAAGCGGCTGTGACCCAAGCAATTGAGCTCCCATTTACCATATGGGGGACCTGGGTTCGATCCCTGGGACCTCCTGGTTAAAAAAAAAAAAAAAAAGAAAAAGAAAAAAGAACAAGTTCTAGCGTTTGCCCTTCAGAGGCCTGAGAACTTCTGCTTCTACTCAATTAGAAGTCAGCTGCCATACTGTAGAGAAGCTTGGGTTAGACTCCTAAATTAGAGGCCAAATGCAGGAGGCCCTGGAGGATATGAGACCAGTTTCGTTGTTTTAGTCGCAGCTGAGTTCCTAGCTAAATGCAGTCACATGAATGACTTGAGTCACTCAAGAGGCAGATGAGCCACCCAGCTGAGCCCAGTCAATCCACAGAATTCTGAGAAATGATAGGTCATTATTTTAAGTTTTGGAGTGCTTTACTACACAACCACAGAGAGCTGATATGACCACAGAATCATTTCTTTGTACCACATTTACTATTACCTTGCAGAAGTGATGTGATATCCACTGGGAATTGATGATGTAATTCAACACCTTCATCACCCGCATGAGGAATCTGGAGCACAAGGGAAAAGGATTGACTCACTAAGGATCACTCAGCTGGTAGCAGAGCTGGGTCATATGGACATTATTGAGAATCTTCTCAGGACCAAGCACTGGACTAGGCATTCGGGATAAGACAGTGGTTAATAGTCAGTCTCCACTTTTTAGGAGTTTCCTGGTTATTTGTGCGTGAGTGTGTGTTTGTGTGTATGTGTGTGGGTGGCAAGGTGGGGCAGGGAGTAGAAACCAACAATTATGCAGAGAGCTCAGGGCACTGATAGAAGTAGGCACAAGGTGCTGGAGAAGGCTAGAGGATGGCCTCTAATCCCATTTTGATGGTTCCAGGTCAAAAACATATTCCTAGAAGACATGTCATTTCGGCTGAAACCTCAAGATGAATAACGTGGCTTAAAAATACACCCACAGGTTCTTTGGCAATCCTCCCCTTAAAAGGTCGAGTCTAACTCCCTTTTGCTTGACTGTGCTGAACTTAGTGATTTACTTGTAACTAGCCAATGGGGCAGAAGTGACAGTGTCTGACTTGTGAGACTAGGCTATAGCAGACATTGCAGCTTCCTCCTCTCTCTCTCTGTCTCTCTCTCAGATTATATGCTCTGGAGGAAGCCAGCTGCCACAGGGCTTTTATTTCATAGAACATTTATTCAAGCAGGTGCTCTAAAAGGCCAAGATATGGCAAGAGGGAGATAAACACACAGATGATGGGTAGTCTGAACTATAAGAGGCATCTCAGTCATCTTCATTTTGTGGTCTCCATGCCACTGCCACTATGCCTGGCTTTCAACCTGCTTTCCTGTGGAAGAAGCTACCTTTGAACTTGGTACCTCAACATGTCTAGAACTCTACAGTCCAATTCAAGACCACAAAGAGAAGAAAGTTCTCGCTCTGTAGGTGTAAAGCCAATCTCTAAATTGAGATTTCCTGGTTGAGGACCCATCTATTTCCTGCAAGACTGATAGTTGGAATGAAAATATCCCACCTCCACTCTTGGAATATTCTATCTCCTGCCACCCAGTTGTGACATAATCCAATGTCAGATATTTTCAACCTTGGCTGCATATTGAAATCACTTTGGAAGCGTTCAGAAACCCCACATGTGCAAGCCAAGTCCCAGAGCAAGTATCAGAATCTCTTGGGGCGTGTGACCAAGGCATCAGTAGTTTTTCAAGCTCCCCAGGTGATCCTAATAGATTGCCAAGGTTGAGCACCAACTATCCTCAGTCCTTAACTGGATAAGCACCTCCCAGACAAATAGTGGGCCCCAGGATTTTTCATTACCACAGATTTCCATGTGGGAGCAGAAGAAAATAGGAGTGCTACAGGCCAGTTTGTGGCTTAACAGATCCATGGAACATGTGGCACGTCTTCCAACACAAAGGTAGGTTCCAGGACTGGCTCAGGGAATGTTTAGCCTCCAGGGGTGAACTCTCTCCTAATAGTCACAAAATCCCTAATATTCATCCAGTATTAACTATGGCCAAACACTGTTCTGAGATCTTTACATGTCATAACTTCTTATCTTACAGAGAAGAATAGTTAAGCACAGAGAAGTTAAGTAATTTGCCTATGTTTATGCAGCCAGTAATTGATGAGCTGAGATTAGAATCCAGGCTAATCCATCACTCTTAGGCACACTGCTTCCTTGGATCTGTGATCTCAAACTCCAGGGTGCATCTAGATTGGGCGGGAGAGTGGTAAGGGTGTTGGGAATAAAGGGCAGAGTTCAGAGCCCCAGGCCAAATTTCTGATTCAATAAGTCAGAAGTCTGCTAGTGTAATGGATTGAATTGGGTCTCCCCGAGAGCTATGTTCAAATCCTGTGTACCTGTGTGAACTTAGTTGGGAAAAGGAGCTTTGCAGATGTAATCAAGGTAAGATGAGATCATCCAGGATTAGGGTGGCTCTTCAATCCAATGACTGGTGTCTATATGAGAAAGGAAATGGAGATCTAGACACAGCAACCGAAAGATACACGAGGGAAGAAGGCTATGTGACCATGACAGAGGCAGAGATTGGAAACACCCAGGCTTGCTGGCAACCCTCAGAATCTAGGAAGAGGCGAGGAGTCTCCTCTAGAGCCTTCAGAAAGAGCATGACCACTCTGACAACTCGGTTTCAGACTTCTAGCCTCCAGAATTGTGAGAATCCATTATTGTTGTTTGAAGCTGTCCAGTCTCTGGTACTTTGTTACGGCAGCCCTTGGAAATGAAGGCAGCCAGGAATTTGCATTTTCATCAAGTTCCCTAAGTGAGTCTGAGGCAGGACGTCCTTACATCACACTTTGAAAACTCCAGGTCAACGTCACTGAGACCTGGGCTGTCATATCACTTGCAATTTATAGTGCTCATTTAGGCTGTTGATTACATTCGACTTTTATATTGCTCCTTAATAAGGATGCTGCTTTTCGGCTATCCTGGTTCTTGACACACAGCCCCGCTAGCCTGACCTCCTTCTGTGATATCATCCACAACACCCAGCAATGTGCAGTGCTGTTGTGGCTACTTCTTGTTCAGTGAATACATGAGCAATGAACTAAATGGCCTTCACTGCTGAGCCCTTCAAAATACCAAAAACATTGCTAGCCAATCAGGTAGATGCTAAGCAAGTAGAGAGCAGAGAAAAACTAATGCTGCTTCAGCCCACAACTTGCTGCAGCTGCTTCTGCCTTCTAGGGATGTGGTCTCATTCACTGCTTCTCAAATTTGTGCATGTGAATCACCCTGGGAACCTTCTTAAAATGCAGATTCTTATTAGAGAGGTCTAGCTGGCTCTGAGATGAAACCAAAGCTGCTGGCTTGAGGACCACACTTTGAATGACAAGGGTCTAGGCCTTTCTAGGATGGATGGTCCTGTGTTAAGGGCTACTTTAGGTTGGCGAGATGAAACTCTCCGTGCATCGTCAGTGTGAATTCAGGGGAAACACAGAGGACCGAAGTGCTCCGTATGAGAAGCGGGGGGCATTTGTATTTTATGGGCTTTATGGGAGTAGCATAGATGAAGAAGATGATAATGAAGGCTGACTTTCCCACCATTGTTGTAAGTGCTTTGGCTATTTTAATTAATTTAATTTTCACAACTCTATGAAGTATGTGCTAATATTATCCCCACATTATAGATGGGAAACTGAGTCACAAGTAGATGATTTATTTTGCTTATGGTCATTGGTCTAAAGAATAGGAGGAAGAGGATTTGCTTACAGGCAGTGTAAGTCTAGCAGCTGTGTTTTAACCACTGCCCTCTATTGACTCATGGAGGAAGCCTGGGAAAGCAGGGGGCCCAGCATCATGGCAAGAAACCAGGTGGCCGAAGGTTAAGAAAATCCTGCAGGAAATTCCCAGTGGTGATAGTGGCTCAGGGACTCCTGGGAACTTGGATGCCCATTCAAGTTTCAGTTGTTTGCTGGACTGAGCTGCATCATAAATCTTCTTCCACTCCTGATGTCCGAAACTTCAGTTAAACCCAGCTACACACATAGGCTTGTATTCTGGTTGCTTTGGGAAATCCAAGGACAAAGGGTTGGGCTCCAGGTTGGGTCTAGGTACAAGTGCGATGGAGAGGAGTCCAGACAATTCAGTGGAAGCAGGAGAGTGAGTGGAGCAGGACGTTAACATGAAAAAGTCAGACAGTGTCTCCAGATCCTGAAAATCCCGGGAGATATTGGGAATAGGAAATGATGAATTTCCTACCTTACATGGGATGCGGATATTGAGTCATCTTTAATACTGAAGTAAGGGTGATTCTTTGAGTTTGAAGGATTTAGGAATTCCTGGGGAAAGCAAGCACTTGGGCTCTATCAGTGGGGTCATTCCGGCTATTTTCCCAGTTAATTTATACTACTGATCTAAAGATTCTGTGTTATTCTCAGGCGGACAGACATTGCATTCAGGGACCTGGGTAAAGGAAGGAGGCTGTTATAGAAAGCTATAATTAAAAACAATAACTTAGAACAAACCCTATATGGGGGTTCAGCCTGAGCATGGAAACAAGTCCCAAATCCCCTGTGTGACCTGCTGCTTTCAGAGAGAAGCAAATCTCCTGTCTTGCCTTATGGAAAATGCCATCTCTGCCCCCATGGATCTCTGGAGACCCCAGGATCCTGGCATGGCATTTGTCCAGAGCCCAGGTAATTTGTGGTGTCAGGAACACTTGAGTTTTCTGGTTAGGCAAACACACCCCTGCCAGATTCACTTAGGATGAGACCTAAGTAAGTTCCTCTATTCTGGTGTTTCTTTTTTCTTATGAATGTCAGGTCCAGCTCTTGCAACCTCTGTCACAGCTTGCAAAACCACTCTACACTCAGAACTTTATTTTATCCTCACAGTAGTGCTGATGCAAGCTGAAAAGGCCTTTTTATTTCCACTTTATAGGTGGAAAGACAGAGGCTCAGAAAGGTTAAATCACTTGCCAAAGATACACCGACACAGAACGCTAAGGTTGGCAGATATGTTGTACAGAAAGTGAGGTTTCTTGATTCCAAGCTATGTTTTATTTTATTTTATATTCTAGGGGCCTCAGTTCCATCCTTGCTTTGGTACTTCAGGCTTCTCTAAGGTAGCAAAGGTGTCTTCTATTCCATTAGAATCACCCGTGAAGTCTTCTGGGTCTGCACACAACAGGTGCCCAATGCATGCTAACTGGATGTCTGCCTTCCCAGAGTCCAGTCTCCCAGGGTCATCTGCTCACTCTGACACCCCCAAAACTTGAATCCAACATTTACTAAATGTGTGGGTTGGATACTTTCCATCATCGGTGCCCTTCCATTACCCACGTAAGCCTTAAGGGAGACAAAGAAGAAAGGTGGAAAAGCTCCCTGCTGATAGACCTGCACCCAGCAGTCACATCACTCATGTATTCAAAATATTTGTTGAGCATCTGATCTATACCAGGCCCTGTGCAAAGCTCTGAGCTTCAGTAGCAAACCAGGCAGCTATGACCTGGCCTTGCTGGAGCTCACGGTATAAAGGGTTAAGGCAGACACCACAAAGATAATTTTAGATCACCATGGTGACATGATGATAAATGAAAAGGAGAGTGCAATGAGAGCAAGTAGCATAGAGATCTGACCTCCGGGGGGACCAGGCAGACTGCCCTGAAGAGGTGGTTTCTGAGCTGAAAGCCGAGGAGTGAGTAGGCTGGAGTGGGAGGAGGTAGCATGTCAGGGCCAAGGAACAGCTTGTGCAAACACATTAGGGTGGGAAAGATCTTGGTTAAATTCAAAGAACTCAAAGCATCTGAGGCAAGGTTAGTTTATAGTGCATGCATGTGTGTGTGTGTGTGTGTGGGGGGGAGGGTTACAAGATGAAGCTGAAGATGTCTGCAGGGACCAGTTCGTTTAGGGCCTTTGGGCTTTCTTTGACCTATTCTAATGGAATAAAATACACTGGAGGATTTTAAATGGTGAATAGCATGCTTTGATTTTTGCTGTTATAGAGAAGATGACTTGGGTCCTTAGAGAATGTGGGCGGGGTGGAAACAGGGAGATGAGTAAGGAGGCTTGTTGCAGTGGTCCAGGTGAAAGACAGTATGGACTGGACCAGGGGATGGCTGTGGAGAGGGAGAGAAGTTGGCTGATTTGCAGATGTTTAGGAGGTAGAGTGAGCATGGCTTGGAAAGGGGGACATAGACATCATTTCTGAAATGGGGAAGAATGGAGAAGAGCGATGTTGGTGCTCAGGTTGGGCGACATTGAATTTGAGGTTCCCAGGAGATGTCGGTGGAGAGGCCCACTGGGCAACTGGATTTATGAGTGTTGAGTTCTGGGATGAGACATGGGATGGGGATATCCATTTGGGAATACTGATGCTGCAGAAGAAGACAAGGCAACAGGAGGAAAGCAAGGTTGAGAAGAGAAGAAGGGCTGGGACCAAGCCTTGAGACCATTCCCTCCATCCTGGGCAAAGATGACTAAAAGGAAGTTGCTAGAAAGCATGAGGAAGAAAGATTAGATTGGGGGGCCAGGGGGCCAGAGAAGGGGGAGTTTCAAGACAGAGGGAGGGTTTCAAGATGGAATATGCTGAAATCTTCATGGACAACAAGTAGATATGGGTTATATTTTTGTCCCTAGTGGCCTGGAGGTCATTGCTGAGAAAGCTTAAGAGGAGAATGTGACCTGGGAAGTGAGGAAGTGCAGCGAGTACATGGGGTCAGGTCAAAGTTTAACTTTGTGATCCTGAAAAGATGATTCACTCTTTCTGGGTCCCTTGAAAAATGACGGGGTTGAGCTATCAAGTCTAAAAGACATTCTCTAATCCCAGCAAAATGGGGTTATTCCCATTAGCAGTGCATAACTGCAAGAGCCTTTTTAGTGACTCACACTTCCACTGTCTCCTTAGGGCTGTCAAGCCTGGTGTTACAGGCCAACTGGGATATTCCCTGCTCAGCTCCACATCTCCTCTGCTTGATTTCAGGTCATTGCCCCTAGCGATGTGCCTCTTGACTATCTCAATATTCTAATTTCTACACCTCTGGAACACTTTGACAGTGGCATAATATTTTCCAATTTTCCTTGTCTGAATCGTCTGTTCCATGTCTTGCCTCCTACGACCTTGCCAAGTACATAAATGTAAAAGCCAATCATGGAGCATTTATTGAACAGTGGTTGTGTTCTAGGTACCAGTCCAGGTGTGTGTGTGTGTGTGTGTGTGTGTGTGTTGTGATGACGGTGGGACAGGGGGATTCAACTATAAATATACAGGGTCTGTGGATGGACTTTCAAGGGTCAGTTTTTAGGTTGGACTATATAGAGAAAATCCTGCCCAGGAGGGAGTATGAGAAAGTTTCATGATTAAACATCAGTTTTAGATGATGGTTCCCATAATCTAGAAGCATCAGGGTGTTCAGAGATAGAAGAGAAAGAAAAGACTGCCCTTTTCCTTTTAGCTCTTCATCTTGCATTGTGTGGCAGGATAAACTGGGCTCCAGAGCTAAGCAAGTTACACAGCTAATTGGCAGTACTACAGACAAGATGAGACTTGTACAAAGGTCTCTTCTCTGTACAACAGGTTGCCTGCTATGTGCTAAATACTAGGCTGGGCATTGCTGGGATGCAGACAACTTTGACCTTCATTGGGTCTAATTGGGAAGTCAAAATGAAACACTTTCAGGGCAATTAAGGGTTAAATTTATATTTATATTTATTATAAGAACAGAAACACTGCAGCGAAGAGAGGGACGATATGGTCTTTGAAGCCTGGAATTTTCATCAAAGGCAGAGAGAGTGAGGGATGGGGCAGGGAGATGCTAAGAAGAGAGGTTTAAATAGCAGCAGGGTGGGGTGGGTGGGCAGAAAGACCTTATTGGACCAGACAAAAGATGGGAGAGAGACAGAGGAGAGGTGGAAGGATGGGAAGACAGAGGGCAATCTGATGCTTCAGGCAAACCGAGATATTTTAGAAATACAGTGCAGTGATCAATTTTTCTATGTATTCCTATACAAATAAAATAGTAACCTGGGGGTTCACTGTGTTCTATCTTTATGTCTTGCAACAGAGCACTTGGACATTGTCTGCTTTGCTGCTCCCTACTCTCTTGGGGAGAGAATCAGACTTGATGAAGATCCATAGTGTGTGGTGGAAGAGATGGGATCCAATGGGGTCCAGATGGTGTAAGGTAGTCCTGGATGAAAGCGCTCCTGCGGGAGGAGGGATGGGTTCTCAGGGATTGGGGACTGATACTTAAAACACCTTAAAAGGTCAGGAGAGACAAGTAGAATTGGAGTTCCAATTTGGACAGTACATTTTAATGGTGTCCTTAGTCTGGAATTAGACCACATTGAACACCAACCCCTGCTTAACATTTTAAATTTATTCTAAAAAATCCCCATCTTTAAAAGAAAAGCTGTTGGATGAAGGAAATAGTCCCATTATTTTAGCAGGACAAATTATGGTGCATTTCATCTCAACAGCTTTCCTAAATAGAAAAATATATCAACTGCAAAGTGACAGTAAGTTTATATAAGTAATAAGAACAATTGGAAAGGAAATACTGTTTGTTCATAAAAGAAAGTCATGAATGATTGTACTCACCAAAGAAAGGAGGAAAGTCTTGACAGTGGCTGGTTGAGACCAGTGGTCCTTCTTTAGAAAATGCGTCATCTTTTTTTTCTGTACCATTTCTTGAAATGTTTTACAAATTTTGGAGTGCTTGTGGTTATTCTGCACTCAAGTTGTACTTAAAAGAAGCAATAGCAAGGAAAAATACCTTTAGGCAAAATAAAGGCTCATTATGATAGTGCTTTGAAACATGTGGATGTAACACACATGCATAACAGGTTGAAAAGTCATAGAAGATGCAATCCAACCAAATGTTTTGAGTTCATGCAAACATGAATTCAAATGCGTCCCATCCTGGGAGTCTTTAACTAGAAACTGTGGTGTCATGTAAATTGGTGAGTAAGTCTTTGCTCACTAAAACTTCACTTCTAGTAACATGTTTATTTAGAGTATTATGGGGGTGAACAACTCGGTATACCGAATGAAGAGGAGGTGTTATCTGAAAAGTGGTCTAGCTTTCCAAGAGCCTCTCTGAGGAAATGTCGTTAATAGGTAAGTAAAGAAGGAAAGGGTTCAGTGAGGCCCACTTTCATCTTCAAGCGTTGGCCCATGGAGAAATCCTGCCCAGGCCAACATCCTTTTCGGCCTCTTATGGCCTGGCAAACTTGCATTCATCTTTTTAGGATTAGCTCTGCTACCAAATTTTCCTGGAAATCTTCTTTGATTGGCCCCTCAGTGTCTTCACCTCCCCCTACCTGGTCCAGCAGCTTTTCCGCCATGCTCCTAAAGTCCCAGTGCTTCTGATTATCCTAACACTTAGACAAGTCTGCTCTTCAGGCTCATATTTATGGTCTGTTTTCCTCATTAGACTGTAGGTTTCTTATGAGTGGGTATGGTGGATATATTCAGGGTTCGTAATGCCTGGCACGGTGCCTGGAGCCCAGGAGGCATCCAGTAAATGCCAATTAGTGAATGTGTGTGCAAATATCCTTCAGGAAAGAACTGAGAAGTCATACATTTCAGGGTTGTGGAAAGAATTAAGTGTATTAATCAGCTTTGGGTGCAGTAAGAAATGATTTTGGTATCTCAGTGTCTTACAGCAATGAACATTTATAACTACTCATACTCAGGAGGGTTGTGTGTAGTCTAAGGCTCTGTTCCAAGCAGTGTACAGATGAGGAGTGGCTCCATGGGTTTTCTCATGTGGGACTCTGCTCTCAAGGCAGAAGGGAGAAGTATCACAGGCTCAGCAAAAATATAATTAAACTCGAAGCTTTTGCTCAGGCATGCATGGGGCAGTACACTCTGCTGCAGAGGGACATTACAAATCACGTCCAAAAGGAATGGAAATATAGTCCTCTTTGAGGGATGGATAATTGTGAATAATAGTACAATCTAATACAGGGGCTTTTTCTTCTCTTCTCTGTGTTTTTGATTACGATAGCTTTATTGAGGTGAAATTGACATATAATAAACTGCACACATTTAAAGTGTACAATTTGATAGGTTTGACACATGTGCTCTCCTGGGAAATCACCACTACAATTTAGATTGGTGGTAGGCAAACTATAGTTCACAGGTCAAATCTGGCCCTCCATCTGTTTTTATAATAAAGTTTTATTGGTATATGGTTATGGTCATTTATATATTGTTTATGGTTGCATACAATGGCAGAGTTGAGTAGTTGTGACAGGGAACAGGGAACATATAGTCCTCAAAATCCAAAATATTTACTATTATCTGGCTTTTTATAGAAAAAGTTTGCCAACCCCTGGTCTAGAGAATGAACATATTGATCACTCCCTAAATTTCTCTGTGCTCATTTTAGTGCCTCCCTGCCTTTCCTTCCCACATCCCCCTGCACTGAGCTAACCACTGATCTGCTTTCTGTCATGATACAATTGTTTGCATTTCTTAAAATTTAATATAAATGGCACCATACAGTATGACAGTATGTACTCTTATTGTCTGGCTTCTTCCAATTACACTAATTATTCTGAGATTCATCCATGTTGTGGCATATATCAATAGTTTATTCCTATTTCCTGCTTATTAGCATTCCATTGTATGGCTGTATCATAGTGTGTTTATCCTCTCACCTGCTGATGGACATTGGGGTTCTTTCTAGTTTGGGGTCTTTACAAATAATTCTGTTAGGAAGATTTATGTACAAATCTTTGTATGGACATACACTTTCATTTCTCTTTAGTAAATACTGGATCATATGGTAGATGTATGTGTAAATTTTTAAGAAATGACCAAGCTGTTGTCCAGAATGGTCTTACCATTTTATCATCCCATCAGCAGTATAAAAGTGTTTCAGTTCCTTCACATCCTTGTCAACATTTGTATCAATATTTTTAAATTTTAGCCATTCTAATAAACATGTTTCGGGATATTTTTGTGATTTTAAGTTGCATTCCCTAATAACAAATCATACTGGGCATCTTTTCATGTGCATATTAACCACCCATAGAGTTTTCTTTGAAGTGTCTGTCCAATTCTTTTGCCCATTTAAATAATAATTGGATTATTTATTTTCTTATTATTGAGTTTTGAGACTCTTTATATATTCTGGATATATCCTTAATCAGATATATGCTTTGAAAATATTCTGGTCTGACCTGTGACTTGTATTTTCATGCTCTGACCAGTGTCTTTCAAAGAGGAGAAGTTTTAAATTTTGATGAAGTCCGATTTATCAGTCGCTCTTTTTATGGAATGTACTTTTAATATCATTTCTAGGAAATCTGCCTAACCCAAGTTGCAAAGGTTTTCTCCTAGAAGTTTTGTAGCTCTAGCTTTTACATCCACTATTCACTGTCAGTTAATTTTTGTAATATGGTGCAAAGTATGGATCAAGTTTTTTTTGGGAGGAGTGGTGGTGGTGATACATCTGGATATCCTTTCTCCATTGAATTGCTTTTGCACCTTTGTTAGAAACCAATTGTCCATATACGTGTGAGTCTATTTATCAACTCTCCATTCTGTTTCATTGATCTGTTCATGTGTTATTGATGTGCCCCAGTACTTCATTGTCTTGATTACTATGGCTTTATAATAAGTCTTGAAGTCAGGTATTGTCTTTCTTCAACTTTGTTCTTCTTTTTCAGTTTTGGCTGTTTTAAGTCCTTTGCATTTCCATAAGAATTTTAGAATCACATTGTCAATTTCTACCAAAAAACACAAAACAAAACCAGTAGGCTTTTTATTTTTAAAATTGGTAGGTTGATTTTAAAATTTATTTAGGAATGTAAGGGACATAGAAGAGCCAATACAACTTTGATAAGGAAGGAGGAAGTTGGAGAACTGATGCTACCTGATTTCATGGCATACTACAAAGATGTAATAATCAGGAAAGCTTAGTGCTTGTAGGAAAGATTGATTATAGATCAATGGGATAGAAGAGAAAGTTCACAGACACACATATATTTGAATAATTGATTGTCAACAAAGATACCAAGTAAATTCAACAGAGAAAGAATAGTCTTTTAAGCGAATGGTGTTTGCTGTAAGAACTGTACATCTAGAATGTGAGAAAAAAAAACACACACAAAATTTTCAACCCACACCTCTTGTCATTCACAAAAATAAACTTGAAATGAATCATAGACCTAACTGTGAAAGTTAAAGTTATAAAACTTCCAGAAGAAAATCTTCACAACCATAAGAGAAAATATGTGCAATGCATATATATGTCAAAAGACTTTTGCCCAGAATATATAAATAACTTTTATAACTCCATACTGAGATGGCAAACAACCCAGTACAAATGGACATAAATATTTAAACAGATATTTAACAAAAGGAAGTATAAAATGATCAATAAGCACATGGACAGATGGTCAGAATTATTAGTAACAAGGGAACAGCAAATTAAAAAACCATAATGAGAGACCACTCTCTACCCACTAAAATTGCTAAAATTAAAAAGGCTGACAATACCACATTTTGGTAAAGGTGTGAAACAACTAGAACTCTCATACATTGCTGGTGGGAAGGTGAAATGGTATAACCACTTTGGAAAAAGCTTTTAAGTTCCTTATGAAGTTAAATCTGCATTTACATGACTCAGTAATTCCATCTCTAGGTATATGCCCAAGAGTAATGCAAGCATATATTTACCTCAAGACTTCAATGAAAATGTTCATAGCAGCCTATCATAATAGTCCCCAAATGAAAACAACCCAAATGTCCATCAACAATTGGATGGATAAACAAACTGTGGTACATCCATACAATGGAACACTAGTTTGCAATAAGAAGGAACAAACAAAGGATACACGCAACAACATGGATGAAAGAGTATGTACTGCGTGACTCCATTTATGTGAAGTTCTAGAACAGAGAAAAGTAATCTGATTTAGGTTAGATACATAGAATTCAGATCAATGGTTGCTTGGGACTGGAAAGGGAAGATTGACTTAGAAAGGCACGAGGGAGCTTTTTGGGAGATGGGAATTTTATATATCTTGATTGCGGAAGTGGTTACAGAGATATCCACATTTTTCAAAACTCACCAAACTGGACACTCAAAATGGGCGCATTTATTTTATTGTATGCAAATTACCACAAAAAGTTCATTAAAATAAGAATAATATCTCTACATGGCAAGTGAAGGTAGGTGCTTGATGCATTTTCAGCAGACCACCAGGGTCTTCCTGTCCATTCCCATATTGGTTCCAGCATCCCAACTCAGAGTATAAGCAAGAAACAGTTGGGCTCTGCTGGAGGAGCACCAGTAGGTCTAGCACCCAGGGCCCATGTGAATCCAAAGTTCAAAGTTACCTGGCATAGGCCTTTTTCATTAACTCTGTTCTGTTGGAAAATGGCTGCTGCTATACTGGACCATGAAGATGAAGGCTCACTGTGCTAGAGATTGCAGGGTGGTGAAAGGAGCTTGTGTCCTTGAGGAGTCCGTGGAACATAGATGCCTGCCTACCTCTAAATGTCTATGGGAGAGAAAGTGAGAAATAACCTGCCTTAAGTTCCTAATGTTTTGCATCTCTTTTACAGCTTAACCCGAACTTAACTCATATAATTATCCAAAATTCTTCAAACAAAAACTAAACCATGATTTAGTCTTGAATTCTACTCTTGTTGAGCATCTTCTATTTACTATATGTGGTTTCCATAAATGCTTTCCATTGACTAGTATTCAATCCAAGAAGTGTGTGGAATTCTCGCACCATTAATGCAATTTCTTTGAAACTCTTTCTCACGTGGTGTAAAGGTCTGAGACCAATTCGGCTGCCAAAAGCTCTTAAGAGATTAGGTTGCCCAAATAGGGACCCTCCATCTATTCCCGAGGCAAAGAGAGCACTGGATCCAATGTGAGTTTGTTGTACAGAACTTGGAAATCTTGTCTTCATGGCCTGAAGAATACTAAGAAACTTAAGAATAACTTAGGAAGAACATGCCACCGAGTTTATTGGGTGTTGTGTATTGAGAGTTTGACTGGGACTGAGGAAACTTACAAAGCCCTCCAGGATCCTGATTTGTTCCCAACATTTCAAGTCACCTTCTTTTGGTTGTTTGTTTCTGTGGCATTTCTTGCTCAATTTTGCCTCACTTGGAATTTGTTTATTTGTTTACACCCAAATCCTTGAATCAGGTTATCCTAAACTTTCAAAAATCTCCATTTCACTCTGATGCCTAAAAATTGTTGGGTAACTCTATCTGTTGCTAATTGAGTGTGTAACCTGGATTTTCTTGTTTTACCAAAGCCTGCCAGATCTGTCCCTTCATCTGAGTAAGTGAACACAGTGTGAAGGCCTTTCCCCTTTATTGGCATGAAGCTGGAGAAGCAAAGTCTGGAGGAACTCGTGTTCAAGATCACGTGGGGGGCTTATACTGCTCTGGTTGGTGTCTGGTTCTGTTGAATGACACTTCCCAGTCCAGCCAATCTATTATGCTTCATGCAACTCTAATTGACAACATTACATCGAGGATGTGCCAGCAGTTCTTAAAAATCCTTCAAATTTCCTGTGATGCAAATCCCTTTAGCTTAGCAAAACTATGCAAGAAATAAAGACATTCAAATGGATTCTGAGAAAGTCCTCAGAACTTCCTAAGACAGTGTCACGATGTTTCAGAAGGCCACTGGTAGTCATGCAAACATCAGACTGCCCCTCTTTTCAACTAAGCAGGATAAGTGGAAAGCTCCTTCCTTCCTTCCTCCCTCCCTCCCTCCCTCCCTTCCTTCCTTCCTTCCTTCCTTCCTTCCTTTCCTTCTAAATATGCAGGTAGGAGCCCTTAATGTTGTTGACTCTGGGAGCAAAGGAAAACTCTGGACCACTTTGCAGTTAGGTAGGGCAACTCCTTTTGTGAATCTGGAGATATTCCTACATGGGCTGTAGGAGAAAAGTATAGTCTATGGAATGCTTCCAGATGTTAAAATCATGGACTATATTTTCAAAACAAACACCAGTTGTTACATTTGGTTTCAACCTTTTTGTATTATTTTCTGCAATGGTTGACTTTCCTCATCAAGCTATTTCCAGTTCTCCAGAACGCTAATGCCTACCTTTAAAGGTGTGATCGCCCAACACTTCATTCCCTGGATTGGTTTCTTTTTAACAAGCTAAAACAGACATAACTAGGGCATTGTTTCAGGTTGATATGACAAATGGGAAACTGAAGAATATTGAAAACCATTTAGAAATTGGGTTAGTAAAAGACAGTGCTGTATAATGAAACCAAATGCACAGATTGGAATTTTAAAAGAAATTGTAGTGTGAAGATAAAAGGACATGAAAGATAATAAATGTTGAAATGATACACCACCTAATGGTATCCTGTCAAGGAAGAAAGATAATATGATAACTCAAAGAGCATCCCAAAGCCTCTATAGGTACTTGACCTATAGTTTGCTGAGAAACAATCTTTTTGTTTCATCTGGCTCATATTAAAAATAGGAAAAACAAAACCAGCATTTTTTTCCTACTTTCACCCAGATGGTAGAAAAATCCATGCAATTTTTAACTGTCTGAAATTCTTTAAAGCAATATAAGACAGAAAGAATTATTAAATCACTTTCCCATTTCATATAATGAAAAACTGCACTACCACGGTAGGGCTGGGGCCATCAATTTTGGAGCAAGTGGGAGCTCCGATTGGTCCTGCAGGCAATCGATCTCCAGCAGTCCCAGGTCCCTCTCTCTGAAATCTTCTTGGTTATAGGAAAAAGAAATTTAGAAAATAAGAACACTAAAGACAAACTGCTCATTAGCATCTACATACTTTCATTTTTGAGATTTATTTAGAATATAGCTTGTATACATGGCACACATGTGGATGTTTGGGGGAATATCTATATTCATTCACCCATTTATTTTTTTCCTTCATTTATTGATGTGTTCATTCATTCATTCAAAAACATTTAGCAAGTGATTACCCTGAGCCTTGGGGGAGTCCAAAGATAGGTATGGGTTAGGCCTCCCCGTGAGGTCCACTGGGATAGAGTTGGGCAAATAAATGACTACAATGGATCTGATCAATTCTGTAATCAAAATAATGGCAATTGTTGATATCAGTATGTATATTTGGCCATTTCAGGGTACCCTGAGGCCAAATTCAGAGATCTTAGTAGGGAAGCTGGGATTTTTGTCTCACCTCTTTTGTTTATTTAAAATTTGAGGGGTGGATACATTATTTTATTTTTTATTTACTTCTGCATTTGGACTTAACCTCTGATACAAACGATATTTGGTGGGTCTTATAGGAATACATATGGCACCAAATTTTCAATATTTGAGTGCATCTGGTTAAGAGAGGCCATTCCCTCTTGGAAGAGAACCTTGGTTAGGGAATCTTGTTGGAAGTGATAGGCCTTTATATTCTGCCAGATTTGTTTATTCCCTTGGTGCCCATCCCTAGGGATAGAAAAGCTCCTCTTCTCTATGAGCTCATGTGTGGTTGGGGAGACCAGACAGGTACCTACAATTAGCTAACTATATGCAAATCATCACGTCTATGGTGTCTCACTTTCTCCATCTGGAAAATGGAGTTGGCAATGCTCATTACCTCATGGGGAATTAGCTGGAAACAAAGCACAGCATCTGCACATCATGAGTCCATGAAAGTATTAGCTGTTACTATTGATACTGCCACCCAAGCCTGAGTTGTTAGAGCTGTACATACTAATGAATGGACACACAAGGGACTGCACTCAAGATTTCTACTGGGCTTCCTCTCACAGGCATAGCCCTATTATCCCGTGTGTCTTCCACTAGAATTAGAGCTCCCAGGACAAGGGTGATTTTCCCCTAAGGTAGTCCGAGCTCCCTGAAGGTGGAATCTGTGTTTATATCATCAGATTAGCTGTTCCCTGATCTTATCATTAAGAAACAGTGGTTAGAAGGAAGTTGCTGACTAGTTATCCTTCCAGTGGGACAGAGAAGAAGCAGGTGTGAGTACCGGCAAGAGGCCATCTGAGGAGGTAAAATCAAGGGAGGCATGGGGAGAGAGTTGAGAACAGGAGAGAAGTCTATGGCTTGGCCTGGCCTGGCATTGTGAATTCAGGAGGCAGGAGTTAGATAAGATGACCCACAGCCTCTCCCTTTCAAGCTCTCTGACTGAGGTTTCCTCCACATGTAGCAGATGGTATGATAAAAGTTTTTCTTGGGGCTGGGAGAGCTTCTCCTTCCCTAGGTCTTCGGATACAACTCCACAGTTAAAAGCTTTGCCAGCAGATGGAAAAGTAACATTTGCTGGTTAAAGAGTTGGAAGCTGTATCTGAATTCTAGGCTGGAAAGTGGGGGTGGGAATGTGCCGGGATGTTCTTGGCAAAGGGAAGACTCCTATTTTGCTTAGGAATGCACTTTTTTTTCAGACTGAACATGGTAATGGTGTTAGCCCCTAAGTTCTAGAATAGTGGGAGTGAAGGTGACAATGAAGTAAATTGTTCTGCATGGTAAAGTAAAACAGTAGCCTGCTTGAGCAGACTGGTTGCTTTATTAATTTAAACATATTTTTTTAAAAAAAATATTTATTTATTTATTTAGCGCCCCATTGTTTTGCACTCACTGTCTGCATGTTCTTCTGTGTCTGCTTGTCTTCTCTTTAGGCAGCACTGGGAACCAATCCTGGGACCTTCTGGAGTGGGAGAGAAGCACTCAATCTCTTGCACCGCCTCAGATCCCTGGTCTGCTGCATCTCTTATTGTCTCTCCTCTGTGTCTCTTTTTGTTGCATCATCTTGCTGCGCCAGCTCTCTGCGCAGGCCAGCTCTCCACGTGGGCCAGCTCTCCGCTCAGGCCAGCTCACTGTGCAAGCCAGCTTGCCTTTCACCAGGAGGCCCCGGGAATCAAACCCTAGACATCCTCTGTGGTAGATGGGAGCCCAATCGCTTGAGCCACATCCGTTTCCCAATTTAAACAGGTTTTGAATTTTCCCCTCACAAGCCAGAGCCCTGGATTTTGTGATTACACAACTGGCAAGAGAAAAGAAGGGAGAAAAGAAGAGCTTTTAGGAACAGACCACACACCATGGGGGCATGAGAGGGCCAAGAAGAGAGACACAGCCAAGGAAGAGATTCCTCGCGTGAAGGGATGGGAGAGAAACTTTAGGCAGAGGCTGCTATGCCTCTCTTTAACTAACATCCAAGCCTCCAGGAAAGCACTGTTAACCTTGATGACTGGGCAAGACTCTCAGGGATTATGGTGTAGTGTGGGGATTATCCTAAGTCGTGGCTTGGTTCATTTCTCTGGTGGCTAAAAGGAAGGGCATTTTCAAAAGACTGGTAATCTGGTTGACTCAGGTAAATGACACTAGGCCACTTCTCAAAGGGTCTCAGTCATCCAGCTCTTTGGTACAGAGGACAGAGGGTGTGCGGGAGGCTGTGCCCATGCCAGGGACAGGGGACCCTGCAGGGTTCTGGCTGTAGGGTCCATGCAGGGGGCTCACAGGGGAGCCCCAGGTCCAGCCTCTCAGGTGCTGTCATTCACATGCATTGGTTACTGTTAACAGGGTGTTCTGCTTTCCAGGGTGATGGGGTAGGGGGCTGTGTCTTAGAACCAGTCTTCCTGAAGGGACCTCAGAGGCAGATAAATCACTTGTCCCTTTCTCTGGAAGGTTAAATCACCCCAGTGGGCCTCAGGAAGGCACAAGCAAGGCTCTTTCTTCTCAGAGTAATATTTGCATGTAAAACTGTCAGCTGACAGCCAGTTCCAAAGCATCTTGTGCCCTCCCTTCCACAGATATTTGGTGAGCTGGATATGTGCTGGCACTGGGGTGTAGACGTGGCCTCCAGGAGCTGTTGTCTAGTGGGGGGAAGACAGAGCAGGTTGGTTCCCTCATGGGATCTAAGAGCTGTATGATGGGGGCACAGCTGGGGGTGGAGGTCTGGAGGGCACAGGCGGCTTTCTGAGTCTTGAAGGAGGGGTAGGGGAGAGCCACTGGGAGGAGGATGCAGTCTGGATCAGGTGCAGGGAAAGGAAAGGGATTGTGGGGTGAAGAGAAGGAGCCCCAGGCTCAGAGAACTCTCTCTGCAAAGCGAAAAGGGAGGCAACTAGGCGTCCTTGTGCAGGAGCCACCTCTCATCCTGATTTTCTTGCCCTGCCCAGCGGTTAACCGGCACTTTTCCCTGGGGACCCATGCCCCAACCCCGGCCTCCCATGACGTCAGTACATCACTCGTGGCCGCCTGCATTTCGGCCCACGGAGGGCACGCGGCAAACACAATCCAGAGCCAGAGCTGCGCCGGCGTGAGCCAGCTCGCCCTACGCGCAGGGAATATGGAGACCCACAAATCAAGTCTGTGGCATAAGGCTCTTTTCTGGGGCTATTATCCTGGGGTGCTGAGGAGCGGTTAATCCCAGGCAATTGTGTGGGCTGCACACCTGCCGACAGCCCTTCCACTGTGGCCTGAGGAGTCTTCCATGTGGGAGCAGAGTATTTCGCCTTTGCTTGCAGGAAAAGATAATAGCCTGAAGGAGAGCATTTCACAGCGCTTTGAATTGAGTTGCCTGTTTGGCCGGAGTTATTTTTCCTGTTTTCTAATATAACACGCATTTGCTATTGAGTAAATATTGATCCTGTTGCAGTCAGCATTAGTGGTGGAAGATACAGAAAAATCTGATTAGCCAGGTAGTCAGGTCCACTTTCTGGGATGAAGATGAGTGTGGTGCAGTGACCGTTGGGACTGGAGCAGTGTCCATGCAGCCACACACAGGTCAATCAACACTTCTGTAGGTTCATTTTGGCCTCTTATAAATGGACAGCTCTTCCCTGAATGACACAATTTTTCTTTAATTTAGATCCAGCTTGCATGTATCAGAAAGTAGCAAATTACCTGCCCCCACTTTTATTTTATTTTATGTTTCTGGTGGGCATGAGGATTGGCTGCAGATTGAATTACAAGGAGATTATTTGGTGGTGTGATAAAAGCCTCAGGAAGGAAAATGCCATTACTTTTGAAGTCATGCCAATTTAAATCGAAGATGGGCTCTACCTATAGAGAGACAGATTTGCTCAGCAAAATAATAGTGTAATCAAGTTTAAGAACATTCTTGGCCTGCTGTTTTTCAAGCTCTTCACCAGTGTAATTGTTATTTATGTAATTTTCCAGAATCATGGACTCTAGGGATACCAAGTGTGGTCACGCCCCTCTACAATATCCCATCCAAAGCCCATCCGTCCTGACTGAATACTCTAGTGGGGCAAGTTCTCCATCTGACCAGGGGATGAGCCAATCCACTTCAATGGAGAGCTTCAACAGAAAGTCCTCCGTGATGGAACCAAAATGGTGTTCCTTACCTTTAACTGTGAGCCACACAAACCAACCTAATGCTTAAATTGCTGTTTTCACATTCCATCTAATATTCATGTAGCCCCTGACTTCAAGCAACGCCAAAGAACTCACTGCCAAATGTCTCTTCTTTCATTTAGACTAGCCCCTAATTTAGACTGATCTTCCCTCTGAATTTATCAAAATTAGTGAGATGAATGTGAGATGGTTATTTGGAAGGAGAAAGATAAAATCAAATGTACGATGTTTACCATACAAGATTGTACATGATTGTACCTCTTTGAAGACTCTTTGGAGATATGTGGCATCAAAATACAGGAATAAATAAAATAGCAAAAGGTCAGGCAGACCCCTCCATTAGGCCCTGGCTTGTCCGTGAAGTCAGGACAAACTCCTACTGCTGTTCTAGGCAGTTGCTCTGCACTTCCCCCTTAACCCCATCGATTCCTAACCGTTTTCTCCCATCTGTTTGACAAACTAGATTTCGTTGGATCTCAGTTTCTCGATTCCAGGCCTCAGACATTTGTCTCCAAGATGGCCTTTGCTCCTTGTGTTCATTGCAGCTCTCTTCTGTAGTCCCTGATGCAGGGGACTTCTCTTGCCATTCCTCCACACCCTGCTTCCTGTGTTGTCTTAGTAGGTGTCTCCCTGCTCCAGCCCCATACCCCCAGACCAGGACCAAACATGGCACTCCTGTGGATGAAGGGATTTGATCAGTCACACCGATTTCTTCCCTTGCTCTGTCCCCAAGGATGACATACCATGCTGCCCAACACACCTCCTCTGGACCCTAATCTGCTGGAGAGTCCACATGTACCACTACCACATTGCCAAGCATAGAAAAGACAAGTCAATTTTCATTGTGAAAGACCATTTGATGGGGATACAGCATGGAGTCACTTAATGTGTATGGGCTGTAAACAGTAAGTGAGGCAACCACAGCAAAAGGACAATAAGGGTCAAGAAAGTTATGGTGTAGCCAGAGAAAAAGTTCAAAGATTGGAGAGTGAAAAGGAAAAACTAGAGTTTGCATAAAAGGAATTACCAAACTTTTTTGCTCTACCTTCTGTCTTCACTCAGGTAGGCTTGGTCTGAAGAAGGCTGGATCTTCAATAGTCTTGGCAATGGGAGTAGCTACAATAATAGTAACATTAGCTAATGTTTATTGAGTGGTTATTATGCTCCAGGTGATGTTCTAAGCATCTTAAAATGTAAATCTCATTTAATCCTTGCAACAGCCCATGAGTTAGGCCTCTATTATCATTAGTCACACGTTGCAGGTGAAGAAGGGGAGGCACGGAAAGGTTTAAGTAATTTGTTCAATATTGTATGGGAATGCTCTAGGTGACATTCTGGCTATAACTCGGACTCTTAATGCTAGAGCTTCAGGGAGCATGACAGAAAGTGAGTTGTCCACACAGGGCTGATCAGCATCCAACTGGGAGAATCAGAGATGAGGTTGTACTTGCTCTTACTCTTGGGTTAGGAAGACTCTGCTCTAAATCATGGAGGTTAAGAGTGCATGGAGGTATGGTGACAGAAGAAACACTTAAAAAAAAAAATGGGACTACACTATAAAAACAGTGAACCTTAAGTTATGGACTTTAATTAATAATATAGTTATGAAAATGTGCTATCATCAATTGTCACAAATGTTCCACACCCATGGAAGGTGTTGATGGAGAGGTGGTGTATGGGAATCCTGTATTTTATGCATGATTGTACTGTAAACCCACAAGTTCTCTAATAAAGAAAAAATAACAAACATGGACTATATCACTTTAAAAAAAGTACATGGAGGGAGTGGGTTTAACTCAGTGGTTGAGTGCCTGATTCCCATGTACAAGGTCCCGGGTTCAATCCCTGGTGCCTCCTGAAAAAAAAAAAAAAGTGAATGGAGGGGTGGCAGCCACAAGTTCAACTCATAAACCTCGAATTTGCACGTCTGTGAAGAAACAGCTCATCTGTGGACCATTTCTGGATATCCACTGGGGCTGCACTCCCACCCCATGGATGTGTAAAACTGTTGGTGTGTATGGAGCTGATGCCTGGGCATGGAAATCTGTAATGAAAATGAAGTCTGGCAAAAATGTGAGCTGCTTTCCATTTTCACAGATTGAGCAACTGAGCGATTTTTTTTTTTTTTATAATTTTATATTTTATTTTATAAGAAGCTTGAATGGTGCTGCTGGCATTGTGGTCTGAGCTGTCAGTTGCTCTCAGACCCCTCTTGGGGGGTGCCTGCATGATATTTCATGGCTCTGCCTTGCTTCTGGGACAGAAGCTTCCTCTAGCCCATCAGAGCAGGCTGTGAGATGGCCTTGACACACAGGCTTTCAGGCATGCTTTTATGATAATCTTCCCTTCCTCCTGTCTTGCCAGGAGACCATATATACTCCAAAGTCAACATGACTTCCTCATCTTCGGATTTTTGTATCATTTGGTCTGTTGCTTTCATCAAGACACCCTTTTACATTTTTTTTCTTCCCTTCCAGAGAAAGGGCAGAAGAGGAGATGCCTGCCTTCTATCACCATCAGTGCTTGCCTCCATTTTCTTCTCTGCCTTCAGGAAGACACTTCTTACTCAGCCCTGAGGGAACTGTGCATCTGGAATAAGCTGAAGCCAGGTTTAAAGGCATTTGGGTGCCTGTGGCCAGAGTTTAAACCATATCCTTAGTTTAATCTTCAATCTCACAAAGCACCATTGAAAAACAATTTTGTCTCATACAGTATGTCACTCCAATATACTTACCTTGGGGAGAGAAAGTAGATGCTTTGTCAGGCCATGTGAAATCATTTCTGAAATGAAAATTAGCGTGCTCTGGGCATTTGCATGAAAGCCCAAGAAATTATGAAATGTTCTCCTTTTTTTAAAAAAATGTTGCATTTTATATCCTATGCTGAAAGTAAAGTCACTGACTCCTGACGACATTTGAAGAGATGGGAAGATGAGGAGCACATGAAAGATATGTTTGCATTTGGTGGGCTGCGGGAGGGACCATCTTTTTTATGCCATGGTTATAGGAATGTCGATATTGAGGAATTTTTAGTATTAAAAAGAGCTTAAGACTGTAATGCTGCTAATACAGTTTTTAAGTGGCAACACTGCCACTTGTAGTACTTGTGCCTCAAATCTAAGCTCTTCAGGGAGAACAACTGAAGAAGAGTAACTTGAGAAATCTTCTAAAGCACATACAGGCAGCAGCGTTTGTCAGAACTGACTGCAGCGCATTGCTGCTAGCTGGAGACTTTGGAAGTGGGGAGTGAGGAAATCTACTGCTCCAAACGAAGTTCAAAACAAAGACTAGCCAGTCTGTACATTTGCCAGCATTGTATCTGTCGATTAAAAATTTCAACATTATTGATTAGAGTTGCATGACTCATAATGCAATTGCTGTGACAACGAAAGTCAGAATTTAGCAATCACAGTGTCTTTCTTTTACAAAGCTTTGATATCTGTCACGGCTTTCTGACTGTAGAATTTGGCTGGTGATTGCACCCATGTTATTATAATGACAGCAGATAGCAGTGGGCATAGGTGTGTGCATATTCATAGAAACCTCTCCGTTTTGCAGAAGGGTCTTGTCCAAGTTCAGAGAAATGCTTAATTCAGAACATGCAAAGCAATAAAGAGAATATTAGAATGATTTTTATTGCGTTCAAAAAATTGTGAGCTAAAAGCACTTGAGTTAATTTAAAAAGTAATTTTATTGAGTTAATGGTGAGTGTGAAGAATTAAATCAATAAAAACCCCACTTGCCATTAAGTTCAAAAACAGTGAATGCATTTTACTAACTGTGTTGTTTTAAATTCAACATTGTATGTTCCCCTCCATTGTTTTCTCTCTTACATTTCTCCATAACCTTAGGCAGGCCATTTGCAAAGCTCTTTTTTTTTTGCCCTGGAATGTGGGCTTTAAAAATTGCAGGTATATATAGACAGACATATACATGTCTTCTTCACAAAGTGAGCAGAGCTGACTGTAGGCAGGCAAGGTACTGCTCTGCTCAGTTTCACAGTATGTGAATCAGGGGTAACAACATGTACTTCCTGTGTTCTGATGTTTCTGGTGATATGATATCCCATTCAGGGACCTGAGACCTCAATAACTGGGGGCGTCCGGGATCCTTTATAAATCTATTAGAAATAAATGAAGATAAACTCCTCATATGGGAGACATTGGTCTAAACTCTATGACATTACTGTTTTTGTAGACCAAATATAGTCGAATGTCAGTAATTCAATGGGGTCCAACCTAAAATAACACTCTGGGGTTCATTCATTCATTCAGTCCATCAGTCATTCCACTAGCTCATTAAGTGACTGCTCTCCCAGTCAACTCATTCAAGAAAGAGGAAAATTCGTGGATAATATCCTGCAGACCCCAGCAGGGAGGGCGAGCCAGCTCAGCTTCTGGCTCTTGGTTGAGACCCCTAGAATCAAGGAATCTATGCACACCCTCCTGGGTGATGTTTTCTGGGGGAGACTGAGAGCTAAACTAGGAGGCTTCCATTGCTGCTCAGACCTTCTAGCTTGGTGCTTCTTCATGGATCTTCATGGGTCCCAGCCCCAGCTCTGCAAGGCATTAGAAGAAGTGTTGTTTGCCCACTTTGGGCCAGACTGACAACAGTGGCAGCAGGGACAGGCAAGAAGGGATTCCAGGGAAAGGTGGATTCTCAATCCCAGGCTCACTTTCTCCACTGAGTAAGTCTCTTTTCCAGAGCCAGCCCATGGATCTCTGTTTTGGGCCTCATGTTTTTCTTTACCCCATTAGTAGTGACTGACCCATTTCCCTATTCCATGGGCAGAGTGCACAGGCTACGTTATCTCCGCTTCCTGTGTGCTGCCAAGTGGGAAAAGCTGTCCATGAAATCACTAGCGCCAGAAGCAAAGAGGAATGCCCCGCAATGGCAATTGTTTCCCAAGTTTTTAGGCGCCTGGGAGGCCAGTTTCAGGCAGTGGGACTAAGGCACATCCTGCAGAAGCTGTGTTGGATGAGGGCCCTCCTGGGCTCTCTAGCGCCTGTATCAATTTCAGGGTCTTGTGTGGAATAGGGACTGGGAAAGGGAGGCTTGAAACCCTGTGAAATGTGATAAAGCCAGTTTGGTTCAGGGCGCCCGTGCTTTGTGACACCTGCCTATCTGTTACACGGATATCGTTACACAACCATCTGGGAATTCAACAGCATCCTTGAGTGTTCGGCGGTGCCAACCTATCCCAAAGTGGGTGGACACAGGAAGGGAGTGGTCTGGCCGGCTTTTATCCCCTGTCCTTGGCTGTGAAGAACTCCCACATCCTCCAAACCGACAGACTTGCAGAAATGATCAGCACAAAACTAGATTGTTGATTTCTAAATCACTGTGAGTACTCCTCTGTCTCCATCACCCTCACAGAGAACCCAAGCAGATTTTGAGCCTCAGGAAAGGAAGCTCAAGTTTTCCTGGAAATTCTTTTCAGTATTCAAAACTTGCAAGGAGACAACTCAAATGCCCACTAATGGGTGAATGGTTAAAAGATCTGTCGCATCCATATGTTGGGATACTATCAGCAACAATAAGGAAGGAATTACTGATAGATGAAACAGCTGGATGAATCTCAATCACATCATGCTAAGTGAAAGAAGCCAGGCTCAAAAGTCTACATCCCATATGATTCCATTCATATGACATTCTGGAAAAGGCAAAACCCAGGGCAACTGATTTCCAATCCCAGGAGTGTCATGAGAGTCTCCATGGGGGATGAGGGCAAAATAACGTTGTGAGGGTGTCTAAGACTCCATTTCATTCAGAACAGCTTCACCTTGGTCTATTTTAAACATGGGTTTCTCTTCCTTTAAAACACTTGTTTGATACTTGAAAAAACAGTTTGAACACATGAGTCCAGATGCAACAACATCTGGAGTCACAGCAAAGGGAAGTAAGTCTTCTCTACTCTTTGCCCAGCTCAACAAGCTTGGAAACTCCTGCGGTGACTGGATCTGATACTCCTGTGACCTCTTTCCTTAGAGGAATGCACATAATAGTCCCAGGAACCTACTCACAATTTTACATGCAGTTTCAGGGTGGGTTGTGGACTTCCTGAAGCCCACCGTTAGACCCCCTAAACTCCCAGGGATCTCCAGTTCAGTACTTCTGCCTTGGAAGCTAGGGGCCATATCTTCTCTTCCTTGCACACAATCTCATACTACCCAGTCCATGTGTACTAGTTATCTATTGCTGTAGAACAAACCACCCCAACACTTAATGACTTAGAACAACAGTAGTTCATCATTTCTCACAATTCTGTGTGTACGTTGGGCCCCGCTGTGTTCTTCGGTCCCACGTGTTGTTGACTGGGGCCACTTATGGCTGCATTCAGCTGGGAGCCTCCCTGGAAGCTCTCCTGGGATTGGGATGTCCAAGATGATCTCATCTGCTATGCCTGAGGTCTTGCTGTAGACTGTTGGGTGGGGAATGCTAGTTCTTTACAATGAAGACTCTTTCTCTCTCCATATGACCACTCTTGAGTCAGTAGTTTAACCCAAGCAGCTGGCTTCCAAGGACAGAAACTGGAAGCTGCCAGGACTCTTAAGGGTGAGATCCAGAACTGGCACGGTGTCAGTTCTGCCACATTCTATTGATCAAAGAAAAGCAGAGAGCCAGCCCAGATTCGAAGGCTTTACTTCTTGATGCTCCTGGCACAGTGCACATACATGGATGGCAGGATTGTGGCTGCTGACCATTTTTGGAGACAAAGTTTGGGAGGACTCACCAGTGTTAAGGATAACCCCATTGTACCAGCCAGAGCAATGAGCTCCTGGGCCATCATATGGGCATTTATTTCCTTCTTTTCAAGTATCTATTTTCTAATGTGTTTCTTCTCTTGCATTACCATGAAAACACTAAGAAGGCAGGTGTGTCCCTGTTCCTCAAAGCTTATTTCAGCTCTCAATTCTCTGCCAATTTCCTGATGACACACTTGCATTACCTGCTAACTCTACCACATATTTTGGACTTCATTTTATAGTTCCCTTTGCATTTCTCTTTTCCCCAAAATGTATTTTTTTCTCTAGACCACCTGGAAGCTCCCAGAGAAAAGGAATCATGAGTTCTACTTCAGTCACATTAGGCAACATGTTAGTTTCTCAGGAAGCTGTTAGAGATGTAAATGGGAACAAGTTTGTGTATCCTTGTTTACAAGAGCTGCAGTTGTGCAAAGGTGCCAGGCTCTTCATTAGTGTCCCCGAGAGGTTGGACAGGACTTGACTTCCATGGATGGCTGAGGAGGGATGAGCTATCTCGTTGTCTACCAGGTTCACATAAGTTTTCTTCATTCCTGTCTGCAGACTGTGATTAATAAGAGAGAATTTCCCATTGGTTAAGGAGAGTATAATGAAAATGGGGTTCCATTCCAACATTCCTGAATAGCACTGGTCCCAGTAGAGGCTACAGTATCTACCCAAACTCTTTATTCCAGCTCCTGTTTCTTCCTGATGTTTCTGCTCCTTGCCTATAATACCTTTCCCCTTCTTATGCCCTTGCCCCAACTTGATCCATTCTTCAAAACCCACCTCATGTGGCCCACAGGGTTCTCATCTTCTTCCAAAATCCAGGTTTGCAGGATCATGGCATCATAGAGCCTGAAAGCAATTTCAACCCCCCTCCAAGTATGAGGGTCTAAAGAGGGGCCTCAGATGCATGGGGGTGATGGGTGGGTCACATAAGCCATGAGCTGTACTTCCACTTCCACTTAAAGGCTTCTGTAGGATCTATTTTCATCTTGATCTTCTATGTTAAATATTATGTTGGGTAGTTTAAAAAAAAATCTCATACTTAAAACAGAATTTGAAAATCACAAATCTAATCCAACTCTTTCTTTTTTAAATAGTTAATGGTAGAGTCAGAACTCCAGGCTCCAGTTCTTGGCTGACTATTATTTACTGTTTGTAGATCATTTTGGATGAGGGTAGGATCCAGCCAGACTTAGGAATGAGCATAAAGTCTTGATACTGTTTTGCATTGTCTTATGAAATCCTGTATTTGACTAGGATCCTGCCTCTGCTTTGCTGGAATTTTCTGTGCTGCAGAGAACGATTGTTGCAGTATTATCTTGTGCTGTGGGTCTGTCTCTAGAGTCTGCCGGGAGCTTGTTTCGCTAGCTCAGCTGTTTCTCTACTCACCAAGCCTGAGTGATGTCAGCAGTGATGTTATTTCACTCAAGAATCTCCCTCCCACTGCTCACTGCCTTAGAGTCTTTTTTGGTCCATCTAGCGATGTCTTCATCTTTCCCACTCTTCCCTATTCTCTCCACTTTTGATATCCTTGAGGCTGATGGTGTTTGTCAGTCTGTCTTGATCCCTGGGGAAAGAGTTGGTAGAACCATGTGTGAGTTTTGGAGGGCATCCCTGCTTCCAATTATTTTTCCAGGAGTTGTCCTTGATGCGTAAAGGCCCATTGTTGCATTATTGCCAGTTGTCGCCTGGGCTTTCCCATCTTAGAGTGTGTCTTGTGGGGTGACAATAGCATGATGAGTCTCAGAGAGACAATAGCTGTTGATTTCTTCACAGATCATTGAATGAGGATGTTGACTCCCAGGACAATATTTGGTTTGCTCACTCACATAGCTTGGCCCCAGAGTTTCCCACAGTGGAAGTGAGATTTTCATCAGTCCTCCTCATCCCAAATGTCAGGGAGCTGTGGGAAGCTGGACAAAAAGGGAGAATGGGCACTTTCTCCACATGGACAGGAAGCCATTTTCCCAAAGTAGGTAAAGATGAAATCCTCATTGGGCTAATTACCTTGAAGGACAGTGAGAATTACTGAAAGGGCTAAATAAAATTAAATCCAGTCAACAATTGGAAGAGAGATCGATGCTGTCAACAGTGCACAAGACAAATTGAAAACTCAACTTTTAACCCAAGCTTTGGCCATTAACTCACTGGGTGACTTTAGGTGAGATTCTTTCTCTCTTTGTATCTAAGCTTCCTCTGCTAAAAAAATGTAGGGTTTTAAATAAATTATCCATAAAACCCCTTCCACATCTCATGTTCTCTCATTTGGAATATTTGTTAAGCATCAACCCTAGGCAGGGCAGAGCTCTGGGTCTTGCAATGGTAGCAAGTGAATATACTAGGTCAGTCTAGGCTATCAATTTTTTTGTTTGAAAAGACTTGCCAAGTGCATTCAGTTCAAGCAGAAACGGTTATGCATCAGGCTAAACGAAATATTGCCAAGAGGACTTGGCTTTATTTGAATAGAATGTGGGTAATTAGAACATTAATGGCTTAAATATAAATGTTTGCTTATAAAATGCTTGAAAGGAAAACTTCTCCCAAACAGGTTAAGCAATCTTCTTGCAATGGCATTTATCCTTTAAAGTTGCTTAGTGAATATTATTTCCTAGATTATGTGGTGGAGGAACCACATTTTCTCTCCGCTAGCTGAGACCAGCCCCCTCCCCCAACATACTGCCCTTCATTTCTCCCTACTATACACAAACACACATTTATAGGCACTGCAGTATCTTTATTTTAGAGTCATGCTAGGCAACATTTTGTGTTTGCTTAATGCAACTGTGGGTTCAGGGTTGTTTGTGGACAATGGCTCATTGGATCGATGCTGGATAATGCCAGCGACATGCTTCACCCTCTCCCCCAACATGCAAATTTCGAGGGGTCCTAAGGTCTCTAAACTAGAAGATCCTTAATGTAGTCACCTACCTTGGTAATCAATCCTAAAGATTCTCCACTTTCCAAGATTGCCTGAGTATGAGATAAAGAGAGAGAGGCCTGCTAAGTTGACCTAACATCCCCCCACCACTGCATTCTGGAAGCTACCATGTATCACTAGAGAATTTAACAGGTCACACTGGATTTTGGATCACTCTACCATCAAGCATGATTTACTGTCACTTGGAACACTATGTCCATTTGGATTAAAACAGAACATACGTTTTAAATTTATTTATACTTAGATCATGAAATGATAACTCAGCAGTTAGAGGCAAACAAGATCTACTTGTCTCTCCCCTTACCCCTCAGGAACTCCTGGAAGCCTCTGTTTCCACAACAGTGTCTTACCCTACACTAATTCTGGCCAGGTCCACATCTCCTAAGGTCTGGTCCTGATGGGAATGGGGAAACAATGGCTGGCAAACGTTCTTTGGGATTGTGTCTCAACACAAATATTCTGCCTCCCTGGATCCAGCTCAGAGGCTTGCTTCAGGACAAGTGTGAAAGCCAGCTGAAGACTGCAAGCCTCTTTCTTGTGATTCCTGGAAATTCTGGCATGTCTGTTATTTTGCATATGGTAGGATGGATTAACTAAATTTCCTTTTTCCAGAGTTGCGGAAACTGAATTTCTGTTCTCTATATGCAGCTGTGTTAAACCAGGCTCATATAGTCAGCCCCCAATGAGGAATGGGGCATTCCCTTACCAAACACAGCCTTGTACCAGTCTAAGACCTACCAGCATGTCCCCTCCATCTTGTTCCATATTCTTTCACCTGACACCTGGCGTTACTTCTCTGAATTGGCTCTGGAGCTCTTTTTCAGCTGGGATTTTCTCTTCTCTTAAGGTCATGGTTCTTTATTCAAGAATTACCATCTCTTTCATAAAAAAAAAATTTTTTTTGTAATCCTGTGGAATATGAGGATCCCTCAAATCTCATCTACAGACTGTGGATTACAGATTAAGTACCCTTACTAATTTGCTTCATTTTCTTCATTTGCAGATTCCTTTGGGCCACAGGAAAAAGAAAACAGTTGTGCATGGACTCCTTACTGCCTTTCTCTCGACAGCTGATGCTTCTGTAAGTTTCCTGTGATGGCTACAACAAATTACCACAGAAACTTGGTGGCTTGAAACAGTACAAATTTATTACCTCAGCAGGGCCACGCTCCTTCTGGAAGCTCTAGGGGAGAATTGGTTTCTTTGCCTTTTCCAGCTTCTGCAGACCTCTTCAGTTCCTTGGTTTGTGCCCCTTCCTCCATCTTCAAAGCTAGCAACATAGCATCTTTTCTCCTTCTTCCAATCTCAGCTTCTGTCCTCACATCTCCTTCTCAGGCTTTCTTGCCTCCTTCTTTCCCATAAAAGGACACTTGTTATTGCACTGGGCTCACAAAAGCTTTCATGGCTCCAACCAAAATGCAAGGCTGAGGATAGGGCCATTTGGCTACATGGCTTGATCATGGAAGAAGCAGCATACTTGAATTTTTCAGGAGGATGCATAGATAGTTGTCAATTTCACCCAAGGCAGGCAGGAGAAAAACTATCCATGTTCCTTGTTTGATTCACTCCTCCCGCCCCTTTTTTTGATAAATCAATTTTATTGATAAATATTAATAAAGCATACAATTCACCCAAAGTGTACAGTCAATGGTATTTGGTATAATCACATAGTTGTGCATTCATCACTTCAATCATTATTTGAGCATTTTCATTATTTCCATAATAATAATAATAAACAAACAAGAAAATTCTTCACCTCTCAATCTCTCTGTTTCCCCTGCTGTACATAGCTGCTATTTCTGGCTATTCTTGCACAATCATTTAGTTATTTATTAAGCAGTTTTATTGAGATATATTCACACACCCTATAATCGATCTAAAGTGAGTAATCAATGGCTTTTTAGTTTAATCACAATATTGTGCATCATTATCATGAAAAATTTTAGAATTATTTCATTACTCCAGAAAGAAGAGGTGTTACAACTCAACAATAAAAAGTCAAATGGCCCAATTAAAAAATGAGCAGGAGACTTAAGTAGACACTTGTCCAAAGAAGAAATACAAATGGCAAAAAAAAAAAAAACCAGACACACAAAAAAATGTTCAAACTCACTCATGATTAGGGAAATGCAAATCAAAACTACAATGAGATGTCATTTCATACCCATCAGAATGACCACTATTAAAAAGACAGAGAACTAAAGGGTTTGAAAGGATGTGGAGAGATGGGAACACTTATTCACCATTGGTGGGAATGCAGAATGGTACAGCCATTGTAGAGGACTGTTCGGCATTTCCTAAAGAAGTTGAATATAGATTTACTTCACTTTTAAGGCAATTTTGCACATTGAATGGGTGTATTGGCCAGCTCAGATACTCATGGACCATGCTAAGGATGTCCTGACAGTAAAAACAGTGGCAGCTTTATTCACAGAGGACCTACTGTATGCCAGCTACCCATTAGGGTTTCCTCCTTTTACCCATATAACTACCCCTGCAAGTGTACTTTACTCTTAGCCTTCTTTCATAGAGGAGAAACTGAGGCAGAGGGTGCTTTAATAACTTTCCCAAAACCCAAAGTAACTTGCCCAATGTACAACTCCAGAGCTGACACCAAAGCCACACTTCCTGCCCCTGCCTTCCCTACATTGTCCTGTCCCATCTGACATGTTTCAGTCAGAGCGATTACAGTTTACTAGAGCAAAGAGAGGCACCCATCCAGGTGTCAAAAAGGTACTCAATCTATCTGCATTAAGATGCAGGCAACAAATATCTGTAGATTGGTTGACATAAGTAAGGCACAGCTTCTGCTCTCAAAGAGAAGGGAGGTTGAGGTGGCATGGTGGGTAGTGGGAAATGAACTAGTTCTTTTCAGAACTTATTCAGTGCCAGGCTCTTGACCTACAGGATTTTTGTTTAATCCTTGTAATCCTAGGAAGAATTATTTTAATTTTACAACTGACGTAACGTTAAGCTCAGGTTACAAACCTCTGCCCTAACTAGAGGTGGGATTTGAGAACTTGGACTCAGGTATGGCGAATTCCAAAGTCCTGGCTGGCCCTTTCTCTGTACCAGTGGAAAGATCAGCCAGTGATGTGAGAGGCATCTAGCCCCAAAGCAGGTGTGTGATGTGCGTGGAGATTCAACATGATGGGAGGGAAAGGCGTGTTGGGGAAGGAGTCAGGAAAGGCCTCCTGGGTGACGTTAAGATGGAGCTGGGTAGGGAAGTTCATGAAAGACACCGATGGGCAGAGAGGAAGGAGGAGAGCATTCTGGGCCACGAGGCAGCTGTTTTTACTGGATCACAGAGCCATCATCCCAGCTGTCTAGAAGGATGTGTGGCCAGCCAAGCACACAGGTGGACAATGCTGAGGAATATTGGCCCCGACTGAGCATGGTCTGTAAATCAGGAGTCTCTATTATGGACAACTTCTTCCCCTCAAGCCCAGAAAATGACCAAGAACAGAGAAGCCGGCAGCTTCTCATATGTATTAAGAGGTGGAGTGTGGGAGAAGGGAGGGACTGGGAGACATTGGCAGAAAAAAAGACAGTGAACCCTAGAACTGGGCTTTGAGAAAAGAAAGCCAACCAGAAACCAGTGACAGGGTTGCATTCAGAGCACCAGAGAGAGGGGAGGGGTCTCTGGTCTGACACACAATGTATCAAATATAATAAGTCCTGGGAGGGCAATCAAATCCCCTGTCACCCAACCCCACACTATGCCAAACAGGAAAAGCAGATGTTTTGCAAACTGGTAACAACTCAGAAGCGATTTTTTTTGTTTGTTTTTTGTTTTTTTTTTTTTTGCTCTTGTGATTGGCCAGAGAGGGGGGAAACTGCTGAGAGGGGCAGGGAGAAAAGGCTTTTGGGAAATATTCAAACACTAGTGTACCAGAAACCTTACCCAGAGTTCCTCCAAGAATAGAGAAAGAAGGATTCAATTTAGATTGGGCAAGGAGAGAAGATCTATGGTAACATGGAAGAAATTCAAACACAATACAAGAACAAAGTGACATTTCAAATTGCTGTGATTTATCCAGCCCCATCCACCTGACCCATTTCTTTCAAATACCAAGCTGACAGGACCAGTTGCAATCCTTCATGGGGTGGAGGCTGAAGACTCCCTGTTATGCCTTGGGAAATTTAGTCTCTCCATGCTTCATCTTAAGCCTTTGACCTTCCTTTGCATGGTAGGAGAAACCACCCTCAGTTTCCAGCACAATCCTGGTAGGAGTAATCACCAGTGGTAGTACAAACTCTCCAGAACACCCTTGCATTGTTCTCAGCCTAAAGACAGCATTCCCAGAGCAGCCCACATTCCATCTGGTGGCCTTGCAGGGAAGTTCTGGCTCATGTATGCCACTCAAGGCTGGGCCAGTAGAAGAGTGTCCAGGGCTCTTGAGAGGAGTCAAATGGCTTGGGTCTAGGCATTGGGTAATTCATGAATCCTCTCTGCCTCTTTTTCCTTACTTCTCCATTATACCAGTTCTGTGTTCTTTACAAAGCTGCCCATTCATTCAATCATTCCACACAAGAACCCTGAGATCAGCATTGGGAATAGAACAGGGAGACCAAAAAAAGTCCGTGTTTGCATAAGCTCATCTTCTAGGGGAAGGAGATAGCTGATGAGTGAACAAGAGAATAAGGTGGTAGCTCTGAAGCATTTCTGAACAGATTTGGAGCACAAGGGTGCCAATGGACTGTTGTTTTCCTTTGCCAGAGCTGCTGTAACAAATACCACTGACTTGTTGGCTTAAACAATAAGAAGTTATTGACTCACAGATTTGAAGGCTAGAAATCCAAAATCAAGGTGGTTGGCAGGACCGTGCTTCCTCTGTAGTCTGTGGTGTTCTAGTGGTGGCTGGCCAGCAATCCCTAACTCAATCTCTGCCTGCATCACATGGCTGTCTCTCTTCCCATCTGTCTCCTACTGTCACCACTGTCTCCAAATTTCCTTCATTTATGAAGACTCCAGTTAGATTGGATTAAGGCCTACCCTGATTCAGTTTGGCTTCACCTTAACCAATAAGATCTTTGAAGATCCTATTTACAGATGGGTTCATATACATAGGACCAGGGGTTAGGACTTGAGCATGTCTTTGTGGGAGACACATTTCAATCTGAAACAATGGTGCTGCCCTGTCATTCTCAGAGAAGAGCTGGATAAGGAAATCCTTTGACTCATAGTGGGCAGAAATGAACTTGATTTAAGTCTCTCCACTCTCTTTCTAAAGGCAAGGAAGAACAGGCACAAATAAAATGACTGTACCCATTTTTTGTGGAACCCATTGGGATAGCATTTCATCAAACCAGCCTGGGGGTGTGCAAAGTGCTTCTACTTCATTCCTATTCCAGTCATATACTCATGCAGGTCTACCATCCCAATTCTTGCATGAAGACCTGGGCTCAAGTCTTGAGCTTGTTATTTTCAATTGATGGGTGAGGGAAGGGACATTTTTGGTTGTCTTCCAAGCTAATCCAAAACAATGATTAAGGCTTTTCCTTGCATAATCTCATCTAATCCTCACCTCAACCCTATCAGGGTGATGTTAGTATCCAACTTTACAGATGAGGGATATTCAATAATTTGTCCTGAATTATACAGTTACTAATTGGTAAAGTTGATATTTGAATTCTAAAGCCCTTAAGTGTTTTTCTCAATAAAATCCTCACCAACTTGAGGTTTGAGACCATGAGATTGAGAATCAAACAGTGGGAAGTAAGTTTTTCATCTGCTTTTATTTCTGGTTGGGTGGCATCTACTTTGTCATCACTGTACCATTGTATTTCTTTCCATTGATTTCTGGCTTTCTTGGTTGCCAGATGCCAGAAAGTTGCCTAATGCCTCACCTATAATGATCTCGAGACAGAGTAATATTGCCAGTCCAGCCCCTATACTTTGCCATACAGAGTTTAATTTTGTCCTGCTCAATCATCAAGTTAATTATAACCATGGTCCCATCATCCCTGTTGACCAGTGCTGACTTTAGAGTTGGCAAAATATGAGACTGTACTTTCTTAGAAAGGGGCCAATGGTGAAGGCAAGGAGAAATGTCAGGCAGGTCTCATTTCCTCTCTGTGGATTAATTACCAGACTGCTGGGAATTTATACACATGGGCATTATAGTAGACAAGTTGTATCAGCAAGCTGTTAGCAAATTCTCTCATAATCATGTCTGCATAGTTAGGCGCATTCACAGTAAATGGAAGGTCTTACACCAAAATTTTAAATATCTTCCCCTAATCCTTCTATCTTAACTTCTTCTATTCCTCTATGGCCAAACATCTTAAAAATAGCTGATTTTTGTAGTATCAAATTTCTCAGTGGTCATTATCTCTTCAATCTACTACAATTGGCTCTTTGCCTAACCATTTGGTCATTAACATCCCCAATGACCAGTAATCAATGGCCAAAGCAAAGGAATTATTTCCAGACCTCATTCCTTTGACCTCCCTGGAGTCAGTATTAGAAACTCGTGGTGACCCCAAACCTCCTAAAACTCTTGGCTCCTAAAGACCTAACCACTCCTGAATCACCTGAGTGACCAAAACAGTCCATGCTTTGTGTGGTTCCAATATACACATATTTTAGTCCCCAGAGTTTAGTTAAATAACACCAGTGATAAAAATATGGTTCAAATTTCAGTCCATTAACTGAATGATTACATAAACTATAAACTTTGCTGCTGGCTCTCTAGTCTCTACATCACTATGTAAATAACAGGTGCACATTATGCTCAGTGACCAGTCACATCGCTTCATTCAGTGACTGAGGTGATTGGTCACTATGCAGCTGTCATTCAGCTCATGCACACCCAACAAAGGGAGTAGCTGTGTTGCCTCCTTGTCTCCCTGTGATAAACCAACTTGACCTTTTACAAAAGTAGGTAATCAGAAGAGGAAATCTCCAACAAAGATAACTAAAAACAAAATGTGGTAATACTAGAAGTGAAATTCAAATTGTATGTAAATGGAATTGTAGAAGAAATAGCTGACATTGGGAATGTTGCCATGCGCTTTACAAGAGACTCTAGAGAGCAGAGAAACTTAATGAAGGCAAATTTATTGATATCAAAGAGGAAAGCCACATATGTGATGAAAAGGATAAAGATGTCTCAGAGGAAGTGATGCCGGCAAAAACCTTCTCTTTAAAGGAACTCTTGGAGATAGTTCATGACATTGAAATAAAGTGTTGGAAGTTATTCCAGAGTTGGAGAGGAGTATGATAATTCACCAAAGTATAGAAAAGATGCTTGCTCTGTATCAAATTATATGACTAAAAGAAAGCAAGTACTCAAGTTTTTTCACAATGAAATAAAACAATGTTTCAAATGCTTTAAGTAATTGTGTGCTAAGTAAATATTAGTCTTACTGTTTTATTTCACTTCCCTATATACATTAAGAGATTTTAATATTTTGAGAAAAATGTTTAAATTTATGGAACAATTGTAATTTTTTTCCTATTGACTATTAAGATTGTGTTGCATGATTTCAGCTTGCATGATCATTTTTATGGTCCAGCACAACATACAAAGTGAGGACTGCCTCTGCTAGGCACCTTCAAGTTCATATGATTATAATTTTACACATTGCCTTGACTCCAAACTATCTCTTTCTCCTAATTGTGGATACAGTTACAGAGCCCAGGGCATAGTAGGTGGCCAATATTTCTTCCCTTCCTTTCCTGTCTATCCCACCAACTAAGCCATCATAGACTCCTCTGCCCTCCTTGCCCACCCCCTGTGACCCAACCACTCTTTCTAATTGGCTCCAAGTTGGTCCAGTCTATCTCCTAAACTTCGCTTGAGTCTGACCCCTTTCTCCATCCCCACTGTGTGGCTTGAACTCCTTATTTTGTCTCTCCTGAACCTTTTCTCAATTGCTCTTCCATCTGCCAGTCTCTATTTTAATTACACTACACCTTTCACACAACTGCCAGGGCTATCGATCTAGAAAAGGAATCAGGTCACATAACTCTACTTTGCAAAAGCTACTATTGACTGTTTCCTTAATGAGCTGAACATCTCAACATTTCTCAGAGAAATCCTGCCCCTTTAAGCCTCCGTTCCTTTCCCCTTAAAGCCTCCATGCCTTTCCTCATCATGCATCCTCCTTCTGGGCTGCCTTCTCCAACTTTTCTCTTAACTCTACTAATACTTTAAGATGGATCACAAGTATTTCCTATCCAGGTGAAATTCTTTCCAGTGTTATCAACTTTTGTTACTGCTTTTTCTGTGCTTTCATAATGCTTCATATATACTACTATGATGGAAGTGTCATAGAACATTATAATATATTTGCTTATCTATCCATATTTCCTATAGTCCATAACACTTAAGTGTGAGGACCTTGTCTTATTTCAAAGTTTAGAGCAAGAAAGCAACACAGTAACAATCATCAGCATCACCAATATATTCGATAGAATTATGTGTCTTATACTTAAAGAGAAAGAATCTGCTAGGTACAAAAAAATGGTAGCCAGTGGCTGTATATGACTTTGCTAGGCTGAATCATTTAAAAGGACATGCTAGAAAACTTTCAACACAGACATGTTTTTACTAAACTTCTAATCAATGATGGACGTTCTGTATGTGATACACTTAGCTAAACTTTGTGTGCCCATATATGAAGATACTGTATGAAGTACAAAAACCAAAATATCTTCTTTTAGACATCAGTAACTTCTATCAATGCATTTAACTAATAGATGTTTGCACAAAACAAATATTTTCAGATAAGAAGAGGCCTGTTGAAGTTTAAATACACCTCTCTGAAACCAGGACTTTGGTCGATAATCCCATTTTGGGGGAGATCTCACTGAGGTCACCAAGCAGAAACCTCTTCAGAAGATTCCTTTCCCGGAGCCCCCTCTGTGAATGAGGTCTGACACGCAGCTCCTGCCCGGGGAGTGTCCAGGGGACATGTTTATGTGGTACAGGCAAAGGAAAAGCAGAGAAACACATTCCTGTCTGTTGCTCAGAATATAAATCTGTCACGGAAGCCTTCCAAAGACAGTTTGGCCAAGGAATAATGAAGTGAGGGAATCTGAAGGTGACACAGGAAACTCCAAATAATTCAATATGATTAGGGAATTAGCAAGGACCGAGGTGAGCTGGTGAGAAGAGATGCGTAAATTTCCTCTGGCGTAAATGAGACATGGGTCAGTCGACCCAGCGAAGGGAGCCTTGGCTAATGCTGGTTCAGGCTTTAAAAGTGATTCATCTCTGAACGAATCAAAAGGATTGGCTTTCGAAGATGAAGGCTCAGAACTGACACAGAAGGAATGGAATCTCCACGCTCTAGGTCTGCAGATTGGCTTGGAACACAGGTGCGGTTGCCCTCAAAAGCAGGGTGCAAAGCTACCTGTTTTAGATTCCTGGCTGCTAAACCAAACACAACGGGTTGGTTTAACAAAGGGAATTTATTGGCTCACTGTGTCAGAGGCTAAAAGGCTTGCTTCCTCCCCAGGGTCAGTGTCTTCTGGCTGGCTCACAATTTCTGGGCTCTTAAGTTTTTCCATTATTTGGCAATGTACATGGTGGCATCTTCTGCTTTCTCTTCTGGTTTGGTTGACTTCCAGCTTCTGGGTGTCTGACTTTCACTTTGTTTATAAAGGACTCCAGTAATCTGTATTAAGGCCCATTCTGATTCAGTTGGGCTATGATTTCATTGAACTCACATCTTGAAGAGATCTTATGTACAATGGGTCCACACTCACCAGAATCTAGACCAAGACCAAGAGCATGTCCCAACTGTGGTACACAACTCAATCCACCACACCACCCCAAGCCTGGCTGGCCCAGGGTGGTGGGCCTGGGGGAGCAGGAGTCAGGATTCACACAGTAGCTGGATTGTTGTTTTTCGCTTTGCATTTGGTATTCAAGAGCCCCCTCCAACCAAATCATCAAAAATATGACTGGTCATATTAATAATTATGATAACCATGCTTCAAAAACAGTTTTCAGTTTGTAAAGTGCTTTCATGCATATTGCAGTTGGTCAGTTTGATGTAATTATGAATTCCAAAAATATAATTGGATCATGTTTGTAAACTGATCTCTTAATCTGGGCATGATTAAGTTATGATTAGGGCGTCGACTGGGCCACATCAGTAGGGTGTTGAGCCCCACCCCTTAGTGGGTGGGGAATTGAATATAAAAGGCAAGGCAAGAACAGAGTTGAAGCAGTCTTTTGAGAAGCAGTTTTGATGTCGGAAACAAGGTCCCAGGAGAAGAGAAGCTAGCTGTTCGCCTGATCATCTACAGCTGACCTTGTGGAGGAAAGAGGAGCTAAGCCCGGAGAGAAACGCAACCCCGGGAAGAGAGGAACTCAAGAAGACTGAACCCTGGCAAACACCGGCAGCTGTCTTGCTCTAACACGTGGCAAATGGACTGTGGTGAGAGAAGAAACTTAATGCTTTATGGCCTGATATCTGTGGACTTCTACCCCAAATAAATACCCTTTATAAAGACCAACCCATTTTTGGTATTTCACATTAGCACCCCTTTGGCTGACTAATACAATGCATATTATCTCCTTTGAGTCTCACAATAACTCAGCAAAGTAGACAGGAAGATATGGTCCACACTGACCTTAAGCCTTTTAAATAAAATTGTACTTCCATTTTTTTTTTACTTTTGCAAAATAATATATATTTATTGAATGGACTTCAGAGAATATAAGTGAATGTTAAGGAGAAAATTTCTATCATCTCTAATCCCATCATAAAACAGTATATCCTTCTATTTTTATAACCACTTTAGATTTCATTTATATGTATTGTTTTGTAACTTGCAACATATTGCTTTTTTATTCTTATAATTAATTATGAAAATATTTCCATATCAATAAATACACAATTACATAATCTTTTTTAATGGCTATATATACATGCTATTCTATTGTATTGACTTTAATTCATTTAACTAACCCCCTACTGTTGGACATTTAAATAAGTCTCAAAGTTCATTATTGAAAATAATTACTAAAATTATTTTTATGTATTACTAATTAAATAATATTTTATAATTATATAAATATAATTATATAATTAGTGTAATAATATAAGCTAAATAAATATTTATTAGTATCTGAAATAATAATGAGGTTAGCATCCTTATGACCAAATCTTCAGGCACAACCATGATTATTTCCTGGGGCTTTTAAAACAGGTTGATCCAAAGAGGCTTTCCAGAGACCGCAGTCAATGAAAATGAACCTCAGATATTTCTGTCCTCTTCTTGGAATTTCAAACCTTCTCTCTTTGGACCTACCATTGTTTATCCTACTTATTCAATTTCAACTGCCACCCAGCTGCTAATATTCAACCTTAATTCAAAAACCAATTTCCTAATTGTCACATATGCCAGACATTGTTATACACTAATGCATAAACCATAGTACATAAGAGCTGGTCCCTGTCCTCAAATTGCATGTAATTCAGTTGAGAATACAAACAAGAAAAGGATGATTATAATACAATTTGATGCAGAAGTAGGGAAGAAATGGTGCTGTGGGACTCCAGAGAGAAGATCCTGCCCCAGGCTGCAGAGTGGAAGAAACTTCTCAAACAGATAATAGGGCATGTATTCTATATCTGGAAGGATGACAGAATTTTCCAGGAAAAGGAGGGGTTAGGGTCAGGGGAGGAGGAAATGTCAGGCCAACGATGCAAATTTTGCAGTTTTCCAAAGGAAGTAAGAATGACCCATTTATTGGAACTCTCTTATTTATTCCAGCTGATTGTGAAGTTAGATCAAGCATGGAAAGGGAACGTGGACGCAGATATGTGCTGAGTTAGTAGGAGTGCTTCTAGCCCTTTTAGGTGATAGTGTGTGTCTTGGTTCAAATGAATTACTTTCAGCATGTGAAAAGAACCTGAAGATATGACTGACCGCACTGTCAGTAATGCTTGAAAAGTTTCAAGAAAACTTGACATGAGCAAATCCTATACTTATTTTTGTTAAACAGGGCAAGAAAGGTTTCAAAAAACTTCACACTCATGGATTTGTGTTGAATCTTGATTAATGCCAGAGTTTATTGTTAAATAAGTGGTTTGTTAGCATTTTGAAAAATCACATAGTGGACTTCTAGTCATCAACACAGATTCAATTAGGAACATACCAGACCAAATTAATTTCATTTCCTTTTCATCTAGGGTTATCAGGATACTCCATCTTCATGAAAGATAGAGGATTCTAATTTCGACAAAGCATTTGCATTGTCCTAGTATACAAGAGATAAAATGTTAAATGTTAATGTAAAACTGAAGGAAAGTCTAGAAGCAAGACATGGGGCTATGAAACAAAATAGTTTCAACCTTAAACAGGGTTAATGAGCATTTATAGTTCCTATTAGGGATGGATTGGTCATCTCATACTTGATGGTGGTCAAATTGCACCTGAAGGAGTGGTTTTTTTCTGTGGATACCACTTCTGAGGAAGAATGAAGATGTGCTAGTAGTCAGAGATGAAGAACTTGGATGCAATATTATATATGGAAGGTACTAGTGCATGGAGGAGAAAGACTTGTAGAGAAGATGATGTCTGTCTGAATTTTTGGATTTCTTAAACCTATGAATTGATGTTTTTCACCAATTTTGAAAAAACCTCAGCCATTTGGATGTGTAAATGTTGCTTTTGCTCCTTTCACTCTTCTCTCCTTCTGGGATTCTAATGACCTGATTATTTTTCTATTAAACACACCTTTTGGGTTTTTATTAAGTGTTTTTGCCATAAGAAATGATTGTTTCTTTTAAATTTTCAGTTCTCTGATGAAGTTTTTAATCTTGTCTTTTATCTTCTTGAACATAGAAAGCATAGTTATTTAAAAGTCTGTATCTGATAATATCAATAACTGGGCATCTGTGGATCTGATTTTATCATCTGTTCCTTCTGTTGGTTCTCAATAATTTTTTCTAACATACTTTTATACTTTTTTTTCTTTGTATGCTTTGTATGCTTAAGATTGTATTTTTTTTAAAAAGTGTTGAAACTAAAAATTATATTTTCATTCTCCAGAATGGGTTTTAGTTAGTTCTACCAGATACCAGGGAAACTAGCACTTAGGGATTACCTTAATCCAGTTTTATGGTTTGAGATTCTAAGGGCCATACAGGTGACTTGAAGCTGTCCATGTCAGGGCATGTTTAATTCTGATTCACCTTTATTTCTAGGGTATCATCCTTCAGGTCCCTAACCTAAAATGAGGGCAGTTTATTCTAACTTTCCCCTTTGGCTGGCTCTGGAACCCAACTTTTGTCTCTTTCATGACATGAGGCTAAAAAATGCTGCTTAGCTGCTTTATCCCTCTTCCAGAAGCAAATCTACTCTTTAGGGAAAAACAGTTCCTATCAAACTTACCTCTCTATATTTTAATTTTCTCCTGGATTTTTTTTTTATTAGAGAAGTTGCAGGTTTACAGAAAAATCATGAAGAAATTCTCCCAGATCTTGGTCTGGAAATTCTTCATTACCTGAACAGATTTGAAAGGCATTTTGTTCAGTTCTTCTACTTGTTTTTGGTGGGATGGTTGATCCTAATTATCACCTCTGTGATTGCTGAAAGCCATTAAATAAGAGAATAGATTTGTTTTTTTGGGTCCAGTGGTCAGATGAAGTCTAACAGATTGAATTTACAAAGAGGCCAGTTTTCATTGAACCTAAGAAATAACATCCTAATAATTGTCCTAAAAATAATAAAATGGACTGTCCATGAAATTTGGAGCGCTCTATTATGTCTCAGTTTAAAAAGTGCTTATCCAGCATTTCCTCTGGAGAAGTCTTAGTGGCAGAGGACAAGGGACTTGTATTTCTTGGGAGGATGAAGGTGTAGCAAGAGTGAGATTTCTTTGAGGTATCCTATACTTAAGAGGTATCTCAACTTAACATGTCCCAAATTGAACCCTAGATTTCTCCCCCATCCCTATAATGGTGCCATGACCCACCAAATGTTCAGGCCAAAAACCCAGGAGCAGCCCTCATTGCTTTCTTTCCATCATACCTCACATCAAATCCATTAATAAGATGTATTAATTATTTTCCAACTATACCCTAGATCTGACTACTTTAACTGTCTTTAGGGCCACAATCCCAGCCCAAGTCATCATTATTTCCTGCTCAGACCACAGCAACAGCTGCTTTCCTTTTTTCCTTTTCCCTATTCCCCTATAGTCCCGTAATCTATCTTCCACATGCACTGAAATGCAAATTATATCACATTATTCCTTTGCTTAAAACAGCACAACAACCTGAATAAAATTTACTTGTAGATTCACAGATATTACATGATCTGACCCTAACCCATCTCTCTGACCTCAACTCCATCTGTTCTATCTAACCTTCACTCTACTTCAGCTACCTGACCCTCTGTTGTCCTTTCAAACATTCCAAGTTTGTTGTCAGGAATTTGGGCTGTGTTCTATTCGGCTTGGAAGGTTCTTCAAGTCTTGCAAGAATGCCCTTTGTTCTTTCTTTATACCATTCAGTGGGGCCTTTCTTCACACTTGTGGTAGAATGAATTGTGTACCCCCTCAAAAGACATATTCTTAATCTTAATCTACATTTCTGTGGGTGTGAAAGTATTTGTAAATAAGACTTCTTGAAGATGTTATTATTAGTTAAGGTGTGGCCAACTGGAGTCAGGGTGAGTGTTAATTCACATTACTGGAGGCTTTGTAAAGAGAAGAAACCTGAAGCCAAAAGTAAGAGAAGGTCACAGAGCCAGAAGAAGAGAGTCAACAGAAACTGGAGGAGCAGACTCAGAAGAGAGAGATCACCATATGACAGAGATGCAAGCCAACAGCACCCAAGGATTGTAGTAAGCCAACACCAGAATGCTATCAAATTTGGGAAGAAAGTACAGACTTGCCAATACCTTGGTTTAGGAATTCTAGCCTCTAAAACGATGAGCCAATCAAATTTGTTTTTCAATCCAACCATCTTGTGGTATTTGTCATAACAGTTTGGCAAACTATGACAAAGCCCTAGCTAAAGTAACAAACCACCCTCCTCCACCCCCCCCCCCATTTTAGATCACATAACTGTATTTTATTTTTGTGGTGGTTTGAAGCTGTATGTACCCCAGAAAAACATATTCTTAAAGTTAATCAATTCCTATGCATGTTAACTGATTATAAATATGAGTTTTGATGAGGTTACTTCAGTTAAGGAATGACCCACATCAATCAGGACAGTTCTTAATCCTATTATTTGGAGTCCATTATAAGACAATGAAATTCAGAGAGAGAAGCAATAATTTGAAATCAGTAAAACCTGGAAGATAAAAGAGAGACCAGCAGGTGCCGCCATGTGTCTTGCCATGTGATAGAGGATCCAAGGATTGTTGGCAGCTGGTCTTTGGTAAGAAAGCATTGCTTTGATGATGATGGACATTTTTCCATTTGCTTTGAACAGCTGAGGAAACTAAAACAGATTTTGGTACCAGGAGAGTGGGGTGCTACTATTAAAAATACCAAAAAAGTGGAAACAGCTTTGGAATTGGATAATGGGTAGAGGCTGGACGAATTTTGAGGTGCTTGATAGAAAAGGCCTAGATTGCTTTGAAGAGACTGTTGGTAGAAATATGGATGTTTAAGATGCTTCCTTGTTTTAAAGTGGCAGAGAACATGATAAAATTGAGTTCTGATATCAAATTGAAGGCAGAACTTGAGAGTGATAAACTTGGATATTTAGCTGAAGAAATTTCCAAGCTTAGTGTAGAAAGTGCAGCCAATTTCTTCTTGCGGCTTCTAGTAAAATAAGAGAGGGAAGAGATAAGCTGAGGACTGAACTCCAGGGTACAAAGATACCAGAAGTTGATAGTTTGGAAAATTCTGAGCTTCCAAAACTGAGTCTCCAGAAAATAGTGCTCCATGTGAGGTTTTAACCAAACATGGATCCAATCAACCATTTCAGTTCAAGTCAGGATTGGAAATGCAGTTATCCAGGAAGGATTTGTGGAAATTCTTTTGTCTGATGGTTTGGATCCCTGTGTACTACATGGGAAACTGAGAAGTTTTTTTGCAAGCTCTGTATGAATGAACCACTGCCAGTCTGGACTAAAAGGGACAGAGAAGGGATAAATTGAAGGAAAGCTTTTTCAAGGGCAAAGCCATGAAGCTGAGGTCTTGACCGAAGAAATCTTCTTGAGCCAAGAGAGTGGGCCCACCCACATGCCTGGAAAGGGTGAGTCTGCCCTGGTGCTTGGAAAGGGTGGGCCTTCTGCCCTGTTGTTGTGGAAGAGTGCTGTCACCCCAATGCTTGGAGAGGGTGGAGCCTTTACCCCAGTGTTGAGGAGAGCATGGCCACTGTGCAAGTGCTGGGAAGAGGTGGGACTGCCGCTTCTTCAGGCCCAGAGGACAAACCATGATTGACCTTGAAATCTAATGGAGTATGTTCTTCTGGGTTTTGGAATTATTTGGGACCCATGACCCCTGTTTCCTTCCAATTATTCCCTACGAAAACGGAAATGTTTATCCTTTGCCTGTCTTTCCTTTGTATATTAGAAGCAGATTACTTGTTCTCTAGGTTTCACATGTCCACAAAGAGAGGGGTATTATGTCCCAGAACAGATCACACCCATAACTGATTTTTTTAGGGGGTACAGGGGATTGAACCCAGGGCTTTGAACATGGGAGGCAGGGCTCAACCACTGAGCTACACCTGCTCCCCCACCCATAACCGATTTTGATGAGACCTTGTACTTAGAATTGTTTCTGAAATGACTTAAGGCTTTTGGGCTATTGTGAAGGAATGAATGTATTTGTATGTAGAAAGAACATGTGTTTTGGGGGATAAGAAGGTTGAGTGTGGTGGTTTGAAGGTGAATGTACTCCCAGAAAAACATGTTCTTAAAGCTAATCCATTCCTGTGGATATGAATCCATTGTAAATGAGAACTTTTGATGAGGCTACTTCAGTGAAGGTGTGACTCACATCAAATAGGATGGGTCTTACTCCTATTACTGGAGTTCTTTATAAGGAAATGAAATCGAGACTAAGAGAAAGCCTTGGAAGTAAAAAACTGAAATTAACAAAACCTGGAAGAGAAGGGAGAGACCAGAAGATGCCGCCATGTGCCTTGCCACGTGACAGAGGGGCCAAGGATTGCCAGCTGCCAGTCTTCAAGAAGAAAGCACTGCCTGATGATGCCTTGACTTGGACATTTTCTGGCCTCAAAACTGTGAGCAAATAAATTCCAATGACTTAATCCAGCCTATTTCAAGGTATTTCCTTTGAGCAGTCTAGGAAGCTAAAGCATATTTTTTTTTCATATTACTTAAAAGGGTCTGAAATTATAATCTGTGTTAATTTGTTTATATGCTTATTATGTACCACATACTGTAGAATAAAAGCTGCCTGAGGCAAGAGCCTTGCTTAGCTTGGACATTGCTGTCCTCTCTGCTGGCCGTAGTGCCTAACATAGTAGACATCCAAGAAATATTTGTTCACAGACTGACTTTAAGCGTATAAGTTTCTTCTTGTGTAGTAACACTGACTATTTGGATGAGGCTTCTTGGACAGCTGTATGAGAAGAGCTTTGAGGCTCCACCTGAGCTCATTGAATGGATCATGATTGCACAGTCACGTCTGCCACTGGCACTGTTTGGGCAAGTGTGGATTCATGTGCTGAGTTCTTGCTCCTCTAGGCTCAAGTATCCAAAGCACCCACCAATGTACCAAGAACTTGTCCTACATTCAGGCTTTATGGCACTCCATGCAGAATCAAAGACTAAAAAATCTACAAGTACAGATTCCTATAATCTTGGAGTCCATTTAAAATGCTAACCAGACACTAAAGCTTTGAGAGATCTCCAACGTTAGTGTTTAGGAATTCTAAAATGTTTTCAAAAATAGAGTTTCTTCTGCCTTTCCAGGAAGCCCACTCACCTTTTCCAACTTTACTTGGCATCACTTGGCTAGTCAAAGAATTCTCCAAATATACATCAGAAATCAGTCTTTAGCTGAAGTACATATCCTTTTGTTTTGTTTTTAATGAAAAGAAGTATCGTTTCTCCTCTTCATTCATGGATTCAGAAATTGGCACACATCATTTGAATGTCAACTATGGGCAGGCACGTTAGGGATGTAGATGTGAAAGAACATTCTAGTGCTTTCTGTAAGCTTCAGTCCAATGATGGAGAGACATTTATGGGTAAGCACTCATGGTAAGTGCTGTGCTGGGCTAGAGGTGAGCAGACAGAGCTACAGACACTACTGAACATGGAGACAGAAATTTAGTTGCTCTTCAGTCTTCTGTTCTTCAAGCTAAACAGCACCGTTTCTTGTAACCTTTCTTCAAAATCATATCAACATAATTACCTCAGACAGGCTCCATGACCAATTTCAGTGTGCTGATGGTATTTAACCACACCACCGGGCAAACCCAGCCTCAGAGAAATGGATCTAACTGCAGCTCCCTGACTTCTGATCAAACCTAAGTACTTTTGCCAAAAAAATTCCCAAGATTGATTGAATGCTCAAGTCTCAAGGCAGCCCTTCAAGATTTTTGCCACTGAAGATTATGTTTGTAGACCAATCAGTAAAATGCAGAATGAGATTATTCTGTTGGTGGTTTGGATAAGGAAAAGCACATTCTTCTCTGCGTCCATGAAAGATGAGAAAACAGTTGAGTAGGGTGTTTCTCATCTGGAATTCTCTGGATTCTACAATTAAGGATACCTGGGAGTTTTGGAATGTGAGACACTAGCAAACAGTTGCAAACATTTTATGAGCGGTGTGGGGGGAAGGGGAAGCTTCCCACATTTTTCCAATTATTTAGCAAAGCACGGCTCCTGGCCTCTATTTATGAGCAAAATAGCCAAGGCAGTCACTCTATGTCCTTATATATCATTCAAGCAGTCATTGATGATGACATGCTATCTAGTGCCAAGATAGCAGCTGGCTTTTAGTTCCTAAGGATCAAGGTGGAGGAAACATAATCTGGGCCTCCTGATCAAAACAACCAGGATTCTTATTTTCCAAAACCGGGGGACCTTTCCAAAGGAAAAGCCGATTGCAACTTGGTCTGTGGATTTGCCTTAAAGAAGTCTGCAGAACAAAAGTTTTCACCTCTGTGGTGGTCATTATCGAGCAGGTCTCTAAAAAATAAAAATAAATAAATGCTTAAAATCATCTACTTGAATTTACAGACATATGTACATTTATATATTCATGTATTTGATCCCATTTGCCCTCTTTCCCCCACGCATTCCTGTGTGGATGGTGTGCATGGGTGTTTTTGCATTGAGACGTACATGTCTGAATCAATCTATATATCAGATACAAAGTGCATTTGCATGTGGAAGAGGGGGTTATGAAAGGCAGTTTTAGCAAATCAGTGAAGCTGGTTTCATCCTTATCTCACTCGCTGTGTTCTGTCCTCACCCCCAGATGAGGACATGGACTAACCTTAACTATAGGTCTATATCAAAGTTGCCATGGAAAATTTATTTTATGTAGTCTTCACATTTGCTATCTACATGTAAGAAAACTGAGATGAAATGAGAGGTCCAGAGACCATCTTATAGGTTGGGATTTGAACCCTGGAGTACATACACATGTATGTACATATGGAGTACACACACATACACATACACAGAGCTCTGATATTATCACAGTCTGCTCTAATAACACTGTGGTGTATTTTTGGTTCCTTAAATAAATTAGGTTCTGTTCAGCCTCAGGACCTTTGCACATGCTGTTTCTTCTGCCAGGTATGCTCCTACCCTGACTTTCTATGCATTGCTTCTCATCTTTCTATCCTAAATACCATTATTCAGAGAGGTCTTCCATGGCCATAGGGTTCAGATTCCCTTGTTTGTTTCCTTCTAAACTTTTACCATAATTTTTTTTTTTTTTAAGATTTTATTTATTTATTCATTTATCCCCCCCTTGCTGCTTGTGCTCGCTGAGTCAGCTAACCACGCCATGCGGGCAGGCTTGCCTTCACCAGGAGGCCCCGGGAACCGAACCCAGGGCCTCCCATATGGTAAACGGGAGCCCTACTGATTGAGCCACAGCCGCTTCCCTTTTTACCATAATTTATAATCACCTTATATTTGGCCCGTTTGTCTGTCTCCTGTTTGTGTCTCTCTCTCTCCCATGAGAAGTAGGTTCTGGGATGCCTGGATTATGTCTTTCATTCTCTGATGTAGGCTCAGCACCAAACACTGAGTGTTTAGTGCCCCAATGCAGTGCCCTGGCTGCCAGGAAACCCTACTTTACTGCCCCACCCAGACCTGGTGCTCTGCAGCTGCTGCCCTGATATCTTGCCCTCAGCAATGCTGCTCTGCCATCTGTTCCATTTCTGTATTGTTATTCAATAAGAGAGGCTCTGATAAAAAAATGTTAGCTAAAGAGTTACTGGAGAATGATGGTTTCATTCACTTATTCATTCATTCACTCACCCCAAATTACTGCCTGTTTCTTCTGAGACAAGTCCAGGGGAGGACCTTGAGACACTAATATGAATAGTAAAGGTCCTGTCCTAGATGGTTCATAGGCTAGTGGGGGAGATGGACGAAGAGCAGACAAAGCACTGTGATAGATACAACTGTGGGGTGTTGTGTGGGCTCAGAAGATGGGCTCTGACCCTGCCTGGAATCTCGAAGGAACAGTAACTGTCAGGCAAAGAGGGGCTGCATAAAGGGGGAATGAGAATGATCCAGGTGAGGAGATCCATGAGGTTCGGGAGACTGGAGGTGGTTTGGTGTGGTGAGCACATTGCTAAAGCACAGGGAAGGGGAAGGGACAAAGCTGATTCTTGGCATCGTGGGATGGGTTAAGTCATTTGGAATTCGTCCTAATCACCATGGAAAACCACTGGCAGATTTTTGACAGGAGAGTAACATGATCAGATTTGTTTTGTAAAAAATCACCTGGTTACAGGGTGCAGAGGAAGCAGAGGGCTTAGCACAGTGCTCATTCATTCATCCCTCCATCCATTCATCCACTGAACCATCTTGACTCCATGCCTACCATATAGCAGGCACTGTGCTAGCACTGGGGATACCCAAGGGTGAGTGAAACAGAGTCCTGAGACTTTGAAATTTAGGGAATTGTGGGGAAGATAGATATAGCACCAGAAATAAGTAGAAAATCCTACAATGTGATAACAGAGAGGGACAAGGAGCTGTGGGAGCATGTCGTCAGGTCCCGGGAGGCCATACAGAGAAAACGATGCTTATGTTGACCTCTGACAGATTATGGGGCGCTCACTAGGCTTTCAGCCATCAGCTCTGCACATGCTTCCCGGGAAAAGTCCTCCAGCTCTGTGATGGTTAGGCTCACATGTCAACTTGGCCCAGTAATGGTGTCCAGTTGTTTGGTCAAGCAAGTTCTTCTGGCCTAATTGTATTGTGAGGACATTTCATGGGCTTAAATCATCAGTGAGTTGATTGCATCTATGGCTGATTACATCTACAATCAACTGAGGACATTGCCTTTAACAATGAGAGATAACTCATCCAATCAGTTGAAGGACTTAAAAGCAGAAGTGGTTCCAGCATTCAGAGAGAAATTTCCCATCTCTACTTTAGACAGCCAGGTTCTCCTGGGGGAACTTATCAAGGACCTTCATCAGAGTTCCTGACTTGCAGCCTGCCCTACAGAATTTAGACTTGTGCATCCCCATGGTTGTGTAAAACAATTTTATAACATCTCATAGTAGTATAGTTACCTCCTGTCCATTCTCTTTCCCTAGAGAACTCTGACTAATACAAGGGATTGGTGGTAGGGTTGAGGGAAGGGAGTAGCCTAGGCAGATCTTAAAGATGTAGAATTGATATGCCTAGGATATACTTGGAGTGGGGGACAGTGGGAGGGACAAGAAACAAGCCAGGAATGGGTGCCTGGCTGGGATAGTCTGTGGTGAAGATGCCATCATTGGTACCCTCAAAAGGAGGCAGTGGCTGAGCTGTCATTCTTTCCAAGCTCTTTTCTTACAGAATTTATCTCATTTTAATTCACACAACCACTTTATTTGGTATCCCTATCAATTGAGCACCTATTCTCTGTTAAGTCCTGTATTAAGTGCTTTGTGTGTATTAATCATTAATAATCATTTGAGGAAGAGGCCCTTATTTTTTCTTTTTTCTTTTTTTAGGTACTGGGGCCAAGGATTGAACCTGGGACCTCTTATGTGGGAAGCTGGCACTCAACCACTGAGCCACATCGGCTTTCCTGAGTTAGTTCCCTTGTTTGCTTGCCTGTTGTTTGCCTTTTTGTTTTTAGGCAGCACCGGGAACCAAACCCAGAACCTCCCATGTGAAAAGGAGGTGCTCAACTGCTTGAGCCACATCTGCTCCCCTTATTTCATCCTTTGAAAGATGAGAATATTGAGGCTCAGAGAGGGGAAATGATTTGGTTGGGGACCACACAGCTTACCAGTTACAGAGCTTGGATTTGAACCCTCATCTTCCAGTCTCTAGTGAATAGCTATAACTATTCTGCAGCAGTGATAGTACGATATTCCTTAAGATGTGGTGTCCTCTCATATTTGCATTTCATGAGAACGGCCAGTGCCTTAATTCAAAGGGCATCATCCAGCATTGACATTTAATGGCAGCTGAGCACTGGTGAGTTTTATTTGTCATCCTTTTAGGAGCATCAACTTCTACCTGAGCTAATTTAAGGATTTGCTGACATGAAATGCAGCTGCTAAGAGGAGAGGAAAGCACAATTGTCCTACCACTCCCCAGGCCACACTGGGAGGGACAGCCTCCTTCAAGAGGACATTGTCAACCAGAAGTCATCAAAGACGTAAGCAGAATAGGGAAAGTGTTGGTGGCTCTCACGTGTTAAGAGCGCTTTCCATCTGCTTATCTCCACTGTCTCCCATCACTTCACAGACCAGCTAAGGCCTTGTCAAAGCTACATGACTAATAAGTCACTAGAAAATCAGGATCAGATTTCCCTGCCGCACTGGAAATGACGGGCCAGGAGCGGTCGAAGGAAGTTGGAGAGATTAGCAGGGAAAGGAGTGGCTTTCAGGTGAAAGAGAAAATAGATGCCTACTCCATCAGCCTCTCAAAGCAGAATTAGGACCCAAGAGCGGAATTTAGTTTCACTAAACAAATGTTCATTAACTCTGCTGTGTGCCCTGTGCTAGGTGCTGGGGATACCAGCTTACAGTCTGAGAGGACAGACAGACACATGGCCAAATGTTTCTCATACAGGGTCCACGTGATATGTGCGATAACATACAAGGGAAAGAAAGAAGAGGGCCTGATTACTTGTAACTGGGGTTGCTACAGGAGACACCAACTAGACGATCTCTTTTAAACATGGCTTGAGTGAATGTGTAAGGTCTTGACAAATAGAGATGGTGAGGAAGGACATTCAAGGGGCCAGGGACAGCATGGGCAAGCACACTGAGGTGTGACAGGGAGCAGGGTGTCTGGGAAGTGGGAGCAGTTGAGCATGATTAGCAGGTGGGTTCTCCTGGAGACATGCCAGCCGTGAGCCTGAACTTCTAGCCTGGAGTTAGAATGTGGGGGGCCTTGAATATCGAGCTAGGAAGTGAGCTGACTTACTTCCCAAAGTAAAAGGTGTCTTGCTTTAGGCAAGCCTGAGAGAGAAACATCTAGATTTACAAGATGATAGTCATGTTGACTGCAGCTCTTTAAGATGTTGTGGATAACATGATTGGTGCTGTGGTTTAGGATCGCTTACTAGACATGTTAAAAAAAAAAATCTTTCCAACCTCCATTCATCACAGAGAACTCACTTTGCTCTCTGGATATGTTGAGCCCCAGTTATTGTGCTTTTAAATGTAAGCCTGAGATGAGAACTGTACCAAAGAGATCCGGAAGCATCTCAGACCTCGGAGGAGTGTCATTTGAATGACAGCTGGGTCATGGTGTAAGGAGGCCTTGGGAAATCAGAAGCCATAGGACAGCCCTGGAAATCCCAGCCTTCTTAGCACTACCTGGAGTAGAGAGGAGTTGAGCGAATGATACCTTCACGCTTCCTTCTTGAGGACTATCTGGCCCTGTGTGTTTATGGAGAAACAAGCACTAACATGTTTTGGCATTTTTTCAAATATTTGACTCTAGATTGCAAAAAAAAAAAAAAAAAAATTCTAACAAGCCTCTAAACTGCTTAGTCAGTTAACTTCCTTAGTCAGGAAGAATGGAAGTTTTCAGAATTATTATTAATTTTTTTACCATGCCCCTCCAACCCAACTGGGTAGTGTTTTTCAAATAGTTGAAGGAAGACAATTGCTGGTCTTCAAATTGAAGACCATGGAAGAATGTCTTGAGTGAAACAGCATTTAAGAGGTGAAAGATTACCGTATATTTAAGTGTTTGAGCCCATCCATCTTTTAGGGCAGAAGTCTTTAATCAGGACCACTGATTATAGGGATAATGTGAAGATAAAAATCATATGCATTTTAGCATTTTAAAAAACTCCCGGTCTACATCACTAATGGTAGCTTAGACTATTAGCACAGAGATAATCCTCCAGGTTTAATGGACTCCTGGTTCTTCTCTTGGGCAGGCCTTGGGCACTGGGCTCACCTTTGTAATTTCACCTTTGGCTTGGAGTCTGTCTGTGCCTACACATGCACACCTATTTGGAAACAATCAGCTGATTCATCCTTAGAAGTGACTGCTACCAAGAGATTCCTTGCTGGTTGTTTTCAAAATAACCAGTTGAGTGACTAAAGTCTGAAGTTGCAACAAAGTAAGTTGAATGTGCAGCTAAATGTCAGTGTCCCTTTTGGAATTCCTAGTTGGATAGCTGTATATCTGCTTTTTTAAATGTCTTCCTATTTACAAAATGCTTTCACATTCTTGCATTCACATGCTCAACAAATATTTGTGGAGAACTTTTTATGGACTGGTTCTGTGCTAGGTGCAAGGGATACACAAGTGAACAAATGAGGCACAATCTCTTTCTAATTAATGAAGCTTATGGCAAAACCTTTCATTCATCCATCATTCATTCCTTCTTTCCACAAATGTTTACAGGGTACCTATTACCAATTTTAGTGGCTGAGGCTTCAATAGATCAAAGTCCCTGCTATTAGGCAGCTTATGTTAAAAGAAAGAGATGTTTAAAGAAAAAAAAAAAAAACAATTGTATAATACTTCCAGTGCTGATGAAAGCTATGAAGAAAACTGAAACTGGAGATACTGATTTTCTTTAAGGCTCTTTTTTCTTTCTTTTTATTGAGGTAAAATTCACATAACTTAAAATGAACCATTTTAAAGTATATAATTCCCTGGCATTTAGTACACTCACAATGCATGCAACTACCACCTCTAACTAGTCCCAAAACATTTTCATCACTCCAAAAGGAAACCTTTTTAAGCAGTTACTCTGCTTTTCTTCTCCCAGCCCCTGGCAGCCATCAGTCTGCTTTCTTTCTCTACAGATTTACCTGGTCTGGATATTTCATATAAATGGAATCATACAATATGTGAACTTTTATTTCTGGCCTTTTTTTTCATTTAGCATGATGTTTTCCAGGTCCATCATATGTAGCAGGTATCATACTTCATTCTTGTTTATGGCTGAATATTATTCAATCCATTCATCAGTTGATGGATATTTGGGTTGTTTCTACCTTTTGGCAATTGTTTCATTTTTTAAATTTTAATTTATTTTATTTTAATTTTTTAACCTTTTGGCAATTGTGAATAGTACTGCTGTGAATATTTGTGCACAAGAATCTGTTTTCTGTTCTTTTGGGGAATATACCTAGAGGTGGAATTGCTGCATCAGATGGTAATTCTCTGTTTAACTTCTTGAGGAACTTCCAAACTCTTTTCCACAGTGGTTGAAGCATTTTACACACATTCCCACCAGAAATATGTGAGGATCCCAATTTCTCCACATCCTCCTTGACACTAGTTGTTTTCCATCCTTCTGATTATAGCTATCCTAGTGGGTGTGGAGTAGTATCTCATTGTGGTTTTGATTTGCATTTCCCTGAGGGCTAATGATGTTGAATATCTTTTCACGTGCTTTCTGGCCACTTGTATATTTTCTCTGGAGAAATGTCTATTTAAGACCTTTGCCAGGATACAGATATTTTTAATCAAATGATCACATTTTTTATTGCCTTCTGGTGAGATTAGTAAACCCATTATAAGGATGTGAATAACAAGGCCAGAATGCACATAATCTGGTCAGTTCTCTAGTCATCTGTCCTTAGCTCTCTCTGCCGGCACATTGCCTTTCACAAACCACCCCCTTACTTGGGAGTCTACCAAAATGGGGAAGTGTTTCCCTTAATCTATCTCCAGTTTAAAAACTATTTCTCACTGTTAGCAATTCCCCCAGACCCTGACTTTATTTCAAAGGGTTTTGATTGTGTCTCCATCCTCCGAAATGACAACTTAAAAGTGTCACTTCTGCTCTTAATTCCCATATCCTTCCCTCTCTCCCAGCGGGGAATCCAGCAACATGAATAAAGCTCCAAAGAAACAAATTGATTAATTTGGTCTGGCCCTACAGTCATACGATCTGCACTGGTGCTCTAGGTTTGCCCCGTGTGAACTTGTGGGAAGTCACGTAAGTCCTCGGGGCCTCCCTTTCTTTGTCTCAGGAAGGGGATAATAATCCCAGATACCAGCTTGACTGGACCAAATGCCTAGAAAACTGAATAAATGCTCTCCGTTTTTTCCTCTTACCTTCCTCTCGCCCTCCCTCCCTTGGTTCCTTTTCCAGAATCTCTGTTTCCATATCCGTGAAGTCAATAGAATACCTCTACCCACCCCCAATGCCTACCTCACAGGGTTGGGGTGAGGATCACATAGCACCCACAAAACTCCTTTATGAACAAAAAGGACTATAGCCTTGTAGCAGTTTGATATTGTTTATGAATTCCAAAAATAGATATTGGATTATGCTTGTGAATTGGTCTGTTCCTCTGGGCATATTAGATTGTATTGGATTCAAAGGTTTCACTTTTACTTGATTAAATTATGATTAGGGCTTTGATTGAGCCACATCAGTAGGACGTTGAGTCCCCGCCCCCTTGGGCTGGAAGTAAACATGCAGGAGAAGAACACAGAGGAATAGACAACACTATAGACTTGGCAGAGGCCCCTGGGGAAGACAGATGAGCCTGATAGTATACAGCTGACCTTGTGGAGAGAACAGAGAAGCTGAGCCCGGAGAGGAACAAGCCCTGGTAGAGAGAAAAGACTCATCCCAGCCTACAGCTGATATTGGAAGAAGCTGGGACCATGGAGCCTTAAGAGGAAGAGGAAGGCTGGACCCTTGCAGACGTCGGCAGCCATCTTGCTCCAACACATGGCAACAGACTTTGGCGAGAGAAGAAACTTAACGCTTTATGGCCTGGTCACTGTAAGCTTCTACCCCAAATAAATACCCCTTAAAAAAGCCAACAGACTTCTGGTATTTTTCATCATTACCCCTTTGGCTGACTAAAACACCTGCTGCCAAGACCCTTGGGTAAATGCCCACAAAGGAGAAAATGGCCATTAAGCTTTGTGGAAAGACTGTCAACTCTGGAGTTAGGTCTACCTGGGCAGGTGAACTCAGGGAGGCTACTTCCTTCCCCAAGTCTGTTGTTGGCTTAAGTCACTGAGGAGCAGGCAAGAAGCAGATACCAGACTGGCCCCAGTGCTTGCCACCTGTGTGACTTTGAGAATGTTCCTTTGCTTCTCGGAGCCTCAGTTTCATCATCTGAGGAATAGGGACAACAGTGCCAACATCATAAGATTGAGAAGATTGAATGGAATCGTGTTGCAGAAGGTCTGGCTCTGGCCCTGCCATGTTTCTTAAACTTTAAGCATCCATGAACCACTGTCATAATGTTTGCCATGTCGATGTACACCTCCGTTTAAAGTATTTTCAGGTACATTTAAACTTTAAACTACATGAACTATAAGGGTCACAAAATCACAGATTTTACTCCCCCCTCCCAAGATAGCTCCCTCATCTGTCTGCTCATTGTCTGCTTGCTGTGTCTGCTGGTTGTCTCTGCTCGGTTGTGCCTGCTCATTGTCTCCTTGTCTTCTTTAGGAGGCACTGGGGACTGAACCTGAATGTGGGAGGCAGGTGCCCAACTGCTTGAGTCATATCCACTCCCTGCTCGTTGTGTCTGTTCATTGTGTCAGCTCATTGTGTCTGCTCATCTTCTTTAGAAGGCACTGGGAACTAAACCCAGGACCTCTCAAGCGGGAGGTGGGTCCCCAACTGCTTGAGTCACATCCACTCCCCAATTTTGTATATCTCTTAATGTACATTAGAATAAATATGTAATAATCAAATTATGTGCCTTAGCTTCCTAGGGTTGCCATAGGTGGCTTAAAACAACATAAATGTGTTCTCTCACAGTTCTGGAGGATAGAAGTCTGAAATCAAGGTGGTGGCAGGGCCATACTCTCTCTGAAGGCCCTAGAGGAGGCCTTCCTTCCTTGCCTCTTCTGCTGGAGGCTGCCAGCAATCTCTGGTATTCCTTGGCTTGCAGATGCATCACTCCAGTCTCTGCCTCCATCACCATCACATGGCTATCTTCCTTCTATGTCTGTCTCTTCTCCCTTTCTAATATGCTTTCGTCATACCTTGATTACACATGTAAACACCCTATTTCCAAATAAGGTCATAGTCACAGGTAGTGGGGGTTAGGACTTGAACACATATTTTGCAGGAACAAAATTCATCCCACAGCAAAATGTCAGATCTGAAGTCCTCAGAAGCACCCCCAGTGCCATGTTGAAAATTGTCAGCTGAACACACCGTACCCTTGTCTGCTCTTCTTTAATGGGGATTTACTCTACAGCACATTTTCATAGAGCTTTCTTTCACAAATGTCATCTCATCTGAGCCTTATGAAATCCAAAGCTGAGTGTGAGCGTCAAATTATTGTATCTACTTTATAGCATAAGATGCTTAGAAAGAGGAAATGATTTTCCCAGAGTCACGTGGCTAATTAGTTTGGAGCCAGGAGGAGAACCCAGGGCTCTGGACTCCCAGATTAAAGTTCTTTCCTCCCTTTGGCTCATCCCAGGCCTGGACCACCCACTCACTGCTGGCTCCTCCCTCTCCAGACCTGGCTGAGGCCTCAGAAGCCTGTCTGAGTTCTGAGAGCTCAGCTGTAAATATTGCAGAGGGGCTTCTCTTATCTTAGAGTCACTTTTCGCTCACCCAGGTACCAGCAGCCTAAGCACCCATCAATGTGCAGATTGCAAATCAGTGCCAAACTTAATAGCAAGTCCATGGGCTGGAGCTGGAGGCCAAACAGGTATCAACCCATTTACCTGGAAAATTGCAGAGAGAATTTAGGGGCTGAGCTCGGCCACGAGCCACCCTGATTAAAGAGATGCTCTGTATCCAGGTACTTTTTCTATACCTTCTGAAGAAAGGCAAGAAGGAGGGAGCCAGGGGCTGCCAACCCAGCCCACTGAACTCTAGTGTAAGTCCCACTGGTGAATGCTCAGAGAAGAGAGGGAAGCCCAATTCAAGCTTGACCATTTGTCCTCCTGAGTTCATCAGCTCTGCTTCTGGAGAACCGTGCCAGGGTGGGATTCCCGTCCAATCCTGGCTCTCCTCGAAACTGCTCTCAAATGCCAAATGCGATTTGGAAATCCCACCTCCGTGCTGGGGTCAGAAAAGGCAGATTGTATACTAAAGAAAAGAAAAATTAATGTTTTGCAATTTCCTGGAATTGGGTAAAGCGTATTCCAAAGCCTGTAAGGCCCTCCCCAGTGGGGAGCCCGGCACAGCCATCCTGCCCTGGCCGCTTGTTCCCCATCTTCCATGCAGTCTCCTTGACTTCTACCCCTGGGCCTTTACACTGAGTACTCCCTCTGCCAGGGACGTTTTTCCTCCCATTTCCCCCTAAATCCTACTCATCCTTCAAGATTCAGCTTATTTATTTATTCACTGATGAATTCAACTAACACATACAGCCAAATAAATGAAACAAAGCTCAAGGCTAAACCCAGCAAAAGGAAAATAGTACCCGTGACAAACACCAGAGCAGGATCAGCTAGGGAAGCCTGAATAATTGGGTCTGAAAACACAATGAGTGCCCTCTCTCCTGCTCTGGCAGTCTCCTCCCTATTCCACTGGCTTGACCCCATGGCTTGTGCTGGGGCCTTCACTTTCCTTCCTACCCAAGCCAGATGCTGCTGAGCCTTCAGGGCTGGCTCCTTCTGGAAGCCTCCCTCTTTATGCAGCTAACTGGAGGAGCTGAGCAGGAGCTACTAAAACATCTGTGTACACCTCATACCTGGTGAGTTTTATATTCCTGGTGGTCTCCCCCGGTAGGCTCTACAATGGGCCTTCTCCTTCTCCTTCCTTTTGTCCACCTCCCTCCATCCCATGCCTGCCTCCCAGCATCCAGCACAGTGGCTCATGGGGCAGGGTCTGCCATGCCTACTGGGTGGCCCATATATACACCGGGAGTGGGTAAGTCCACTGGTTTAAGGTGCAGGCCCTCTGTGTTCATATTTTGTCAAAGGATGAGGTGCCTGTCAACAAAAGTCTTTTAAGACTTTTAAAATGACTCCAGTTGATCCTACATCATGTGGGAATATTTTCCCCAGGAGCTCAAAAACCATACAATGGTAAATCCAAATAGTTCTCTTCCTTTGCCTTCCTCCTGAGCTCTTCTGGTTATCTAATATCTCTACCCTGCAGCTTGGACGAGGACAGGAATGGGTTAATTTGCTGAGGAAGGAGTAGCTCAGGCACTGGATAGAGTGGGAAACAGGGAACCCAGATCCTAGAACTAAGACTGTGTGTGTGTGTGTGTGTGTGTGTGTGTTTACAGGGAGCAGGTGAATCCACAAGAGGGGGATCTACTTTCTCACCTTAGAATTCTGACACCCGTGTCATGACTGTAGACAATTTTTGGATGGCTGGACGATTTAAAATCTTTTTCTTAAAATTTTACACCATTCTTCCCATTCTTGTCAGCAATTATTGCTGATGGCAGGGCATGCTGGCGTCTTGGCAGAAGGGAGCCTTCCCGCTGGGGAGAGGAGTTTTGAGTTTTATGTCCCAATATGACTTTGATGGATTCAGACAAATTTCTTAGGCTTGATGGACCTTTGCCCAGGCTGGAAATCTTCCCTGGGTGGCAGGAAACAACTGAGACACCCAGCCTCCAAATGGGGTGTTTTGCTTTGCTAATCTCCATATCCTGGTATGCTCTATCAGGGGTGCTACAAAACAAGGTCAGGGTTTGGGAAAGCAGAGCTGGAGGTCAGTCCCCAAAGGCCCAGATGCCCCTCAATTTAAAGGGTTAGCATAGGATTTCCAAGCCTTTGCTAGGTTGGACTATGCCCAGGAGGTGCTTCCTTGGGCTGAGAAAATACAGAGCATGGGCTAGCCTGGGCTGTGCTACTGAGCAAGGACTATCCTGAGGCTGTGTCTTTAAGGAAGGTCATAAACTGTCTGCAACTAGGTAGCCTGGAGAAAGACAGGCTTGGAAGGAAAACCAGAATGGAAATTAAAGGTAGAAACTAGAAGTGGGTGCTAATAGGTGGGGCAAGAAATCAGGGGGCAGGACTGAATGAATCTAGTAAAAGGACAGTGATTCCAGAGACAGAATGGAGAAGGCATTTGGGAAGTTGGCTGATCATCTACCATTGCTGCCACATTTCTATGTGTGGTTGGAGCAGCATAAAGTGTCAAAAGTGGACTTGGACAGACTTAGCTGGGGAATGGGTTCTACTGTCCGACTCTGCAACCAGCAGCCAGCAGCCAGCAGCCAGCATGCACCTTCTCTACATGGCCACAGGGGATGGCATTTGTCTTCTCAGAGCTCACTCAAATTTACTGGAGGCCAGGCTCTGCCTAGCCCATCTTGTGCTAGGCTAGGATGCCATCTTGGGCCCTAAGTGGAGATGCATGATAGTGCATCTTCCTCAGTCCTTGGGCCTGAATTCCTCATAAGACACATGTCAATTGAATCCTCTTTGCAGGCCAAGGATGTAAGCTTTTAGTGAGATTGTGCTATATGCCAGGCACTGTGCCATGCTTTGGGTTCCAATATTACAATAAGAACAGTCTTATCATCTAATGAATGGGAACTTGCACTCACAAATGCACAAAGTTCTGAAGTGATCCAGAGGAAGCATGATTAAGTTTAGGGTGTGCAAAGCTCAGAGGAGGCTTCAGAGAGGAGCTAATGTCTGTGTAGGGCTTTGAAGGATAAATAGGAGTTTGCCAGGTAGATTGGGGAAGGAAATATTTGACAAAAAGAGGGAACAACATATGCAATAGTACAGAGGCATAAAGCTTGCTGGTGTGTTCAGGGAAATGCAAGGCTCAGAGCAGACATAGGTGAGGACCATACCCTGTAGGTGATGGGCAGCCACTCAAGCATTTTAATCAGCTTGCTGACATGGTCAGACAGATAAGAGAGAAAGATCACCCAAGATGAATGCTGCTGGAGTAGGAAGAGGTGAATCAGCAACCAGGAGAGACAGAAGGGACCCAGCTGGCTTGTCACGAGTAGCATGACCCACATGCTGTTGTCTCTCCTCTGGGTCTCTCCTGTCACACTGACCAAACCCCTTCTCATATATATGTGCAGCGCCTTTGTAAGCAGGGCCTCAGATGAAGAGAATGGATGTGGAAGCACTTGGGGAAAAACTGGGATATACATGCAGGATGCAGTCATCCTGATTTTATTTTCTTCCTGAGTGCTTAAAAAGGGTAGCAAATCTCTCAGCTCCAATGCCCACTCTGCCACCCAGCAAGGCGGAGGCCTGCAGATTCCGAAGGCGCCATGGAAAACAGGGGGCGCCGTCAGCTGGGGCGGGTGTGTCAAATCGGTTCAGGGAGGTTGTCCGCCTGTCTGGTGCCCTCCTAGTCAGGAGAGGGATTTGTTGGGGCTTCGAGACCTAGCAGTAGCTTTCCCCCTCATGCCCGAGGAGCCACCGCAGACCCTGGCTTGGAAACCAGCTCCACCTGTCCCGGCCTGGCTAATCTCCGGGAAGCTCCGGGACACTAACTCATCACTGACTGACAGGTCCCCAGGCCAGCTTGGAACGCCTGCTCTGGGCGACTTGGCAGCGCTTCCCGCTTTCCGGAGTTCATGGGAACGCATTCTTGTACAAACAGCCCGGCATGCAAGCAGGCTGGGGAGGCAGGGGCTGGGGGCAGCTCATAACCCTGGGCAAACCCTAGATGTGCCTGGGAGAACAGGGGCTGCTCTTGGGGGCATTTTGCAGCCCCCTGGAGACTGCTCCAGCATCAGCAGCTACCAAGTGGCCTGCTCTGGATTGAGCTGGGAGGTGTGTCTCTGTCACCAACCAGCTGTGTGACCCCAGGGCTCTCCGTTTCCTTCTCAAACTCTCGGTCTTCTCATCTGTAACAAAGATGAGCTAATTCCAGAGATTTCCAGCACTGATGGAACAGTGAAAAGAACTGAGTGGGAGAGAGTGTGGTCTACAGTGTGAACTGTGGTCTATGGTTGGTGGCAAGGCTCCAGGATGTGTAAGTTCATTGAGGTTGGTGGGCCACACTGTGGGAGATGTTTGTGTGGGATGTGGTGGGAGGTGTGGGAGGTGGGCAACATGGGAATCCCAGTGGGTTCCGTGTAATATTTTAGGTAATCTAAGCACCTCTTAAAATATATGTGTATATATATATATATATATATATATATATATAAAAAATTTTTTTAAAAAAAAAAAAAAAAAAAAAAAAAAGAAAGTCACTCAGGCTTCCAAGTCAGAGGATGGGGATTGAGGCTCAGCTCTGTGGCTGTCTTGCTGTGTGGCCTTGGGGAGTTGGTTTCCCACGTTGCGCTTCCACTGCCTCCTCTAAGCACAGGGCTTGGCTTCATGTAGTTCCTCTACAATCATCATCCATGATAATATCCTTTACATAGGCTTATCCATGTTTCTGTACATCCATAACATTTCTCAACACTCACACATCATCAGACAATTTCAGGGCAATATGTTCCAAGGAACAAAAAATCTTCATTTCCCAATTGTGCTGGACAGCTGTGGCTTGCTGCTCAGTTTTGCCCTCAGAAAGGCCCAGGGACTTCCTAAGTGCCAACCCCAGGCCTGGTCCTATAACAGGCCACTCAGATCTGCCGTGGGTTCCTCTAGCAAGGCGTGAGCGAGAAGCTTTTTCTAAGGCGGTACCTGCTTCCAGGTTTAGAGGGCTGGGATGAACCAGCAAAGCTGCTCAGAGGCTGTTTGAAGAGAGGCCTGAGCAGGACTTGGGGTTACTGTGGCTAAAAGAATCAGACCACCCTGCTGGCTCCCCAGGTGGGGCTCAGGGGAAGCCCTCGCCTGCTCATTGTAGGGAGGGCCCTCTAACCCAGCAGTTGGGGTGCCAGGCAGATTATTCCAGAACGGGAGCTCAAGGGTCCTAGAGGAACTGCAGCTGTGACAGGGTCTGTGCAGGACCCCAGACCTCAGCTTTAAGTCGAGCAGATAAGGGGGGAGGCACTCTGTCTGGATGGAGACCCCAAGCACTCCCTTCTGAATTCTGGGGGCTGCTCTTGTGTTAGAAGTCTTAATGAAGGAAGCGTGAAAAACCAGAGAGAGCCTAATGGACAACAGTGAGGCAGTGTAGGTGCACATCGGCTTAATGGGACACAGTGTGGGGAGAGTTCTGGAAGATATAAACTATCTATTTACCTGATTGCAAATAAGCAAACTATAGGCTTAGGGAAAACAATCCTAGAAGGAAATCAATCATTTGACTCTAGATGGTGGGAACACAGGCCCATTTCTCGTTGCCTTTCTACTTTGAAGCGTTTTCAAATGTGCATGAAATATTTTTAAATGGAAAAGAATTTATTTTTTTTTAAAGCAGAACTTTCTTGCCATCATATTGAGGCAAGCAAGCTGGAGTGCTTTATCTGAAAGCTTAAACTGCACAGCAGCTTGATTGTTTCAACATGATGGCAAGAAGATTCTGAACCATGCAAATGCCAGGAGAAGAGCCAAAAGACAAAAATCCCAAGCCCACCCGAGGACCGTGCACTCACACAAATGTCTTTCGGGCTCAGAGCCTCGACTGAGTGCACAGATAACCGCTGCCCAAACAAAATACCCGAGGGACGAATATAAAATCATGTGACTTGAAATTTTCCTTCGCAAACACGCAGGCATTTATATATTCTTCAAATAGACACTGATGCTGCAAAAAGTCATTGAGACAGGCTATGCATTTATTCCCACACTACTGCTATGGCTTAGAAAAATCGTAAACTCGTCTTTGCAATTGCCACCAGGATCTACAGCATGGGTCTGTGGATTTGGTCACTCTTGCCAAATCTTTGCCTTTTCAAGATGGATTTTGATTTTCCAAAAGCCGTTTGGAAACTCTGTCTGTTCTGGAACTAGGCAATTGCTTTGGGAAATATTTTGGGTTTAAAGTGAATGTGACTGGGAAGAGCAGAGAATAATGATGCCTAGGAAAAGACCTAGGAAGATGCTTCCAGAACCAACCTCTGCAGCAACATTTCCTCCAGGCCTGTGGGGCTCTGGCATCTGCACAGCCCCTGCAGAGGATGACACTCATTGCTACTTATTAATGTGCATATGTGTGTAGGAAAAAATTAAACTTTTAAAGTATTGATGAAGAGTTAACCCCATGTAAGTCACTTAACTGGAGAGAATAGGAATTACGAAGCATGACCCTGCCTGCCCACAAGGTGCTCACCAAATGTATCTCTTCATCCTTACACCTGACATTTTTTTGTCCATGCATTTCAATATCCAGAGGGCCCAGTGCATCGGCAATTTTATAATAAGTGGGGAAGGGACCCGAGGGCAAAAAGTCAACTTTTGGACAAGAGAAAGATGAATATTTTCTCCCTACCCCTCTGCTGCCTGAATCACCTGAAGCAGACAGACCTGGACTTTGTTACAGGTAAATAATTACAGTTGTATCTGCCATAAATATCTCACTGAAGGGGCCATTGCAAAAATTGAGATTGTATCTCCAAGCAACTGTCAAATGGCTAGAATAAATTCAGAGGACTTGAAATACTGATGTACATTTTCTATCATAGATATCTCCCGGTCTAGACTTTCAGACTGCATCTTGACAGAACACCTAGGATGGCTGAGAAATTAAGGAGTCAGAAACAAAAAAAATTACATAGTGCTGGTGTTCTGTGGTTTGTGTCTTCTTTATCTGTGGTCCTGGCAAACAGGAAGTCCTTGTGAATTGGGGGGGCTCGAGCAGAAATGTTAAAGGCACAGATCCCTGGGAATTTAAAAAGCCAAGGAGGTAATAAATCTTGGACCAAAATGGAAAGCCCAAAGAGGTCAGTGAGCTACAGCCAACCTAATATCTGTACTTCTCAGGGCCGCAATAAATCTGACACTGCTCCTTCATAGCTCAGCTGGCTTCTGTGCAGCCGGCAGATCAAAAGTCTCTCCCAATACACTCTGCAATCACCTGTTTCTCATTGTGTCTGTTGGGTGAGGCAGGCAGGATGGGGAGGGAGGGATGGGGCTGTCCCCTTGTCTCAGCACCATCTGGGAGCCATATTGAAATACCAGCAGCAGGGGGTGGGGCGTAAAGGAGAGGAGCCTGGGGGTGCTAGAAGGCACTGCCCCAAATTTGAAGAATTGAAGGATCAGCCGTGGGTAGGAAGGGCAGCAAGGCAGACAAAGCTTTCGCATCTGGAGATGTTGTTTTGTTTTAGTCGGAAGACCATCCCTCAGGCTTTCTGTATTTGCTAAGAACTCTCCTCCTTGTTAATTCCAATTCAGCTGGGTCTTTGTCTCACACTCTGATTCACTCGTTTTTTCAAAAATCCTTATTAATGTGCCCATGTATTTACCTATTTATTTATGCCAAGAAATATGTTGGGCGTCTCAGCCATGTTATCACTAACTCTCCCAACAGCCTTGCAAAGCATATGTTTTACTCTCTTCTTTTGGATGAGGAAACTGAGCCTCAGTCTGGTTAAACAGCTTAATTAAGGTCATACACTGAGGAAGGACCAGAGGCAGGATTCGAATCCAAGTCTGTGAGACTGAAAATTCCATGCAGCAACTACTGTGCCACACATATCTACTGTGATCAGGGTACCACTAAATCCTGCCAAAGATGTGAAAATAAACCAGAAGAGGATCCTAGTTTAAAAAAAAAAATGGTCTGAAAGTTGAGATTTGACAGATCTATAAATAATGGTGGTACAAAATAGTGTGTGATAAATGCCTTTGGAGAGGTTCGGATAAAATATGAAGGGGTTTGGAGGAGGCAGCGATTGCTTTTGGGTAGCAAGGGCATTTGCATGGGATCCCGAGCATCTGGAGGATTTGGATCCATGACTGTAAAGGGAAAGGTCACTGCAGCAGAGAAAATGACTTGTGCAAGGGCCCCAGCCAAAAGGCATGGAGTCCATTGGGGAAATTTCAAGTTGCTGTGTTTGGAATAAGCTACCTGAAGGGAGAGACTAGGAAATGAACTTGGAAAGGTATACAGGTTAAGCTTGTGTATCTTCCAATACTTGATGAAGAGTTTGGACTTTTTTTTTATCTGGAAGAAACAGAGAGTTATTGGCGTTTTGTGAGTCTATGATTTAGAAAGCTTATTTTTCTGGTTGTGTAGAGCATAAATTGGAGAAGACAAGCGAGGAGACAGAAACAAGCTAGGAGGCTATTACAGTTATCCTGGTTTTGAGGCTGCTGATCTCACAGACTTCTATACGTTTTTGGCTTTGTCATTGGGTGAAGATGAACTTCTTAATGTCCAGCAGCAGAACTGTCTGCAATCCTAAGCATCCTATGCCAGTGACTTTGAATCATTCTCTAGAGCCTAGGAAGTCTCCAAGAGCTTAATGATCCTGAGAAAGCGTTTAGGTGATTACTGGCATGTGGATAAAGTGACGGAACCCTCTGGCTTTTGTCCCACAGGTTCTTCCAGGAATCTGGTCATTTTCAGTCCAGCACTGCCACTGCAGTAGCTCCTCTCTCTCAAAGGTATGGAATCCTTCTCCAAGAAGGGGTTGCTGCTTTGTAGAGAGCAGTGTAAGATGGATGGAAGGCAGAGAGGGCTGGGAATCAGGACTCCAGAATCTACCCCTGTCCTGGCTCACAACTTCTGTTTGACTTTGGACAAACCACCTTAACTCTTTGGATTCAGCTTTACATTCTCCCAAACACAAAGAATAAAATTATTGGCTTACCTAAGGTTGGGTGAGATTGCATGGTGCATATTATATAGGGTATGGGTTTTCAGATTGGGTCCTAAAAGCTCCAGATTACTTTGGAGATGCCTCAGGTACTCACTTAAGGTAAGAACAGTCTGAGTTGTTCTTTAATCCATTGTGAACTCCATGCCTGGAATGACCAGCCATCTTCAAAGAGGTTTCAAATGTTATTAAGTACTCTGTCTATCTCTATTTTGTGCTGCCTTGGGGAGATGCACAGAGAGAAAGCATTACTGAAAACCCCAAATGCCTCCTGCCAGACAATAACTGTCTCCTTGCTTCCCTTCCCCACCATGTTGCTGTAGCCAGTAATTTGCAACAAAAGTTGTGGATTTGATTAGAGTGGGGGGAGTTTTGCAAGATGGTGGGGAAGATGGAGATGGAGTGGAGCCTGGGCCTGAAAGCCTTCGTAAGAGGCCAAGGAAATACCAGTTTGGATCCCTGTCCCTTGTGGTAAAGCTTTCCTCAGACAACCAACCACCTGTAAGAGCAAAGAAGTATCTCCTGAGAGTGCCCAGAAGGAAGCCAGGAGACCACTTCACAGATGAATGCTGGGAAGAAGCAATGGGAAGACTCTTCAGTGCTAACTTTGGCCGATGTCACTTCATTAACCCCCAGGGCTCTGCTAAGTGTGGGGTCTGCCTGGGATGTTTGCATTAATATGGAGGATATACCCAGTTCTTTCAGACTCTTAGGATGGCTGGATGCCTGCCCCAAGGCAAAAGGAGGGAAGGGACCTAAAACAGTGCCAGGCACTGTGCGAAGCCCTTTAACCTGCATTTCCTCCCTGAATCCAGACAACAGCTCTGCAATAAGGTTTTACTAGACTCATTTTACAAACAATCATGCTGTGAGGCTCAGAATAGCTAAGGGCTTTCCTGAGGTAACTTTCCAAGTGTTAGATGAAGGTTTCAAATCAGATGTGTCCAAGGCCAAATTCTCTACTTATTTTGCTCTACAGACTTCCTGGAGGGCAGAGGGTAAGCTCAGCTAGTAGATCTGTTTGAGAACAGAATCCCAAGGCCCCAGGACCAGTAGAGCCAACATCACCTGGAAACTTGTTAGAAGTGAACATTTTCAGGCCTGACCCCAGACCCTCTAAATTGGAAACTCTAGGGTAGTGGCCCTGCCATCTGTGTTTTATGTTTATTCTGATTGCAGCTAACTTTTCCCAGCCATTGCCCTAAGGCCGTGCTGCTCCAAAGTGGTCCCAGGACCAAAAAGCACAACACCATGGGTGGTTGTTGGAAATGCAATAATTCAGGCACACCCAAGACTCTGCATCTGAATCTGTACTTTCATGGAGTGCACTTCAAAGTTGAAGAAGTACCGCTAAGGCATTGGTTTGTACAGTTGTGAACTGCTGTGGGGAGGAGAGGGCATTGGTGGTACAAGGTATTGCTGAATCTGTATGTGTCCTTGAGCTGAGCCGAAGTTCAAGGAAAGGTGCCCACATGGAGCACAGAGGTAGTGGTGGCTGAGCAGGGCTGGGCTGGACTGAGAATGGCCAGGTCAGTCCCAATTCTTTGATGTTTTGCTTGTGGAGGCTAGAAACCAAGATAGGTGTCTGGAAGAGAAAAGTATCCTCCAAAGAATTATCTTCTGTCAAAATCTTCACGGAGGAAGGGTTTGCAATGGCTTCCTCCTCTCTTACCAAACTCTGACCAAGGGATAGTAGACACTCCACCTTCTGTGCTGAGAAGGATTCTATCTCTGTGTCTGGGCTTAATTAGCCATGTCTGCTGGGAGTATAGGAGTGGGTGGTGGTGGCATATGTGACATAGGAGGGTGAAAGGGGCAGGGGAGGGAGAGTTTTGAACAGATTAGGGCAACTATCAAGTTTGGTGGACACATTAATTCTTAACCATGGACTCATTTTACTCTCTGCAGAATTTATAGGCAAACTCTCCTAATATCTATACACAATATAAATATAATATAATAAAACACTGACATCCAGTCTTTCTTTCAGTATCTGTCTGTCTCTAGTTCAGGGACACAGAGATTGCCCTAATCACAAATCCAAGAATCACTCCCTTTCCTGCATGGAAACTAGTTTCTAAACTTGTCAGTCAAAGCCTATAAGGACCTGGGTCTATAAATAGGTCAAGGCCATGGAAAATTAAAAAAGAAAGAAAGGGGGAAGCGGCTGTGGCTCAATCAGTAGGGCTCCCGTTTACCATATGGGAGGCCCCGGGTTCGGTTCCTGGGGCCTCCTGGTGAAGGCAAGCCTGCCCGCGCGGCGTGGTTAGCTGACCCAGCGAGCACAAGCAGCAAGGGGGGGATAAATGAATAAATAAATAAAATCTTTAAAAAAAAAAAAAAGAAAGAAAGGAAAGAAAAGAAAAAAACCCTCTCCTATTTCCTTTGTTAAAACATAAGTTCCCTTCTAAAAATATAACAATGAATACGGTAAAAAATACAAATAGCACAAAAGGTATATAGCCTCTCCTTTCCCTACAGGCAACCATTCTTAACAGTTTCTGGAATATCCTTCCAGAGACATTTTTTTACATACACACACACACACACACACATATTCCCTTCACTAAACAATTTATTTGGAGTTTGGTCCATTCTGGTAGGGTATAGATGGAACCATTACATTCCAAGGTTACACAGTATTCCATTATTTGGATGTACCATAATTTATCTCGTAGTCCTCCATTAATGGACTTTTCGATTGTCTCTGATCTTTATACTACTACAAATAACACTGAAAAAAATCCCTGAATACATGTCTTTGTTGTCAAGTGTGAGGATTTCAGTAGAATTAATGGTCAATGGTGATGTGTATTTAAAATTTTGATACTGTCCAATTGTTCTCCCAAGAGGTTGTGTCAATTTTCACTCCCACCCACAACATACCAACTAGCATATTTTAAAATATCTTTTTATTTTTAAATAATCACACCTAGAAAAGTTGCAAGTGCAATAGTGTCAGGGAACATTTCCTGAATCATTTGAGAATGTTACCGACCCAATACTTTATTGCCTCTGCATAAATTAACATTCATTTCCGACAAATGAGAACATTTTCCTATGTAACCCAAACACAATTTTCAAATCAGGTAAGTAACATTGATATGTTACCCCTATCTGATCCCCACACCCTCTTCAATGTTCACCCATTGTTCCAATAATATTATTTATAACAAAAGGATTCATTTGAAATCAACTGTTTTAACTGTCATGCCTGGTTGGTCTTCTGTTTTGTTTTTCCTTGACTGAGGATTACAGGCCAGTTATTTTGTGGAATGTCCTGCAATTTGGGTTTGTTTGATGTTTCCCTGTGATTTGATTCAGATTATGCTTCATTGGCAAATATATCACATGAGTGATTCTGGGTCCTCATTGCGTCCTGGCAGGTGGGACATCATTTCTATTTGCCCCGTTACTTTGATCCCTCTCCTCTGTTACTTCACTGTAAAGTTACTCTTTTTCTCTCTATAGTTAATTAGAATTTTGTCAGAGGAATTTTGAAACTACATAAATATCCTGTTCCTTAAACGACTTTCAATTTATTTATTATTTGTATTTTTAGAACATTTTAAAATTTTTTTCAATAGGTTTATTCCATTATGACCATTATTTATGTTGATGCACAAATTACCATGATGTGGGCCATGGGTCCATCCTCCCAAACCAGCTTCTGTGTCCTTTTGATCTGCCCTTATCATTCTTTGAGCCCTTTCTTGCTTTCAGGCCCAGTGAGATATTTATAGCTCATCTTGTACTTTCCCTGTCTCAGTCCTGGATTCAGCCACTTCTCCAAGAAGCCATGGTTTCTTTTACTGAAGAACTATATTTCTACACCCAGACACACACACACACACGTGCACACATTTACATTTGTATTTATCTCTATATCTTCTATACACATTGACGATGATGCGTTCCCAATGATACCACCAATTCTAATCCCAAACCACAAGAATCAGGCTGGTTTTCTCCTTTGATATATTTTTAGCTGCCCTTCTGACACTAAGAAGCTTTAATCTCATTTTCCTAGATATATTTACTTACTTGTCCAATCTTCCTGAATATAACCAATCTCCCATCTCCTCTACCACCTCTTTACCCACACCAATGCTCTCTAAATCCCATTCGGGCTTCCCAGCCCTGTGCTGGCTGTCCAGATAGGCTATTCCATGCCCCCTTACACTCCCTCTACCTCCCCCAGGCTCCAAAAAGCCATGCAGTGGAAACCTCAGCCAGTGCAAGCCTGACTCCCACACTGAGCCACTGCAGCACCCCCTGCCCCTCCTGTACCCAGCAGGGAACCTACCTTGCTCTGCACCACCTAAAGCTTCTTGAAATATCCAAGAAGGGAAGGGGAGGTAATAGAGGTGGAAACGGGAGAAGAAAAGGGAAGAGGAAGAGCCCTGTGGCTTTTTAATATCCTTGTAAACTCCTTTGAGCAAAATGACCCTTCAATGTTTCCTCCTCTTGAACTTGGTAATGCACTGTCATGGGGACTGTTTTGAATCAAGGGATCCTGCAATTTTTCCCAGATAAAGAAGCAATGTAAGGTGTGGGGCTCTGGACTTGGGCAAGGCTGTATGTGAAGGTAGTTTTCTGGAGCTGTGAGTGAGGCCAAAACTCATTCTTGGAGCTGTTTTTTTTAGAGGGGTGTGACTGGTGTTAGTTTGGATCCTTTGAGAAGTAGACATCAAGATGAGATAGGACAATTGTGGTGGTTTGAAGCTCTATGTACCCCAGAAAAATGTGCTCTTAAATCTAATCCATTCCTGTGGTGTGAAACCATTGTAAGTAGGACCTTTTAATGAGGTTCGTTCAATTAAGGTGTGACCCACCTCATTCAGGATGGGTCTTTATTCTATTACTGGAGTCCTTTATAAGAGAGTGAAATTTAGACAGAGAGAAAGCCACACAGGGAAGCAACTGGAAGCTGAAATCAACAGAACCTGGAAGAGAAGGGAGAGACCAGGATAGACCACCACATGACTTGACATTGAGCCTGAGGACCAAGGCTCACCAGCAGCCAGCCCCAGAACACTGCAGTCTTTGGGGAGAAAGCATCACCTTGATGATGCCTTGACTGGACATTTTCCCAGCCTCAAAACTGTAAAGCTAATGAATTCCCGTTGTTTAAGCTGAACCATTTCATAGTGTTTGCTTAAGCAGCCTAGGAAACTAAAACAAACATGCAAGAAATGAATTAGCGGAAATGGCTGTGCCAGCAACTGGAAAAGAGAGGCTGGAAGAGCTGTCAGACTGTGCTGCAGGTCTGATTCCATGTGAAGGGGAGAGGGAAGGAAGGAAGTTTGGGTGGAAGCATCCTAGCCCGCAGTACAAGCCTAAGGAAGCTTGGGAGGAAGCATTGTTGACTACAGCACAGCCCTGGGGAAGCTGGCAAGGCTGTCAGGGGGTCCTTAAGCCACAGTTGCCCATCAGAGGGGTCCTCTGACAACCAAAAATGAGACTCTTTCAGTGTTCCTGCCACACTTGGTCATTGGTTGGGAGCAGCTGGAGAAAAAGTGGCCTCAGCAGAAATGTGATGGTGGATTTCAGAGCATGGCAGCTGGGCTGTGGGTCATTTAGGTTTCTTGAAGTCAAAGATTGGAGAGAGAGTCTTCTTCTGGTCTCCACATACACAGAGGAGCAAGGGCATTCTTCTAGAAGGGAGAGACTGAATCATAACCTGTCACCAAACAGTAAAGCCAGTGAGCAGAGAGCTGTAATCTGTTTCTATGATTAAAGGGGTGGGGACCTAGTAAAGAAAAAGAAAGGTAGCCTCTCCTTCCAGGCATTTAATGTGATGGTTCCCCATCCCTGGACTATTGAGCAGAGCTTCCTCATCCTTGCATCCATTGACTGGAGTCCGTGAAAACCAGTCACTCACAAGGCCCAGCTGACTGCCCTTCCCCAGGTCAATCCACCCACCACTCCCTGCTCTTGACTCTTGGGTCTTTGATCCCCTGATTTCATTCATTCTTTAACCCCACCCCCACCCCCCACCCTTGCCTGGGGCTCCCCTTCTTGGTTGACAACCCAATCACATTCTTTTCTTTGGTTTAGCAGTCTTGGCACCTCACACATGTGGATTTTCAACTTGTCATGCTTCATTGAGCTGTATGTGGGAATCATTTTTTCTTACAATTTTACTCAGCAGTGACTTTTCCAAACTGACTCAACTTTACTTCCAATTTTACTTGGCCCACCTGGTAAACCAGACCCTTGTCTTCACTCACCGATGTTACTGATGAGTCTGGAAGAGTGGGAATAGTGTTCTGGCCAGTACATTTGGAGTCCCATGGGTAATGCTGGAAGAGAGTAGGAGAGTTCACAATTCCTGTGCCTCCTGGGTTAAATTTGATGGAACTATATGACATTGCCCAAGGTCTTCCAGCTTCATCTTTAATATTATGAGATAATTTCAATCCTTACGTTTATTATAGCAGTTGTGCATCTTTTTTGGGTTTTACACAAGGCTAAGGAGTAAGTGATGACATTTTACAGGTAAGAAAGTGAAAAACCCAGAGAGGGTTAAGTGATATGTCTAAGGTCAAAAAACTAGACTAGACTGAAGCACAGATGTCTTCATGTAACTCAAATGTTCTTTCCACAATATCATACTCTCCTGTGTATTGTGCACCCCTACCCATGGATTCTTTTTCAGCTCTTCTGAGAGCCTGCTACATTAATTCTGACTCCCTCTCCACACTTCTGCAAGCTTATGAAATAACTTGCTCTACTGACTCATTGCTTTACCTACAAGATATAATTTTATTCTACTGCCTCTGATTTCATTATCTCTGTTTTGTCACTCCATCTCGCTTTTTTCTAGGGGTTCCAAAGGATTTACAATGAATGATAAGAATGGAAGTATGAGCACAAAAAAAATAGAGAATAATTAAATGTCAGTCATGGTTGTGATAGACTGAATGGAATCCTGTATCTCACCATTTGGGGCTCTGACTATGATAATACTCATTAACTGATTTTTTTCTTATTCTTAAGCCTATGAGTTTGGCTGGGATTTCAGCTGTATGTGATGTATCAGGCTTACACTTCCTTCCCTTCACCTACGTGCCTCTCCCAGCCGAAGATAAGCATCTTTGGGAGCTAGAATTTTTAAATGAGATTGTTTATGCATCAAGGAATAAGTATTAATAGCTATATATAAAGTGCATTCATATGGTGATTGTTTTCTGATTATAAGAATGGGAGATGTTATTTCTCTATTAAATTATAGAGGCTATTGATTGCACAATACATGCTGATGTGCCAATTCTGTTTCTCTGTACTCAGAGAGATGGTCAGAGTCTCATTTTCAAACCTGACACCTCTGCAAATTGGCCTGGATGTTCTGTGTGGCCATGGGTATTGGCTCCAAGGAAAAACAGTAGTTGCTAAATAAGCCTGTTTATTCTCCTCTGGGGTCTGGATTACATGCAGGTGCAGTCACACTCTCAGATCTGTTTTGGGAACCTGTACTTTGGCGCAGACCCCTCCCTTAAAGGGATATGACAAGCACAACCAGGAAGGGACAATCTGAAAAAAGAGTCAAAAGAAGAGCATGTGAAGAGACCAGAGGTGTAGAGTATTAAGAGGTGATGGCCAGAGCAGACACGAGAGTTATTTTCAAATATTTGAAGAGAATGATTCTGTGCAGAAAGTTGACACTTGCTCTGTGATGTCTGAGTAAACAAAATTGGGATCTAAAGATAGAAGACTTTTGACTCCATAAAATATGAGCAGCACCTAACTACTCACAAAGTCCTTTCAAATACATTGCTATTGGAAAGTAAGTCACAAGGACAAGGGATTTTAACCAATTTTTGCTTTTCACTTAGCATCTACAACTTGGCACATAATAAGTGCTCAGTGAATATTGGCCAAATAAATGAATGAATGGATTAGCTCCTGTGAAGATTGATATTGTAGGTCCATTTTCCAGATGAGAAAAACTGAGGGTCAGACATATAAATTGGGTTCCCAAGCTCACATAAGCTATTAAGCTGTTTTGAACTCAAGTCCTCTACTAAGAGTCTGCTAGTTTATTTGAGGGTTTAATGATGCTGGCTTTCTACAATAAATCAGTTCATCTCATGTGATAGGTAATGCGCTTATTTGTGTCTCTGCTGCTATTATGACCCTGCATCATCTGGATGGTCAAGCTTAGAGGGGCTGGATGAACCACAGAATGACCATTTTTCTCATTGCCAAAGCTCTCTGAAGACAACTGTCCACATTTCTGTCTCTCCATTTCTCACCTCTCCTCCCCTTTCTGTGCATTTTTCTTTACGTCTAATTCTCTAGAATATCTCAATCATATAGCTTCTTGATCTCTTTGCTACTCCAGTTGGGGCAAAAACGGTTAGAATTATCACTAACACTTTAATGAGAGCCATATTTTAGCACACAAATTTTCTCAGTTATTTGCTTTTCAAAGCATAGAGAAAAACCCGAAGGAATAAGTCCATAATACTTGAGTTCCAGTCATCATGCACCATGGTATATGAGCTATTTTGGGAGGGGGTAAAAAATTTGGGGGACCCTTCCTAGGGACCCTGGAATCACAACAATCAGATGGCCACACATTTCCTTTACCAAAGCCCAGCCCTACTTATGGGAGCCCACTGAGTTCTCTCATCTTTCCTGCTCTATCTCACCTTTCCTGGCTCCATCATTCTTTCCCATTAGATAATCCCCAGTGTACCCATCCAGGCCTTCAGCTTTCTCACAAAGCTGATAAAGACTGTCCTAGCTGCTATGTTGATGGGTGGGTTTCTGTGTGAAAAAGAATCTAGAAAGAGAAATGATTACAGACAGAGAAGTATCCAAAAAATGGTTAACAGTGAGGGAGCCTTGTAGGTCTGAGATGAAACAAATCCATGAGCCTCTCTGTCTATTAGAATTCCCCAAAAGCCTTATCCCCATATGGATGCTCCTCTAGGTCTTGAGGTTGCTTTGTCTCTGAAACAAAGTTCTCCACACTCTGCTCCCCTGGCCTTGGTGATTCATGTTGCAGGCACCAGGGGCTATGAAGAATGCCTTAACTCAAAGGATCTCAGGAAGCCACATTCCTCTACTCCTTCCTAGTCACTGGTGTGGATGACAAAAGATAAGAAATGATGGGAATTTTAAGAAGCATCCAGCAATAAGAACATAGTTAATGGGGCCACTAATAAGAAAGCAAACCTTCTACAGAAAAGCCATCTGCTCTACTTTCCCCTTATCAATATTGCCCCGAAAGTCAATTTGTCACCATACAGTCAGAAAGCTCACCCCTGTCTCCTTTAATGTTTCACGCTAGGTTTACCCAACAAGAGTAATAAAAATAATGACACCATTATTCCTCTTCTCTGTTTTCAGTGCATCACTTGCAGATTTGAATAATGAACTATGCTCATATTTTCTGTACTCTCTTGCTCTTGACTTCCTCTACTGGCTAAAAGTGAAGCTATTATCCGATTGTCAAAGACCAAGGGGACTTTGCTCCCACAGCCAGTGATCCTGTGATGTAGATACGCTCTGGGGTGAAATTATCTAGAATGCAATTTCAAGCTCTATAAGAGAAAATTACCAGCCAGTGTGGAAATGAATCCAGAATGTAGCGAAATATTAAATATTTCATTAGTAATCCTTTTGGAACAAACATAAGCCAACAACAGAATTAGGTGTGAGTTGGGCATAAAAGGCTAATTAATGTTATTGTATTCAGCTAATTGACTTCAAGGCTATTAAATCATTATTTTGTTATCTGATTCTCTGGCTCATTCAGGCTAAAGAAGCCATTTATAACGGAAAAATTGTGTTTTTCTTTTCTTTCTTTCTTTCTTTTCTTTTAACTTCTGTGCTTCTAAAGAAGGTCCACTCATGTGCCAGAACTTGGTTTCTTATCCATTTGAGTCTGCATACTTGAATAGGTCTTCCACCACATTTTATGGGATGTGAATCCCCCATCTGGCATGGAGACCAAATTGAAAGTGGACCCAGCATACTCTCTAGGGCGATCAGAACCCCACCTCTGGAAGGTACTGCTGAGGTCATATGGACCATCCCGTTGCATCAACATGTGGATCTCAACTTCTCCATCTTCATTGTCTTTATCTTCTTCTGCCATTTCATAATCCACCAACCCCAGAACCAAGCAAAATCTATCTCTCGCTCGCTCGCTTTATTACACACATGCCAAAACAGAGTTGAGTCTATTTCTGACGACTGTTTTCAAGTCTTCACTTTCAATCCACAGGTACCATTTAGTGAGGATTAATGTTGAGGACAAATAGTCAACCTGAGCATCCAAAGGAGTTTCTCACATCTTAGCCTGGGTTGTGTGCAGGAGAGCCACTGCCCCTTTTGACACCTCTGAAAGAACTGGAGAAAGGCTCCCTTCCTCTGTACAGTTGCAGCCTCCCCCCAGGACATAAAATTTGTCAATGAAAGTGCAGAGTTGGATTTCAATCCTTCTTGTTCCATTGACCAGGCACATTTGAGCTAAACAACCTGAGCAACTATAAACTGTGGACACAATGTGGACTCTCTTCTGGCAGAGCTGGCTTTCACCAAAGATGTACAGTGGGCAAACCTCATCTCTAGGGATTTCCATCTTTGCCTTCCAGTCCCTTTCTCTACAGGACAACTTATCTGTCCAGATGCTAGAACTTATTCTTTAATCAATTGCTAAGATGTAATGAAAGTGGTCATTTTTCAGTGGAAAAGCCCATTTTAATAAGGATTTCTTAAAGACAAAGAATACCTTTAGATCCAAAGGAATAAACTTATATGGTGGAATTCGAGATAACCCGAGAAGGCAATGTAGGCTTTCTGATGTTTTACTGATTGAATCTTCTGTTGCCTTGTTTTGTAGGGTCCTCAAAAAATAGGTAAATTTCTTCTCTTCTGGGTTCTGGACAATAACTGCCCAGCCTACACATTCTGGGTGTCATGGTCCTTTTCAAAATATCATAAACCAAGCCAAAGAATGAAGCCAGAAATGAAAATCACTGAGGATTGAAATGTGTGTGGTCTTGTTAGAACTTAATGTGGGCTGTTCTTGGCTTCTGCAGAGAAGAAGGAGAGTGGAGGGGCCCTTTACATAAACAATTCAGACCCACCTAAGCCAAAACTGATTAACAAGGGCCTGCATGATGAAATGGTATTATCTAGATCTGCCAGTATCATGGGAATATAGCTTAGTTTTCCACACAGTGTAGAGATGACTTAACACCCACTCTTTCATATCATGCTTCCTTATGTTTCATTTCTGAGAAGAAAATGGAAAAAGAAGAGAAAGAAAGAGAAGGAGAAGGAGAAGGAGAGGAAGAGGAAGAGAAAGAGGAAGAATAAGAAGGAGAAGAAGGAGAAGAAGAAAAGAAGAGGAAGAGGATGAGGAAGAGGAAGGAGAAGAAAAAGAAGACAAAGATGACAATGACAATGAAGAAGAAGAAGAGGGGGAGGAGGAAGAGGGAGGAGGAGGAGGAAGGAGGACGAAAGGGAGAAGAAGAAAATAAAGTTGAAAGGTATTTTATCCAAGTTAGTGGGCGTGGTGGCTTAGAACCAGGTAGAAAATTTTATTTATTTATTTTTATTATTTTAAATCAGTAGCTCTATTTTATCTGGCTAAAACTTATGGATATGAAACTGGATCAGTAATTTGGAAAGAAACTATACAAAAGCAAGCTGACATGTGGCATGGTTCTGTTTTCCTAGTGTCAGCTTCCTAAAGACAGGCATGTGGTTGGTGAAGGGAACCCTTCCATGGGTTTTCTGGGTAGACTCCACAGTGGTTGAGGATGGAATGGAGAAGAAACCGGTGGGTATTTGGGTATTTCCCCAGATATAATAAATAGTCCTGGTTCCCAAATGCAGTGGGTTTCTTCCAAAGTAAACCTCATTGCTATGCTTTGAGTACACTGGCTCCTAGCTGAAAGGGATAGCTGCAGAGCAAGCTTCCTTGGAAACCTGCCTAGTTATAGATTTGGAGGCATGTCAGCTCAGTGGGACCTGAGTCTGATAAGGAGGCAGGATACTTGCTTTGAAAACAACATTTCAGAGATGGAATGGTCATGGCACAGCCACTGGAGGAGGGAACATCATGTCTGGAGCTGGGCCACAAGCATGTGGCTGTGGAGGTGAACGAGGGTCCATGGTCACTTCCTAACCCTCCGACTTTCCACCTCTGCCCCCTTTACAAGTCACTTCAATTCTCTGAGTTTTATTTTTCTGAACAATATAAGTATAACGAGGCCTTTTGAACCATGAAAGTCTTTATAATACAAGGCATTGTTATTAATTGTATAACGCTAAAGTCAGAAGGCACTTTAGAGATATAGTAGTCACTTCACTCAAGAAAAACAGAGAGGGAAGCGGCTCCCGTTTACCATATGGGAGGCCCCGGGTTCGGTTCCCGGGGCCTCCTGGTGAAGGCAAGCCCGCCCGCATGGCGTGGTTAGCTGACCCAGCGAGCACAAGCAGCAAGGGGGGGATACATGAATAAATAAATAAAATCTTAAAAAAAAAAAAAAAGAAAAACAGAGAAACAGAAAGCTTTAGATACTTGCCCAGCATCATTAGACATCTGCCAGCATCTGGCAGAGAGGACAACTCTGCTGACCTCCAGGCTGATAAGCTTCTAGCATGCCACACCAGTTAGACAACCCCCTGGAGAGCGCTACCTGGACTGCCTACTCTTTGTCTGTATGAAATTGGCAGCAGATAGAAAGTCCCCAGACTTGAGTTTGAGTCACCATAACAAATAGCTAAAACTATTCACTATAATCTCATTCGTCTTTGGGCGACCACAGTCCTCCCTTATGATGCAAAGGCAGAGCTTCTCCCTCTCTGTGGAGAAGGGCTCTGACAGTCAATGAAACAAGGGCTTGTTAGTTTTTTCACGAATTTGCGTGTCATCCTTGCGCAAGGGCCTTGCTAATCTTCTCTGTATCGTTCCAATTTTAGTATATGTGCTGCCAAAGCGAGCACGGGCTTGTTAGTTTTTAAGAAATGCAATTCATGGTCACTTGTTTCATTTGAAGACTCTGTTGAAAGGGACAGAGGGACACAGACAGAGAATTAGAGTAGGGAGTCATTATCATCTGCTGTCATTGAGATCGCCTGGGTCTGGAGGTAGTAGGGAAGAGTCTAGAATTGAAACAATGTGGAGGGTGTGGAGATGCCAGTTGCAGTTGCCCTGCTTGCTGGGAGAAGGGTTGAAATGCGTCAGGTATCTCAGATACCTGCCAGCTCAGCCCGTAGCAAGAGATTTAGCAAACAGGTATCAAAAATGCATAATGAGTTGCAAAGAGAAAACAGAGTGAAGTGGGAAACAAGGGTTTTGGGAAGTAGACAGACCTGTGGTCAAATCCTGGCTGTATCATTTGCCAACTGTGCTGGCCTGGGAGAGTTGTTGAATGGCAATAATAAATGGTATCTCCTGGAGCACTTCTGACAATTAAAGCAGACAAATGAACTTGCTCATTAATAGGAGTTCCATCTAAGAGCAGAATATGTGTTTATGATCTTAAAGGCAGTTTGAGGCCAACACTCTCTTAGGTCAAACATTTCCCTTATATGCAGTCTTATCCAAACCACCCCCAGCAGTAATTGTTCCCTTTGAACTTCAAGTAAACAGTGCCATAGGTGACAAACTTTGAAATTGGCAGCCCTGATTGCTGAGGTTTCTGTAAGTAGGAAGAATCTTTCCAGCCACGCTGGATTCTCAGACGTGCACTGTCGAGTGGTGTGAGCTGTCCAAAGCTTGTTTTATGTGTAATCAGTCTCTTTGCATCGGGTTCTTCAGAATCTGTGTATACACAAATCCAGTCACTTATATACCCTGCCACCCACCTGCACGGGTACCCATTTGCTAGATAAAAGTTTTCCACAAAACACAATGCCACATTGGAGTGTTTGTGCTGAATGAAGCGCATTTGAATTTCAGAGGAAGCTGTCTCAAGCCAGGCTGGGGTCCCCGGACTATAAAATTTACGAAGGCACACTCTGAATTAATCAGCAAATATATACTAATTCACGCTGACCTTTTTTCAAGCTGAGGCCTTTTTATCACCCGCTGTAGGTTTAACTTTGGCCTACCCAGTGTTATTACAAAGGGCTCGATGGTGGGCCATAATTATATAATGCAAATGACATTTGCTGTTTTGTTTGAGCTTATTCCCTCAGATGTTTCCTTCTTTTATCACACTCCTCACACATCTGTGTCCCTGAAACGGCTCGGCGAGCCCCTCCTCCACTGGTCCCCAAGTTCTTAGTACTGCTGTCCTGACTGTCATGCAGACACGGCCCGCTGTGAGCATCCGTCGGGCCTGACACGTGCCTCTGACACAGGTTGAGTTGACAGCTGGTCGGAACAGGTGTACACTGATTTTACCATCAAACGGCAACACACATTTGGCTTCCTCCCAACGCACAGGCATGAAAAACCTGTTCTCTTCACATTGCTTTGGAGATTGATTGACTATTCTTTGACACAGCACACTGTGACTGTAAGTTCCCTGCTCCTTTGGCCGCTCAGACATGTTCCAGGGAAGTCTCGGAGAAGACATCCCTGTGGTGCCATGAATTATTCATCTGCTTCTCTAGGACTGGGGCGAAAGGAAACCTTCTCACTCCTCCCCTCTAAGACCTGGAGAACATATTGCTAAATATTTTGTAAGTTAAGAACAGCCAAGGGGATAGCTGTTTGATAGAGGGAATAAAATAAGCACTGACAAGGTATAAGAGTATTTTGATTATGAGATGGTTAGAAACAATTCCACCCTTCTCAAAGATTAACTGCATCCCATTGCAGAGACGGGAGTCATTATAAAACAGTGATGAAAAAGCACCTTGATGATTTAACCTGAGCATTAAAGGGGTCTGGTGGCATGTCAAATGCACTTTGGGGCCCAGAGGTAAGCAAGTCAAAAGCTGCAGAGTTTGATTCTTCCATTTTGGGGAGCATCTGGATCTTCCCAATAAATGAAGGCAGAAGGAGAGCAAGGTACCAGTCACCAGCAGTTCCCGTCTGCCTGCCTTCCCACCCGTTCCCGAGGGCAGCTCCTGTCTGGGCACACCAGCCTACTTGACTTCCCTCTCCCTTTTGTCCTTACAGGCCCGTTTTTCTTTTTCATTCCTTAATTCACTTATTTCATTCTCTTCCAGTGGATGGAACAAAAGAGCCCCAGAACCAAGATGGCTGTGGTGGGGGAACAAATGCACAATTAAATGTGTGCTTTGTGAAATTGGGTTTCAATCTCAAAGGTTACAGAGCTCTAAAGTTCAAAGCAGAAATCTGTGGACCTACTTTGGGATCCATTTGGGAAGTTTATTATATCAACATTGAATGGCATTTTAGGGCTCAATGCTCAGAAACTGCCATTGTCACCCTGAACTGATTATGTTGTATCAGTACCTCACCGATTCATTTCATACAAAGCACAAATCTAATGAACTCATTTCAGAAAGAACCCCAATATATTCAACTCTGAATGTCTCAGACAGCCTAATATATTTGTACACAACAGAATTCTAAATCCAGTGGAGAATTCTAAGATGGGTTTATACAATTTGTGCGTCTCATAAACCCTCATTTGAACATTTGCTTCCAGTTTACATTTTATTAGGAAAGCTCTCGTTTTTCACCCAGAATGAAGATGCAGAGGGGAGAAGTACACTCCTGAAACTTCAGTTCTGTGTCCAAATAACTTCCAAGATGTACATAAATTGGACAAGACCATGATTGCCCCCAAAGACAATTTAAAAATTCTTAATTAGGATGCAATGCTGGTGATTTTAAGCCATATAAAAGAGTTCTGTACATAATAGAGTGGCTGTTTCATGCAGCTTATATGATAAAATTCTCACCAGTCTTAAAATGACAGATGTAATATTACCTTTAATAAGTGTCTACCGATGCATGCAAATTGAATTAGATAGTGGGAGTACAAATTTGTCTGATAACTAAGATAAAATTTCATGTCAGCTTAAACCCTGGTGTATATTAGTAACTCTGTATATTTCTTTTCTCTGTTCTCTCCCAATTATTTTTTAGTGTGGCCTCTTGATTACTGGAATAGTCAAGTTAAGGGGGTAAAAAACATGGCCCTCAGAACGTATTATTATAAATGGGAGCAAATCATGCCCCTGATTATAACTCAGTTTATGTTAAATTTAAAATATTAGGCACTATTTAAATAACTGTGAATAAATTCAGCGATGTATTAACTTAGTGTTTCTGGGGTCTCATGAGGTATTATTATGGCCTTAAGAATAATGCTGAGTTAATGCCATCTAGAAGAAGTAAAAATACAGAATTTGGAAGCTAATAATCTCATTGATTCAGGAAACCTGAGTTTTGCCCTGCTTCTATAATGCTTTGTTTTAACACTGCAAATAAACTGGCTGTTCAGTGTTATATTTTGTTTACAGAAAAAAAAAAAAAAATCTCCAAAGGCGAAGAGAATGCACACGCGTAGACATACATACACACACGCCCGTCCCTTGTGTGTGCACATGAAAAGTGCCGTGCCCACATACACACAGCTTAAAGGGTAAGGGCTCTGCATGGCATTCAGCTCCATTTTAATACCCTTCACTGCTGGGATCGCAGTCCCCTGAGAGAAGAAAATATCCTGAGCATTATTAAAAGTGGGATTATCCAATTTAATACTGAAGATTTGGGAACCAGCCAAGAGGACTCATAAGCAGGAGATTAAAACAAAGAGGACTTATCGGGGTCCAGACCACCGGCTCTGCCATCCTTAAACTCCTCCCATGTGCAGTTATGTGATTGACATCAGCTGACATATGACTGTCACCAGACCCAACCGTGGATACCTTCAGATGCAGGTGATAGAAGGGTCTGCCTGCCATGGTGTCCCATTCATAACAGCAAGCGCTGGGGGGAGGGGGCCAGCAGAGTTCCTGAGGACTTATTGGGAGGGTACCTTCTAATTTGAGCCTCACAACAATCCTCTGAGGTGTGCAATATGATGAGCATTTCTGTCTTTCTGGTGGGAAAAACAAAGCTCAAAGGGGTAAAATGACATGCTTAGTGTTAGACTGTAAGTGGTAGTAGATACCTCTTCCAAAAACCATGCCAAAGTCCAGGCTTGTTACTTGTGTGTTGCCAACTCAAGATCCAGCCTCAAGGTTTTGCTGGCCAACTGGAGAGCATCTGTGCACTGAGAGAGATGGCCCTACTCAGCCCCACCCAGTTAATACCCTGAGAATGTGGCATTTGTTGTCATTCTCCCTTTCCCACATTTTAATGATCTTCCTGGTGGTTGTAGACATTTGAATTCGCACCCATCGCCATTGTCTGTCCTCTGCCCTGATATGCATTTTGGTAATTTATAACAGATATAATTTATATCATTTTTATATGAATTTAGTAAATTTTCATACTGTATCTGCCCCCATAAAACTCATTCTCATGGTCCTTACTTCTTTCTAACCCTAGTTATGAAACTTCTCCCAAAGGATATTTTTGAAACATCCTTTTAGCAGTGAGTGCTAGTTACTTGCCCACTTTTCACTTAGTAACAGAACTCTGGTTTTAACTGAACAGCTTTGTACCAAGTCAAAAGACTGCATTCTCAGCCTCCCTTGCAGCTCAGTGTGGCCACATGATTATGTGTTGACCAATAAGATGTAAGCAGAGTGTTGTGTGGTATTTCCTTGAAGTCTCTTTATCTGAACTTTCGACCTGTTTGTAGGTTTTGGGCATAAATTGGTTGGAGTATTTGCAGCTGTTTTAGGTCAAGAGGTGATTTTAAAATCGAAATAGCTTCCATTTCCATTTTTAGTATCTACTTTTAGCAAATTAATCTTCCTCCTGAGAACACCTAGATGAGTTGTGAACAAATTTATGTTTTCTTTTTGTACAAAATATCTATTTGAAGGTATTGGGAGCTATCAAGGCAGTAGGATTTAAGGGGCCAAAGGGCAGGAGTGGAAGGGATGCTTCCCTTTCCTTTGTCAGTCAGAGGGTCTAAGAACAAAGATATTGGAGTCCTGAAGGCTTTTGGTGCCCCTGCCCACCCCAGGTATCTCTGGCGTTTCTAAGGAAACATCCCAAGGTCAATAGCAGGGAGCACAAAGGATCACTCACCTCAGATTTTCCATCCTTAAGCAGGGACTTGAACAGATATTACACCAATGTTCATAGTGGCATTATTCACAATTGCCAAAAGATGGAAGCAACACAAGTGTCCATCATACGATGACTAGATAAACAAAATGGGGTATATACATACAATGGAATATTGTACAGCTATAAAAAGGAATGAAATCTGGATTCATGTGACAACGTGAATGAACCTTGAAGACAAAAGACATCATTGTTTTTCAATTTTCAGAGTCACAATCTTAGAATTTATATTACCAAGGGATGAGGTGGGGATAGGGAATGGCTTAAAATGCCCAGCTTTCCTATTTGGAATGATGGAAATGTTTTGGTAATGGATGTTGATGATGGTAGAACAACACTGTGACCACAATCAACAGCACTGAAATATGTATCTGAATGTGATTAAAAGGGAAAATGTTAGATTTTACGTATGGTAACAGAATAATCTTTTTTTTCTAAAGCCCACTGAGGGCTCATGATTAACAGAGACTAAATTAAAGATCACAAGATCAAATGCCTAAGGGACCTGGCAGGTGAAGCTAATGAGTGGAATGGGCTGGGAAGTGGCAGGGGTTGGAAGAACTATAAAACACAGACCTCTGCTAGGAGCTGTAGCCTCCACATAGCTCTACTGATGTATTCTGTTGGAAAGGCAATTCCAGTGTGTCCATATTGTGTGATTTCCCCAGAGAAGCCGGAAATTCAGATGTTTAGGTGGAATGTCCAAGTATATGAAACCCTGAGCAGGGAAAGCCACAGACATCTATGGGCTGGATTTGACCCAAGGGCAGCCATTTTGCTACCCCCCTGTCTTAATTCACAGACAAGTAAGCAAAAGTGTTACCTAGAGGAGCACAAGAGAGGGTCTCCAACCTTCTGAAAAGAGAGTTGGAGGAAGAGTCAGGGAAGGCTGTTGAAGGAGTTGACATCTGAGTCAAGTAGCAATTGCTATGGAGGTTTGGGTGTGTCTGTGTGGGTAAGGGAGAGGGTTAAATACATTCTAGCTAGAGAAAATAATACAAGTTGTTCAACAATGAGTTTTTTACGCAAAATGCTCTTCCCATTAAAACAACTGTTTAAGCATACACATTGTACAGCTGCTCATTCGGGATTTTAAAGACTATTCACAAGATAAGCATTTCACAGTACTAGAAAATATTTGAAATGTTTTCTGAACTTGATATCCTAATGACCCTTGTTCTTTCTCATCATATTAATGCACCCCTGCTGACCAGGCTGACTGTCATAGGCAAGGCTTTAAGTTGCAGTGGTTCAAGGACACCAGACTGAGTTTCAAAGGGTCAGGTTCCTGCTGCTCCTAACACTGCTATCCCATGGCACAGGATGTTGCACCTGCCAGAAAATAAATGACCCTATACCCTGAGCCTGGGGGTTCGACTCCATCTTTACCACTAAAACAAAGGCACTTCCCCACACTAATTGGTCTTCTTTCTAAAAGAGCAATGGGGTGAGTTATAACCATAAAATTGAGACATCACTACCTATTGTTTGTGTAGAATTAAAATAACCTGAAATCTGAAGAACCAGAAATGATTGTATTTCAATTTGAAAAGGGGTAATCATAAATTAAGAAGAAGATACCAAAAAAAGAACATTCTAGAGGCTGTTTTGGACTATGTTCCTTGTTCAAGTTGATACAAGGAATAAGTAGAGGTGACAGGCAATGCATGTAATAAAGCCTTCTAGAGCTGTGGTTTTTCTCCCTTTTTACATTGCTCATTTCTTAGTCTGGGCTATGTATTCTCTGGGGTTAGGTAGAGATGTGCCACGGGAAAAGCAAAGCCATGGAATAAAGATACCATAGCTTGGTAGATCAGTGGTTCCCAAGCTTTTGGTCTCAGAACCCCATAACACTTTTAAAAATTATTGAGGATCACAAAGAGCTTTTGCTTAGGTAGATTGTATCTATTGAAATGTATCCAACTGGAAATTAAAACAGAAAAATTTAAAACACAAGAATACACTCACACACATTCCATTAGCCATCTGAGCCAGGACATGATCGCATTATAGAGCTTCTGGAAAACACCAGTGTGTTAATATTAATATGAAAATAATTTTGACCTGAATCGGTCTCAGGAAAACTCAGGAGTCCCTGGACTACACTTTGAGAACCATTTCCCTAGACCTAAGTTTCCTCAAATATTTAGACTAAAGCACAATTCTAAAAATATTTTAAACATGTAGGTAAAGGATGATTATTCAAGAAATGATGTAAGGCCAACTGGTTCTCCATTTGGGAAAAACTAGAGTTAGATTCTGACTTAACTCTAATTAAAAAATGTACAGGGGTTATAGATTTAAATGTAAAACATAGAACTGTGAAAGTATTAGAGGGCTATATAGCTGACTATTTTCTAAAGTTTTTTTTTTTTTTTTTCTGGGGTAGTAGGAGGGAGAATTTTTTAAATAAGACACAAAACCTAGAAACCACTAAAGGGAAAAAAAGGAATGAATTTGGCTATATAAAGGCAAACTCTCTGAATGGTAGATGTCACTCAATATTTGCTACACATTTAATATGCAATGGTCAAATTTTCAAATAAATAAAGATATCCTATAAGAAAAACCAAATGGTCTAGCAGAAGCATCGGTCTGAGGAGTAGGAGGAGGAGGCCCTGAGAAGAATTTTATTTCTGAATGCAAACAATTTAAAAGGTGTAGAATTATGAGAGATTATTTCTTTTGGTATGCTTTCTTGGGACATTTTATTGTTTTAGTTTTTATTTTATTAAAGGTATTTAGATTATACAATTGTCACATAAAAAATATAGGGGGTTCCCATATGCCCTACTCTCCATACCTCCCACATTTTCCCACATTAACAACATCCTTCATTAGTGTGGTACATTCGTTGCAATTGATGAACATATTTTGGAGCATTGCCACTAAGCATGGATTATAGTTTACATTGTAGTTTACACTCTCCCACACAATCCTGTAGGTTATGGCAAGATTTATAATGGCCTGTATCTGTCATTGCAATGTCATTCAGGACAATTCTGAAGTTCTTGAGACATTTTAAAAGCCAAATTAGAGTTAAATTTTAATAATAAAATCCATTATCTTAAAAACAATTGCTGTTGAGCTCCATCCCAGGACTCATTCTCCCTGGCATTTAGTGAAACCTGGTGGAAAGGAATGAGACATCCTGGGCCTGGACCAGGGCCAGGCTGTGTCACCAAATTACCAAAGGGCAGCTAAGGACAAGTTGGTAAGCACACCTGTTCTGAAGGGGTGTAAGCAGCCAGAAGTAAGGCTTCCTCTGTAGGGAAAGCCTGGTCTTTCATTCTGATTGGACCCATCCCAGGGACCTGTTGAAGTCCTCAAAGCTCCCTGTTCTTCATTCCCTGATCAAATTCACCCCACTCACCCACCCATCCATCCTCCCATCCATCCATACCTGTAACATTCCTCACCCCCAGGGAAGAGTCAGGAGTGGTGGTAGGTATGGGCCATGTAGAGATGAAAAAGAGTCACGTGAATGTGTGTAAACTGAGACATTTCAGAGCTATACAACTGTTGGCCCAGAGTTCAGCGAGAGCCCAGAACAAGGCAACCACATGGCTATGTTCTGCCTTGCTTTGTTCTTTGGTCTCTCGTTGAGTATACTGAAGAGCTGGGAGGATCCTGGGTGTTCCAGTAACACAGCTCCCTCCACTTACAGAGATGGGAAAGGAGGTGATGTGGCAATGTCCTGCAGAGGCCATCACACTCCTGCTGGCCACGGAGGTGGAGTGGCCTGAGTCACAGCGGTAGTGAAGCAGGGTGACCAAGGCATGACCAGTTGCTCCAGAAGGAAGTTCTAAGGATTTGGGCCTGAGTGGGATTGAGCTGAAACCAAGTAACTGAAAAAGAAGGTTCAGGAAGGCACTTGTGAGTCTTAAATGCCTCTAAGGAAAGGTTGTGTTTTCTTTACTTTTTTTTTTTTTTTCACATTTATAATCCTCTATATTTGTTTTTTTTTTTGTTTGTTTTGTTTTGTTTTTTTTTTTATTATGGGTAAAAATCAAAATTCTCACAATACATACAAACATTTGCAAAATGATATATAAATATATATGCATATATGTGTATTTGCTTACAAAAATGTTATTTATATATATATATATATATATATATATTTTAAGAGGTGCTTAGATTACCTAAAATATTACACGGAACCCACTGGGATTCCCATGTTGCCCACCTCCCACACCTCCCACCACATCCAACACAAACATCTCCCACAGTCTTTACTTTAAAACAAAGTGAGTACCCTCTGCAGTTTGAGGTTGTCAGGAAAGCTCCCCAAATCCCGGGCTGTGGCTGGCTGAGCATTTCAGTGCTGCCATTTGTGTCCTCTCACTTCAAGGTCACCAGCTGTAACTGCTCCCCAGGGACAACCTGAGCTGTGTCTTCATCCAGCAGCCCATGGAGTACAAAAGAGGGGTTGGGCCAGCAGCTGGAGGCAAGGGCTTGTCCCCAGGGAGGCCATGTCCTTCAGCGAGGCAGAGAGAGCTACTGGCTCTATCTGGGTAAGTGCACCCTGCACCGGACCTCAGTTCTACTGTTTGTAAGGTGAGGGCATTGGACAGGATGATCTCCAAGACCTACCTCCACCCTCATACTCCAGTCCTGCTCAAGTAATGGATGGCTTTGACCAGGGCTACCTGCCTGGGTGGGCAGAGTATGCAAGAGGAAGAGGGAGGTACAAGGGGATCCTTGTTCAAGCTCTCCTACACCCTCTTTCCATCAAACCAAGCCAGGGCATTAAGTAGCATCTCACCATACCAGAGGCGGACTTGATAGAAAACAACTTCTCCACCACCCTGAGCTCACCCTTCTATCTTCTCCTCAATGACTCTCATGGAGGTATACTTCTAACTTCCTTTTCCCAAAGTACCCTCTACGGGTGGGTTCCTCCAGTACTAAGGACTACCCCTGTCCCACATGTTCTGAGCTGAAATCTCCGGTCAGGTTAACAGGGGCCATATACTGTCTCTTGAGGTCCCCCTCCAAAACGCTTTGCTCCCTGGATCAATGGTGTCTTACCATCAGCCTTGCAGCTTTCAGGCATCGAGGCTGAGGGCAGGTTGGGGTGCCATGGGGTTCCCCTGTTTCTGTGCTCATTGCTTCCAGGCTTCAAGAGCTGCCAGTCCCCACACATCTGAGCAGAGTGTCCAAAAATGGAGCCAAGGTGGCCGGACATTTATGCCATGATTGTGGTCAAGGTTTGGATGATTTTAGGTGATGCACAGACAAGTTGTTAAAGACCGTGGAATCTCACAGGGAAACAACCCTTCTGATAAGCTCTTTCAACCCTTCTGATAAGCTCAAGGAGAAAGAGTCTATTTTTGCTGGTCTTCAATGCCTCTCTAACTTAGACTAAGGTTTCTCTTTAACAGAGATAGTAAAGTTTAGGCTCAGAGTCTTCAGCAGCAAACAGTTCAATACAATGATTTGCTCTTCATTGTATATATTTGTACAGTTACCATCTTGTAAATTAGACTGGCTTTCCATTTATAGTAGTAATACAGACTTTAAAACTTTGACTAATAAATTTATATAAGGAAAAGGAAGTTGATTTAAGTAAAGATTATGCCAGGTGGGACTTGGATGTGGTTGAAGTTTGAGGAAGCCCAATAGAGAAAGAGTGGGAAACTAGCCAAAGATAATGATCCCTGCCATTGGGCATTGGCCCCACTTTATCTTGACCCCCACCCTCTTCTCCCCAGCTTTCCCATTTCTTAACTCCATTCCTCAGCCACCAGTATTTTTGTTGGGCCTCCTTCCCAGTTTGGGTGGCCTCTGACTTCTTTCTTCAACCCCCTTTATAAAGAGGGATTTCTCCATTCTGGTGTAGCACAGAATCATCTGTGGAACTAAGACTGATGGTGGGGAGAGTCTTTTTGTCCTGGTAAGAGACCCCTTGCCACCAGATTCAACTCCATAGAAACACCTCACCACCACTATTTCCCCAGTCTCTGCTCCAGGACAGGAAGATCAGACCACAACTCAGAAAAGAAGAGAAATTACTGTTGATGGAGCAGATTTCCAAATGTGTATGGCAGATCCATCTAACTAACAGAGTGGGGGTTTGACTTAAAAGTTCAGCAATTGCAGATGTCCATGGAGAGATTTCTTCCATTCTGACCCAGGTCAAGCCTTGGTCCCATCTGTGCTGTAATCTTCAGTTTTGATATCCCACCTGCCCTCTCCACCTACCCAGAGGTTGTCTTTGTCTTCCTGCTTCTTCTGTCTAGTTCAGAGCACTAGTGAATAAACAGTCTGTCCCACCAGGAAGTTGAGTGGGATAAATAAAGATGCTCAATTAATATTAGGTGAATAAAAATAAATGGATGACTTCCCTGCAAGATTTCAATCATAACTGTTGCTTTGTGCTTTTGCAGAAGATGGAAATTTCCAGCAGTTATCTTGGGTAGCAGTGTAGGTTGACCAAATCCAGTTAGATCTTATGGTTTTAATTTCAGTTTGATCAAATAACTCCACAAGGAAACAGTACAAATTTGAAGGTTTGAAATTAAGGCCCCAAAAGAAATCATTTCTTTATTACATTGCTGGCTAATATTTTCTTTCCATGAGCAGTTTGCCTACATAAGCAAAATTATCATTTGCACTGCATTTTGAGAGAGAAAAAAATTTAATATAAGATACCTAAACTCATAACCATATTCAAGTTGAAGTAAATTAAATAGATATTCAGATGAAAGTCTGTCAAAGTGTCTAATTTTAGAAATACACATACATATGTACAGTTATAGGGATGATAGGTAGATGTAGATGTAGATTCTCCATCATACAAATCTGTATATTTCATGCTTTGCATTCTGTTCTTTATTTTTTAAAAATTGTCAACATCTTTTGACATAAGTATATCCCAAAATACATCCTTATTTTTAATGACTACATAGACTCCTATGATATTGGTGTACTAGAATCTATTTAACTCATCCTCTACTGTTGAACTTTTTAAGGTAGTTTCCGTTTTTTTCCCCTTTTATAATAAAGAATATTGTGATGGAAGTGCTTGTCTCCCATTATTGGAAACTTAGGTTCTTTCTAATTTCTTTTGATGTTCTACACAGTATATCATAAACAATCTGAAAAACACATTTTTGAATATTTATCTAAGTGTTCCTTAAGATAAATTTCTAGCAGTTGGGTTGATGAATCAAGGAATAATGCACTTTTTAATGACTTTTGATGCCTTGCCAAATTGCTTTTCACTGATATAACAGTTTATATACTCATCAGCAAAATATGGATGTGCTTAATTCTTCACATACTTACTATCATTGTGTATTATTATTTTTTAATTTATTCAATCTTATGAGGTTACATTTGTAAGGTTAAATTGTTTTCTTATATTTATTATTTGTTTTTTTTTTTTAAATAAATAGTGTCTTTATACTTTGACCCATTTTTTTTCTGTTGGAGTAGAAACGCTTGTCCACCCTTTGTCTACTTTATATGTTTTTAGTTTGTGATTTGTTTTTAACTTCATTAATTTTCACATTTAAAAATTCTTATGTAAGTATATATTTCACTTTTATTCTTTTATGGCTTCTGTTTTTGTTGTTATGTTAGGAAAGACTTCTCTTTCCCAAATTATGTAAAAGTTACTGAAAGTATCCTCATTACTTTTTTGGTTTCTTATTTTACCAGGGCTTATGTATTTTAAAGGATTTAATTTTCTATAATATAAAAATTAGAAATTTAATCATTTCCCCAAATTATCTGCTAATTTTTAATAATATTAATGATCAAATAATGAACCCCTTCCTGCTGTTTGAAATGCTATCTTATTTTGTTATAATTTCCTATATATAATTTTGCCAGTTTCTGGACTTTCTTTTCCTTTTCATTGTTTTGCCTGTCTTTTGGAGCTGCCACCACACTGTTTTGATTACAACAGGTTTGTAATACACTTAGAATCTGTTATGACAAGGAGCCCTCTATCATTCTTTTTTTTTTTTTTATTTTAAAAGATTTTATTTATTTATTCATTTATACCCCCCTTGCTGCTTGTGCTCGCTGGGTCAGCTAACCACGCCGTGCGGGCGGGCCTGCCTTCACCAGGAGGCCCTGGGAACCGAACCCGGGGCCTCCCATATGGTAAATGGGAGCCCCACTGATTGAGCCACAGCCGCCTCCCTTTTAAACATTTACTCTTTTTTTTTTTTTTTTTTTTTTTAATTTTTTAATTTTTTTACCGGGAGGTCCCGGGGATCGAACCCGGGTCCCTCCATATGGGAGACGGACGCCCAACCAGTTGAGCCACATCCGACCCCTATCATTCTTATTTTACAGGGTTTTCCTGGATAGTTCCACTTGTTTATTCTCCCATATGAACTTCAGAATAATTTTGTAAAGTTCACATACACACACAGGCACATGCCATTATAACTGGTACGAGACTGCATTAAATCTGTAGATTGATTTGAAGCAAGCTAACATCTTAATAATATTGACTCTTCCCAGCCAAGGAACTGAAGTGGCTCTTTGTTTATTCAGAGCTTTTCAAGGCATCTTTCAGCATCATTTAGGACCACAACACTTAAAAGTGAATCCTGGGGTGCTAAAAACCTGTCAGTGATCCAGGGATTAAGAATACTGAATTCATTTACTTGCCCAGATAGCTTTCATCAAATGAGTGGTGTACTTGGAATTCTCAAATTGTAAGATAAGTGTGAAGCCAATTTTGGTGCTCAGCCACCCCCACCCCACCCCACCCCCCCAGAAAAAAAACACAGAAGGGTACTACTCTTGCCAAATATTCCAAGAAAAGCCTCATTTCCCTAAGCTACAGGTATCAAATTTATAAGCAACATAGTGGCATTCACTCCACCTTCTCCGCTCTTCTCGACATCACATCAGCCCTCCGACAAAGTCCTCTGCAGTCACATTAGGACTGAGAAAGACAAGGGTGACAGCATTTCAAATGAGAATTCTCAGTAATTCTCTGACAAGCTCCAGGCTGCTTCCCCCTGACCCAGACCAGAGCGTGTCATTAGGCGCCCTACAATGTCGTGTAATATATCCACGTAGCCGGTGGAATGAGGAGAATTTATGATAGAGACACGGGACTTCGCTGAGGAGTTTCTTGCTCTTGCTGAAGTTGACCGCGCATTTTTCAAATCTAAGGGAGGGGGAAGAGGTGGCTCCTCTTTGAATTAATCTGCACGGCTGTTCAGGGCTCTAAATGACTATTTAATTTCCGGCCAGTTTCAAGGAACCGGGCTGTACCCCCAATTGAGGGCATACCGACAAAATGGCCAAGCGTGATCCTTAATTTGTCAATAATGATTTTAGGCCGTGACCCTTAATAGGACCCTGTCACTGGTGAGGTGATTTATGCCTCCTTCGATGACATCAGCACCAATAGTGCTGATAAAAGAACACTTATATTGGAGCAAACAGGATGATGAATGGAATCCGAGTCTCCTTAGTCATGTCATTACTGCCTCTGCCGGCCGTTCACCATGGAGCTAATGTAGCGAGTCATCGTGCGTCTGGGGAGTAGTTTGGAGGCTGGATTTAATAGCGAAAGTGCAGGAAATGTACTGCAGCTCTGGGTCAGGAGTGGCTGAGGGTACATTTTAGGGCTGTGCATACAAGAAGGGGCAATCGTGCCAAAAACTGCTAGAGTCCTATGCCACCCAAGACTGCTCTCTGCCCATTTCGTTGGTTGGCCTGGTTTTCTCCCCATAAGTTTCCAAAATGTGATGCTCTAAAATCAGTGTCTTTTATCTTCAAAATGATGAGGCTCTTCTTTTTGAAGCTTTCTATCACTTTCCCTTGAGGTAGATGTGGCTGGTTCATTGACCTGGACCAACATGGTCTTTGATGCAGGAGTAGTGCAGAGGCACCTCCGGACCTGTGGGGCAGGAGCAGGCGGTCAGGAGGCTGCTTTCTCCTTAAGGTTCCAGCACTGACTAGTTGTGTGATCTTGGGCAAGTCACATAATCTTGCTGGACCTTAATAACTTCATTTTTTGGAAAGGGGAGTTTAGGTGTATTTTTGAGGTCTCTTCTTGCTCTAAAATATAAGCTTTTCCAAAAGTATGAGTATGAACATAAACCATTAACCCAATCTTTCCCTGAAAAAAATCCCATTCTGGGTCATCTAAATGGCTTTGCACATCATAAGGAGGAGAATACATCCCTACGGACTATTCAAAAGATGTGTGTGTCACCCATAATTTGGCCAGCCCTTGAGTGCGGTGACTCCACTGGTACAAAGGAGAATATGCAGTTTTATTTGTGCAATTTTATTGCCCTCACCAGCTGCACTCTTTTCTCTATAAAAGGTAATTACTTCCAATAGTAACAAGCTAATTGATTGCTAATTAAATCAATTGGCACACTAACCGCTGTCAGAAAGTGACAGATTAGTGGGTCATGTGATAGCGTGTTAGTAATGAAAAGTGGACATGGTCTGAGGGTGATTGACACATGAGATGAAAAGCGATTTGGGATCTCCGAGGTGGTCAGGGAGAGGGCAGGGAGAACATGATTGATTCAATGGTGACTGTCAGAGAGGAAATGAGAATTGAATGGAATTCAGTGTCTGCTCAAACCCTCACCACATGATGCTCCAAGTTTTTTCACATGTAAATAAGGGAGATGGAGACTTCTTGCAAATGAAATGCCAAAATAGAAAGGAAAAAAGGGAGAGGGGTACTGAAAGTGAAAGTGTACAAGCCTCAAAGGAACAGGGTTTTTTTTTTTTTCATATAGAAACTTGCAAAAAATATAAGAATAAAATACTGTTCATAATTTGTCCACCAATCTTGACAAACTGGCTGCCCATGTGCTTATCATCTTTGAATGCCTTTTTAGAAGGTGCTTATCTGCTGTCACTATCAAAGAAGGCAAACATTTATTGTCTGCATTTGCAATGCACTATAGCCTGATCAACACAATGAATTAGGTATGCATTTTGAGTAGAATGAACGTGTAAAATGACTCTGCTGCAATATTATAAATATGTTTCAAAGTAAGAGATGTAGTCAGACCATTTGCATTTCAAATGTCCACTCCCCTGCATGCAGCAGCCTCAGAGTTCTTAAGTCACTTTCCAAGTTCAGAGCAGAGTTTATGCAGAGACAGAGTAAGAAATTACCCACAGTGTGATCTGAGGTCAATGGAGGTTCCCTATTCCTACATCCAAAGGTCTCTCCCACATCACTTTGCTAGGGTCTGAAACCAATCATAATCCCGTTATCACTTTGAGTTTTGAATTCCATCAGGGAATGTAAAGAGCAATGACTAAAGGCTTGGGGGTATATGGCAGCTCTGCATCTCTTGGCCATGGACCTTTGAGGAGTCAGCCGAACTTCTCCAAACCAGTTTCCCACCTCTTAAATGGGTAGAATACTACTCACTGCCCAGAGCTGTAACTGAGACTGCTGATCCAGAAGACTTAGTGCACAAAGAGCCCTTGGTAAATGGGAATTTAATGGCATGATTGCTAGCAGTGGTTACAATATTAAGCATCATCACAGACCTCGGTGCAGCTTGGTATGGAAGAAAGTCTAGATTCTGGAGCCAGAGAGAGGTGGGTGTAAACCAGGATTCTGAAACTCAATACATGAAAATTAAAATTTAATGCCTGTGGAGTTCCTAACACAGATGCTTGGTAAATGCTATTTCCTTCTTCTATATGCTGGAAACTTTTAAAAATATGCAGAACTACCCCTGTATTGGATTCTTAAAAAGGTATATTTTTTTTCTGGGCAGCAGGAGTATGGGTGTGATGAGTGCTGGAAACCCAGGCAATCTTTAACCCTTTCTGTCCTGAACAAGTCCCTCTACTGTGCACCTGTACCATTTCAAATGCCTCTGGACACTCCAGGCATTGTTTCACCATTAAGTGGGTGGGGTGTTGGTTCTATAACAAATCAGCCCCATCACAGGATCTACATGTAGTTCATCATCCTGGCTGGGCCAAAGCCTCCTGATCCCATCTCATTCCAACAGTGAACCCCTGACTCCATGGCTTTGCTAGTGACATGGAGTTCTCAGACATGGGTATGCAGGATCACAGCTCTTCCCCCAAAGGACAGTAATCTTACAGCAGAGAGAAGGTTCTCTCAGCCCAGAGGGACTAGTCATAATGTTCGGAAGTTTTGGCTCAAGGCCTGCAGAAGGTAGATGGTACAAATTCCTATTTGCCTATTAGGACTTAGCTCTAAGGATTTCAACCTTGACACCACATGGGAATTATCTAGGTAGATTTAAAAATACAGATGCCTGGGTCTTACCCCTAAGATCCTGATTTAAGTATCTGGGGGACAGCCTGGGCCTTGGGCTTTTTAAAAACCTTCCAAGGTGATTCTCTGACAGCCAAAGTTGAGATAACGATTTGGTCATGTGAGGCAAGCACCTGTGTGGAGCAAGGACCACCCAGGGAAGGGTTGCTTGTTACACATGTGTGGTCCCATTCTGTTCCTGGTTTTCTGAAAATCTGTCACTAGGGCCACCTTCTATCTTGCCATGGCATGAAGCTTAGATTGCAAATCAACCTGTGAGAAGGAGGTGGGCTATTTTTAGTGAGTACTCCATTGACTGTCCCTGAGAGCGTAATGGAGATGGGCACTGTGCATGAGCCACTGGGTTCCTGCAGGGAGAAGTGGTCATGCAGAGGGTCCTTGGGAGCTTCCGTATTATGTCAAGCCATGGGCTATTGTTATGAGATGCCTGGCTGTTCTAGCTCCCTCTCTTTTTTATTCACAAGTCAAAACACCCCTCAAGTACCATGGACAGAGCACTCGCCCTTTCTCCCTCTACCTTATGGTGTGCAGGCTGGAGTGAAGGATGGTCCTTTGTTGAACCCTTGGATATCCAGAATCTTAGGTGATTTCTAACTCAATAATTGGGGTCTATGGTAACTTCTTTAGATGCTTTGTCACATTTGTGAAGGCAGCTTTTATAAAATTGTCATGCCTGTTGTGTTAGGAAAACGTGAGGTGGCTCTGTGATTTGAGCTCACCTCCCCCTCAACAGGATTGTGGCGTGGATGCATTCCTTTTAGGCTACCCAGTCCAGTAAAGTACCATCATTTACCATCATCTGCTGGTGTGGCCACAGAAACTCGTCATCCAGGCTTCTGTCTGGTTACAGATCCGTTGTCTTTCAGACCTAATTGCTCTTCTCAGCAGATGAAACAGGCTCAGTAACGGGAAGCTCTGTGGTGCAGTGGTTAAAGGCAAAGACTCTGGAACCAGACTACAGGATTCAAAACCTGGCTCTGCCAATCTCTAGCTCTGTGACTGTGGACATGTGCAGAAGCTTTTTGTTCCTATTTCATCACCTGTAAAGTGGGAATAATTGCATTCATATATCCACTATGGTTGTTTTGAGGGGAAAATAGGCTAATATATGTAAAAGAGTCAGTCATTATTTTAACATACATAAAAAGCAGCAGACAGAGGACACCGAGAGAGAAAAAAAAGCCCATAAGACTACAAATATAGAAGACCTTTCCTCATTTTAAGTCAATAGAGGCTGATGTTCTTCAGAAATAATTGGAAGAAAAAGTCTCTTTAGAAATTAGTAGTAGTTGTTGTTGTTGCAAAGGCTGAATTGGACAACTTCAGATAAAAACTACAGCTTTTCTCTTTAGTAATTTCATTATTTGATTCAAGGAAGCAACAAATTCCAGACCAGACCAATGTGGAAAAAGAACAATACCAAGGAGAGGATCGACAGAACCAGCATGACAAAAGAAGATGCCACAAAATAATTATCCAGTTACATTTGACTAAGAGACTCATCAATTCCTGTAATGAAGAAGATAATCACTGCAGTGATATGCCAGGCATTGTGCTAGATGCTTCTATTATTCAACAAGGTCAGTGTTATCACACCCATTTAACAGAGAGGCTCATAGAGATTAACTAACTTGTACCAAATCACACAGTTAGAAAATGATGGAGGTGGGATTCAATTTCAGGCCTATATGACTTAAGTCTGGAGTGTTAGTAAAAAATTAGAAACTATCTGAGCATTATTTATATTTTCTTACCTGTAATTACACTTATGATAACTGCATAACTGATTGTATCAGTCAGGGTTCCAACAGAGAAACAGAACCAAAAGCAGATATATATTAAGAGATTTATTGCAAGGAATTGGCTTACATGATTGGATTAGCAAAGCAAATCCAAAATCATAGGGCAAGCCATCAGGAAGGGCAGGCTGGAATTCTTGGGTATGGGCTGAAGCTACTATCCATAGATAGAATTTCTTCTTTTTCAGAAAAGCCTCAATTCTGCTCTCAAGGCCATTCAGCTGATTGAATCACACCTACCCAAGTTATATAGGATGAACTCTGTTACTTAAGGTCAATTGATTATGGACATTAATCACATCTAAAAAATATCTTTATGGCAATACCTAGTTTACTATTTGTTTAAATAACTAGGCACTATAGTCTAGCCAGGTTGACACACAAAATTGACCACCACATACCACTTTGGTCAACTTGACACCCATAAACTGTACTTAATCTCTAAATAAAGACAATAACAAAGTCATAATTATATAATCAAATGATTCTTCATACAACCAAAAATATGTTAATCCTTTCCCCAGAAGAGGATGCAAAGTCCTTGGATGATATTCACAATTCTCCTTTGAGATGCTCATACTTAAATACTGTGATATAAAGTTAACTGTTATTAATATGTCTTATGTTAGATGATAAGGGGATAAGAGATGGAAGAAAGCAAAAATATGTTGTTGATATATATAAACATATTCATAACAAAATAAAGAAAAAATGCTCATAACTATCACAGCTCTCCTTTTGTGCACCTGGCAACTTGTTTGTAACTGGTATTTATAACTGTCTTCTTTGCCTGATGATGAAGAGGTAAGAGAAGACTAAAGTGTTTGGGTACAATCTCAATTTCCAATTCAATGGAATCACTGTTGTGTCTCCTGGTCTAAGCACTCCTTCCTTTGGAACGAAAACCTCTACATCAGCAGAGCTAAGATCATGGATCAGGAAGTAAAAGTTTGCTATTACAAACTTTTAGGGGTAATGGTGAGAGAAGTTACTCCCATTTCCACCCTTTGATTGCTGGACCTGTGAGTTCTGGTTATGGAAGAAATAGCTCTTTATTTTGGATGCTAATTTAGATCATATACAGCCTCCTGGAGGGCATTGCCCCAGGTCTGTTGGTATTGCCATTATCTGTCACTTTAACTGAGTCTTCATAAGGTCATCTCATCATCTATTCTATTAATCCAACTGCTTCAGGATGATAGGAAACATGGTAAGACCAGTGAATTTCATAAGCATGGGCTCACTGACATACTTCATTTCCTAAGAAGTGACTTTCTTGATCTGAAGCAATGCCATGATGGTAGAAAAGGGACTGTTTAAGTCCAAGGATTGTAGTTTTGGAAGAAGCATTGCATGCAGGACAGGCAAATTCATATCCAGAGTAAATGTCTATTCCAGTTAGAACAAAGTTCTACCTATTGCATTATGGAAGCAATCCAATGTAATCAATCTGTCACCAGGTAGTTGGCTGAGTACTCAGGGGAATGGTGCCATATCAGAGACTCAGTGTTGGTCTCTGTTGCTGGCAGATTGGGCTCTCAGCAGTGGCTGTAGCCAGCTGAGCCTTGGTGAATGAAAATCCATGTTGTTGAGTCGGTGGATAATCTCCATCCCTGCAATCATTGCAATTGCAGAAGTGGCTGGGGAAAATGGCTAACTGTTATCCACAGAATGGCTTATCCTATCAATGTCATTATTAAAATCTTCCTCTGCCAAGTTCACTCTTTGATGAGTATTCACACAGGACACAAATATCCTCTCATTCTTTGCCCATTCAAAAGAGTCTATCCACATAACTCTCCCCCAGACCTTCTTGTCACCAATGTCCTGTCATGTTCTTTCCAGTCCCTGATCATCCAGCCAAACTATTTGCCACATCCTATGAATCGATATAGACTTGTATATATGGCCATTTCTCCTCCAGTGAACAACAAGTGCACTGCTCAAATATCTGTCTACTATGATGATTTTCCTTCACTACTGCCCTTCAGGGATGTCCCAAAAAGGGACTGTAGTATTCATTTTTAGGTGGTGCTGGCCTATTGTGTAGAACCATCTGTAAATTAGGACTGCATTTTCTCTTCTTTGGCCAAATGGTCATAGGGAGCTCACCATAAGTCCTCAGCTGCAGGCTAGGAGAAAGAAGGTAATGTAACAGGAGTCATGGTCATTTGGGCCATTTCCTCATTCATCATACTTTTGCCTTCAGTACCTGCTCAAGCCCAATATCATATATACCACTTTTATTTGATAATGGGCTGCACCTGAGATGTCCAACTTTATGGCTTGCTTGGTCAGTTCATGATGGGAAGCTGAAACCTCATGGTAACTTGGTGCCTATGGTTAAGCATGCCATCTTTATTAAGACCCAGTAGCAAGCTAAAAGCTGTTTCTCAAAAGGAGAGTAGCTATCTGTAGAGGATGGCAGGGCTTTGCTCTAAACTCCTAAGGTCTTGCTGTGATTCACCTATAGGGGTCTGACAAAGGCTCTAAACAGCATTTCTATCTATCACTGACACTTCAGGCACAATAGGATCTGCTGGGTCATATGGCCTAAATAGCAGAGCAGCTTGCACACCAACCTAGACCTATGGCAGAGCCTCCTCTTGTTCCGAGCCTTATTCATAACTAGTAGCTTTTGTGGTCACTTGGTAAATGAACTAGAGTAGCACACCCAAATGAAGAATATGCTGTTCCCCAGATTCAAAAAGTCCCATTAGATATTCTGTCTCTGGTTGTAGGAAGAGCCAGATGCATCTTAGGAGGGGTGTCTTGTCATGCCCACATCACTGGACCTCTAGAAATTTCACTGAGATGGAAAACTCCTGAATTTTTGTCGAGTTCATTTCCCACCCCTCACATGCAAATTTCTTACAGATATATCGAGTAGTTCCTACTTCTTACTCACCAGATCCAATCAGCAAGATAACTTCCATATAATGGACCAATGTGACATGTTATCAAAGGGAAAGGTGATCATTGTCCATGTGGATTCCATTATGACCTAGGACTGGAGAGTTGACATACCCCTGACATAGGACAAGGAAGGTATATTACTGACGTTGCCAGTTGAAAGTATACTTTTTTTGGTGGTTTTTACTAACAGGTATCAACAAGAAAGCATTTGCAAGATCAATAACTACATACCAAGTTCCAGGGGACATGTTAATTTGCTCAAGCAAAGAAACCATATCTGGAACAGCAGCTGCAATTGGTGTCACCATCTGGTTAAGTTTGTGATAATCTATTGTAATTCTCCAGGATCCATCTGTTTTCTGTGCATGTTGAATGGGCTAGTTGAATGGAGATATGCTGAGATTCACCACCCTTGTATCTTTCAAGTCCTTTATAGTGATGTTAATATCTATAATCCCTCCAGGAATCTGCTTTTGCTTTCATATGTAGCTAGAGACAGTCCTAGTGTCTTCTAATTGGTCTTTCTACCAAAATAGGCTTAATTCCACAAGTCAGGGAACCAATGTGGAGATTCTGCCACTTGATTCTGAGATTCTGAATTTCTATTCCAATTATGCATTCCAAAACTGTGGAAATAACCACGGGATGGGTTCAAGGATCAACTGGACCCACTGTGAGATGGACCTATTAATCATCTCATTTCCATAAGCCCCAACTCCACAGTAACATTTTGGGTCTCTAGGAATTAGTGTCAGTTGAGAATCAGTGTCCAATAATCCCCCCAAAGTCTGATATTTCCCTTTCCCCAGGGCACAGCCACCCTGTAAAATAGCTATAAATCCCTTTCGATAAGCTGGGAGAAAGATTAACAGTATAAATTTTGGCAGCATAAGAAGTTTATTCAAGAAGCTCTGGATCTGTAAATTGGCTCAAGTCTGGGAATTGCTTGAGGCACTGGAACTCTCTATTTTGAAGTTAGGTTTTACTTGACCTAGAATGCTGGTGTTTATACAGATCAAGTAAGAATTTAGTAGACATCCCATCTATTTCCTTTCTAGGGACACCATGATGAACTAGCCAATACCATTGGTCTCTGTTAGTCAGACTATTCTGATTACATTACTACTTTGAATCTGCTGTATGTTATGGCAACCATGTCCATCTTCTCTTTGGTAATTAAGTGCTGTACCTTGACCCCTGCCACTCTAGAATCCAAAAATACCCAATTACATATAGAGAACACAATTCAATGATAGCAGTTCCCTTTAATAATTCCTGATTTACAGAGAGAAGCAACACAGAGCCCTTCAAGGAGACTAGGGCTCCCCTCAAAAATTTATTTCTTATAGTCATGGTAAAAGGTATGTCCTCTGGACTTCTCAAGGGAGATCAAGCAGGTCTTACATGAGAAATCCACTTTAATATTCCAATATCCCTACCTCTGGATAATTTCCTCTACAGTATACCAAGGCAGTTATGGCATTTCAAGTTCATTTAATAATATAAGCCATCTCTTGGTCCATGTTTCAGCAAACCAACCAACCAATCAGTGTCCTTTCTAATCCTTCAAACTATAACACTGACTCTAGAATGCCTGCTTTGTAGTATCATATAACACATTCAGCCTGATCCAACTTTGTTTCTTCTACCATCATTTCCTACCTTACGATCAATTTCCAATTACATTTCCCAGATTTCTGTCTGTATAAATTGGGAAAACCACACAATTCTTTTGTTGTGTAGCACTCCTCCACATGAGTCACACTTTTTGTAGCTCACACTTTAGGACCTACTGGGACTTGAGTTTAGTTATAGAAACACAGAAGGGTGGCAGGGGTAGATCTTAAGGAGAATCAGCCATGCCTTGCAAGGCAACTGCCTCAGAGGAGGCCATTACAGACTCTTTAGGCAAAGGGTAGCTAACCTCATACAGTGGTAGAAGGGCTGTTTCTACTGGAAAAGAAAACTTGGCAGAATTTAGGGGTTCGGTGTTCTCAGCATCATTGTGATCTGCCTGTATGTCCCCATTCCAATTTTCAGGATCCCATTCCTTCCCAATTAATGTCCTTAGTTTAACAGAAGACACCCTGCGATGTTGAGATTTCAATTTATGTTGTAATTCAGGCACTTACAGGATGACGCTCTAGGTTTAGTTGCCAGAAATCTTAGCCCTGCAACTACCAGAGATAAGGGTTTCTTTCCAGGCAGATATAGAGCTTTTGGGTCATTTATGTAGAGCTTGAGCTAGGAGCTGGAAACCTTTAACTCATTCATTTCTTTCACCACTTTCTCCAGTGCACTTAGAAGCAACCAGTCAATCCTGTTACACTCCTTAGTTTGACTAAAATGTTTTAAGGTATCAAATACAGGGTCACCCAGAAACTTGCCTTCTTTAAGTATTGATTAAGTGTCTCCAATGGAAATATTTTGCCAATCTCTATTGCTACATCCATGCCATGGACTACTGGTACACGCTTTACCATTGAAAATAGAGTCATTAATGTCTTTGAATCTAATCAGACTAGATAACCAATTCCAGAAAAACTGGAACAAATTCAGAAAATACTTTCTTAAGATTCTATTCCTCTAGAACCATTTCTGGTACCAAAATCTGCATTATTCAGGCTTCAAGCAAAGAAACAGAATTAGTAGGAGGTATATATTAAGATATATATTAAGCAAGGAATATATATGGAATATATATATAGGAGATATATATTAAGATATATATAGGAGATACATATTAAGATACATATTATTACAAGGAATTGGCTTATGTGATTGCAAGGGGTGCTAAGGCAAGTCCAAAATCCATAAGGCAGGCCATAAGAAGAAGGGCAGGCTGGAATTCTTGAGTATGCGCTGCTCTTATAATCTTTCAACTGATTGAATCAGGCCCATCCACCCACTTTATCTAGGATAATCTCCTTTACCTAAAGACAAATGATTATGAAATTTAATCACAGCTACAAAATACCTTCATAGCAATCCCTAGATTCATATTTGATTGACTACAGCCTAGCCAAGTTGACACAAAACTATCAATCATACTGATTTGTTTAAAGTGCTCATTCTTTAGTGGATTTTTGATGAATCTTAACTAATCCTTTTGTTTCCCCAATAAATTCTCATTTAAAGCAACCTCCTAGAAAAGTGGCTCTCAATCTTTAGTGGGGACGCCAATCATCCGGGAGAACCTGGATCAATGAACACTGCTTCAATGAACCTAGGTCTCTGTGTTCTTTGTTAGCTGTCCAGGTGGTTCTGATACTCACCAATATTTGAGAATCACTGTATGAATGTTACTGTCGATAAGATGTCTGGATCAGGTAGCTCCTGGGTGACTATTTTAGTAAATAGGTATCTAGGAGTGAGAAGACCACATGGGAAGTGTCTCTTTCCCTCCCCCCATAGAATTCTGGGGTAAGGTGACCAACCATCCTGGTTTGCTCAGGAATGAAGAGTTTCTCAGGATGTGGGACTTCGGTGCTAAAGTTATGGGAAAACTTGGATGGCTTATCCTATTCTGGGGTCACAAGTACAACCCAATGATTAGTTGATGGATCACCCTCGAGATCACCACATCATCAAATAAAAATGTTTCAATTCTCTGTCCCATTTTATTATTGATCCAATGTCCTCCCAAGATGATTTTGAATTTTAGGGGGGCTTAATTTCTTGTTTTCACCTTCTATACTGACTTCCCTTTCACACTGAACTCTCAATTGCCTATATTTTATCTTCTCTTCTGTGGCTATTTTTTTCTTTCCTGCTCCCTAAGTCAACCCAAATTTGGAACAGAGTTTTCTTGATTTATTCCCCTCAGCCCCCAAATATTTGCTGTATAGGGCAGTTGTGTGCAACAGGCTTAGGGAAATGGAAGGAAGTTATCTCACAACTGAAAACTGAACCTCCAGTATTAATGTTGTTAAAAATCCTTGGTCTTTCCCTCCACTAGGACCTGATTCCTGGCATTTTCTTCTTCTCTTGTGCCAGACTTTTCCAATGGTGACAGACCTGCTCTTTCCCTTCTCCTCTTCCTAAACCTCTTGACTTCTCCCTTTTCTTCCTGAGCTCTTGGCACCCTTACCATCCTTCTCTCTTGAGCTGCCCCAGGCATCTTCAAATTTTCTCACTTAATCATGCTTGACATTTCATACATACTTTTTGCATCTTTTCACTACTTCCTGACCAAATTTTCCCTGATGAGGAATTTTGTCAAAAGCTTTAAAGACTCTATTTATATAACTTTTTTGACCCTATACAAACTTTAGTCCTCTATGAATGTCTTTTCACATCTATCATTTCATTTGTTCCTCACAAAAACCTTTTCAGGCTGACAGAGCAGGCAAAATCATAACCAGAATATATATACAAAGCTGAGGCTGGAGACGGGATGTGAGAGGTACCTGATCACTCAGCAAATGAGCAACACAAGAAACATAGACTCAGTGCTGGAAAAGAATCTTTGATGCCATGGTATCCAATCTCCCATTAGACATGGGAATCTTTTTTATAGCACCCTTGAAAGTCTCAAGAATGTTTGTCTGACATTTGTATAGTAGAGGGAAAATTCAATACTGCATGAGTAACTTGTCCATTTACTCATTGATGGCACAGTGAATGGTTGTGTGGCAATCATCTTCAGCCCTAGCTCCTGGCCCCTGGCTTCCTCCAGTTGTGCCTTCCTCACACTTAGGCAGAGACTAAACTTTATGCCCCTCACCTTTGTGAAGTGAGTGTGAAGAAGGAGCCTCTTTCTATACAGTCTTGGAAAACATCCTTGGCTATTCAGATGGGGAGGGGCAGAGAGAGCCAGCTCTAACTCTGGCTCATGAAATGCCAGCCCTTAAATTTTACTAGTTGTCACAGATTTGATGCTAGGCTCACCTGGCTTTTAGTTTGAGTTATATTTGTCTATTTTTTCCACTTTCCCTACCACCGAAGCTAGTTGGTTCTCTGTGATACTGGATTTCTTTTGTCTGTCTGGGTTCACCCTAGGGCTAGAGTTAGCCGGCAAGTAAGGTGGCACTGTCTTCTCCACGGTCAAACTGAGAGACTTGTTAAGAGTGTCTACTGGAAGATGTGTTGTTCTGGGGCATAGAAGCTATGGAGAAGCAAACCCATGGTCAGGAGATCATGAGCATAAGCAGGGCACATAGTTCTGTGGGCAATACATGGAGAGTACAAAATTCAGAAAAGGAATAGCAGATTGTAGCCTGATGAATGGAATGTACTAGGGTGAAGGATGATGTGTGAACTTCTTCACAGGTGGGGCTGAGGCAGGCATCATTTTAGTTCAGGACTCAAAACCTGTAAGTGGTGAATGGGGCAAGGTTGAGAAACTGAACTTGGCTGGACCCCTTGATTTGTTAGTATAGCTCCCCCTTCACTGCTTTTCTAGGCAATCTCTAGTATTCTTTCAGGTCACAGCCTTTTGTCTTGATGCTTTCTCTGTGACAATGATCTGCCCAACCCCCTATCCCATGGAAGCACCATTGCGTCCTCCCTCACTAAGGCTACTATTCCTGTGGTCTCCACTTGACAACAGAGAAGAACCAGACACTGCTCAGGTCAACTGCAATCAACTAGTGAGCTCTTGATGTTTTCACTTATGACTTTAATTTATAGGAAAAGGCAGACAAATGAACCCAGTGTTTCTTTTCTCTCTGGCTCTTATCCTGAGTTTCACGTGCTAGTAGAAACTAAATCTTTAAGCTTGCTAGAGCATCTTTGAGTGTCCCCAAGGTCATAGGTGCCTTTCTGTGCCTCCTTCATTTCCATGGCATGTATTTTCTGGTCCACTGTCTTGGAGACCTGCATCCTATTGGGCATAATGCCACACTCCACCACCTCCCTCCCTCACTATGTTTCTTGACCTAAGCTGGGACTTTTAACTTCAAGGAGAGCAGCCAAGTGTCAAATTTGGCCTTTTTCAAGTCTTGCTTATAGAAGCCCTGCAGTCCCCTGAAGTGATTGGTGACGTTGTCCTTGAGCCAAATGCAGAAGGCAGCTGCAGATGGTGCTATGGGGAGATAGCATGCAGAAGGCACCTCCCACCAATCCTGGATGCCCAGGCTCAGCCAAGCCCCAGACACCTGGCTCTTGGCCAAGACCCCAACCTTCCACATGAAGGACCTTGCGGGACTGCATCCAGAGACCTTAGGAGGCTGTCTGGCAACCTGTTCCCCCAGCATGATGTCCCTCCATTCCTTGGCCTCAGAGCCAGCCAGGACTTTGAGGGAAGAATGCCTGGCAGAATTAAGGTCTAAGGGCCTGTCTGCATCTTCACAGCCTGCAGGAGAACCTGGCTTTTCTCAAGCTTTTGGTCAGGTTTTCTTAAGGCCAGCTTCTGACACCAACTCTGTGAACCTTGGGTCAGTCACTTCACTCTCTGAAACTAGTCTCACAACAATCTTTGGGCAGGAGGCGGGGATGTTTGAACATCCAGCATCCATTACTCCTTCTGGGAACAACCCCCCAAAGTGCCTCTGTCCATTCCTAGCTCAGGCCATGTAGATCTGTTGGGGATCCTGACTACCTGTGGAGTGTACAACCTACAACTGGCCAATCAGCACTTTGCATCCCCCCAGCCACAGGGATTGGTTCAGGGGTGAACATGTGACTCACGTGTAACCAATCAATGTAATGCCCCTGCCTTGGCCATATTACAGATATATCTCATTTTATTGTGCTCCACTTTATTGTGCTTTGCAGATACTGCATTTTTTATAAAGTGAAGGTTTGCATCCAGCAAGTCTATTGGGGTCTTTTTTCCGACAGCGTGTCTCTGTGTCAACATTTTAATTAAGGTATGTACATTGTTTTTGTTTTTTTTTTTTTAAGACATAATACTGTTGCACATTTAATAGACTACAGTATAGTGTAAACATAACTTTTATATGCACTGGGAAAATAAAAATTTGTGTGACTCACTTTATTGCACTATTTGCTTTATTGCAGTAATCTGGAAATGAACCCACAATATCTCCAAGGCATTGCCTATATTGTGTAAGTGTTGGATACATGACTCAAATTGCTCCTCTTAGATTGAATCTTGCAACGTGTGAGGTAGCTACTGGTGAAAAAATGCTAACTGTTTAGCTGGATATGAACCTGGGAAAGTAAGGGTAGAGCTGATAGTACCATTTTACTATTACATGGAGTCTAAGAGTAAGACCATCATGGTGAGCAGAGCACAGAAGGTTTGTCTGGGTCTAATGAGTCCTGATGACATCACTCCAGCCCTGATATCAACTATTGTCTGAACTTAGTTCTATTCTTGTTTTTTTGCTGTTGTTGTTGTTACAAAAGGCAAAAACTTTGATTTACCTTACTTAAGCAGTTTGTTAGATTTAGAGTCTTTATATATACTCTATATCCCCTCCAGCTGTGAACTTGATCCATCTGGTCTCCTTTGAGGTGCTATGAAATTTTTCTTTGTGATCCAGGCCAGGATTCTTGCAGCTGGGATTAAGCAAGAGAGTGAAATTGCTAGACCCAAGGGCATTCAAAAGTCTACCTTTAGTAGGTGATCCTTTTTGAGGGTTTTGCCAATATTTTATTGGGTTGTCTGTATTTTATTATAGATTTGGAGGATTTCTTTGTATACTCTGGTTATCAGGGCTTTGTCAGATATGTGTATTGTAAATATCTTCTCTACAACTTCCCTTTCACTGTCTTAATTGATCTCTTTTTTTCTTTTGTCTTTTTTTTTCCTTAATGATCTCTTTTGATGAACAAAAGTTCTTAATTATATCAAAGTCCAACTTATCAGTGTCTTTTTTTTGTGTGGTTAGTCCTTTTTATCTCTTGTTTATGGCATCTTTGCCTACTCCAACCAAAGTCATGAAGATATTCTCCTTTGGTATCTTTCAGAAACTTTGTTGTTTTACTTTTCACATTTAGTTCTACAATCCATCTGGAAGTGATTTTGTGTATGTTGTGATGGAAGGGCAAGCTTCCAATATTTTCATAAGGATAACCAGTTGATCAGGCAACATTTATTTAAAAGGACGCCCTTTCTGCAGTCCATTTCAGTAGCTCAAATGACAATATATGTGTGACTCTCATATTGGACTCTATTTTGTTTCATTGGCTTATTGTTTGTACTTATGTCTGTTGCCCACTGTTTTAATTACTGTTGCTTTATAATGCCTTGATATCTGGCAGTATAATTCTTTAAGCTCTGTTCTTTTTCTTCAAGAGAGTATTCCTATTCCTGGACCTTTGTTTTCACATTTAATTTACAATACTTTTGTCAAAATCTACAAAAAAATTCTTGCAATTTTGATTGAGATTGCCTTGATTGGCGACCTCAATATGGAGAGAACTGATATCTGTAAAACACTAGTTTGCTAGTTCATGTGCATGAAATATCCCTCCATTTATCAAGGTCGTCTTTAATTTCTCTCAGTACTGTCATTTAGTTTTTGTGTACATCTTTGGCTAAATTTATTCAAGGAGTTTGATGATTTGGATGCTATTGTAAACAGCTTCATTTTCTAATTATCCGTGCTAGTATAGAATGCAGTTTGTTTGTTTTTCATTGACTTTATCCAAAAATCTTGCTAAATTCACTTATTAATTCCAATAGTTTATTTGTAGATGCCTTTGGATTTTCTATGCACTAAATTATGTCACCTGCAAACATGCAAACCTGGTCAGTTATAATTTTTCCTATGTAATACACATTCCTTTTATTTCTTTTTCTTGACATTTTGCACTGAAATACTGAATAGGAGTGCTGATAGCAGACATCCTTAATTCATTCCTTGATTAAGGATAAAAGATAATTATTTTAACATGGGTAAGATGTTTGTAAGGTTTTTTGGCAGGTACTCATAGATTAATGAAGCTCCTTTGTATTCCTACTTTGCTAAAAGCTTTTTTTTTCGTTTTTCAAAATATGAGTGGGTCTTGGATGTTATTAAATGCCTTTTCTGCCTCTAATGACATGATCATATAGTTTTTTCTCCTTTATTTTACTGATGCAGTGAATTTCATTGATTGATAATTAAATGTTAAACCAAACTTGTGTTTTTGATTAATTATTATTTATATACTAATAGACTTAATTGGGTAATACTTTGGGATTTTTGCATCTATCTACATGAGGGATACTGGTCTGTAATTTTCTTTTTATGTATTATCCTTTTCAGGTTTAGTATAACACTTACACTGGCTTCATAAAATGAGTCCAAAAGTGTTACACCTTTTTTTGTGCTCTAGAAAAGTTTTTATAAAATTAGTATCATTTTTTCCTTTAATACCTAGAGTAATTCAGTAGTAAAGTTATTAGGGCCTGAAATTTTTTTGGGGAGGTAAAGATTTGTATTACAAATTCAACTTCTTTAGTAGATATAGATTATTTGAATTATTCTGTTTCTCCTTGTGTCCATTTAAAAATTGTGTTACCAAGGAATTTTCCCATTTAATCTTCTAAGATTTCAAACTTATTGGCATAAAGTTGTGATATTCTCCTTAACTTTTTAATGCCTACAGAATATGTAACGATATTTCCTTTTCATTCCTGTACAGTGTTTGTACTCTCTCTTTTTTCTTGATTCATTATAAACCAATCTTTTTAATTTAGCTTTGTTGATATTTTCTATTGCATATTTTCTTTTGACTTCATTAATCTTGGCTTTTCTTCATATTATTTCTTTTTGCTCTAGTTTCTGTGATTTAATTTGTTTTATTTACTTTAAGTAAATGAGAGTTTCTTGAGTCAGATGCTTAGATACTGTTTTTCATCCTCTTTTTCTAACATATGCATTTAAGCTGTAAATTTCCCCTTAGTCACTGCTTCAGCTTTATCCGACAAGACTATGTCATCTTTTGATTACTATTCACTTCAATTCATACTCTGTATCATGTTAATTCTTTAGTATTAGTTGATACTTTCTTTATGGTCCAGTTTATGGTCAAATTTGGTTAATAGTTCACATGTACTTAAAAAGAATGTGTATTCTTCAGTTTTGGGGTGCAGTGTTCTACACATGTTCTTCAGGAATATTTGTTAATTGTGTTTTTTAAAACTTCAGTACCCTTACTGGTATTTTGCTTCCTTGTTGTACAAGTTCTTAAAAGATGTTAGTATCTCTAGCTATGATTGTGAATTTGTCTATTTCCCCTTTTGGTTATGTCAATTTTTGCTTTATCTATTTTGAAGTAATGCTATTAGATGCATACACAGTTAGAATATTATATCTTTCATTTCTCCTTACCTTTTTATCATTGTGAAATATACCTCTGTCTCCACAAATACCCCTTGCCTTAGAGTGTGCTTTGTCTGATAAAAATATACACATATTAGTTTTCTTTTGGCAAATGTTTTCATGATATACCTTTTTATAATTCTTCTACTTTCAATCTTTCAGTTTCTTGATATTTGAATAGTAACTCTTTTATGGAATATATAGTTGGGTTTTGTTTATTATCCAGTCCAACAACCTTTGTCTTTTAATTGGAGTTCTTGTTCCATTTAAATGTAGTAAATTAATGATATATTGGAGGCTAAATCTACCATCTTGCTACTCATTTTCTATTTATCCCATTTATTCTTGGTTTATTTGTTCCTCATTTCTTGGCTTCTATGGAATAATGACATTTTTGTTCATTGATTTTTTCTTATTGATATGTATTATTTTAAAAATTACTCTTCATTTTACAACATACATCCCTAACTTATTAGAGTCTATCTTATATTAAGTCTTTTTATCACTTCCTGAGCAATGCGAGAAACTTGGGATGTTTTCATTTCACTGCCTTTTTGTGCTATCCTTGGCACGTATTTTAATCTTTCATAACACCCTCCCTCTGTGCCCCCTCCCCAGGAACCTCATCTACCACTTGGGAAAAGTCCACTTTCTTTGCTCATGGGACAAAGGAGGGGCAGGGGAGCACCAAGGCACCCCAGAGCCCATTTTTCCACTGGTTATGTCACTGCTAGCTGCTGTTACTGAGTTTCTGCCTCGGGTCTCTCTATGAGTTCAAAGGTTGTCATAACCCCTAGCAAAAACTGAGGTGAAGGTATTTCCCAGATTTAAGAATGATTCATATGCTTTGATAATAAACTGGACAGGACAGGGCACCCACCTCTATTAGAAAAGCAGTTCCTCCTCTTTGGTTTACTCCCCTAGGGACGGGGATTTTGCCCCTCAACTATGTGTCTTCTGCCAGGTCCTACAGGTCCTTGCCTGCCTGGATTCAGGTTCTTGCCTGCAAACAGATTCCCTTACAGCCATGATTCCCCTCAGCTGTTTGGACACTGGCCTGGCTTATCCCTACCCCGTAACTGCTGCTCTGGTCTCTGGCCCCATGACGGGCACTAGCGGCCTCTCTGGGTCTGCCATGGGCTTTTGCTTTCTGATATGCTGTAGATCAGCAGAGGGACAACTGGACAAGGATTCTGAGATGCAGAGAAGAGGCAGCCAGGCCACCTGAGGGGAAGTGGAAGCACTCTCTTGCTACCACACCCAAAGCTTGGTAGGGAGGGGGCATGGTACGTTGTGCTTCAGCCACAGTAGGAAAGACTAGGACTGCAGAAGTCTCACATTTTGTGAAGATGATGGTGGGGTGTCTTGGGAGCTGACTTGATGCCTCTGAGCTTCTCTATAGACTTCAGTAAAGAAAAGTATGATGTTCAATTAAAGAATCAGTGTCTGGGACTGCTAAGAAAACTGTCTTTGCAAAAGAAGAGTGGCTTTTCCTGTTACTGAAACCCTAAAAGGATGCTTTTTTCTGTTTGTTCACAAAAAGGCTAGTGGGTCAGCTTGTAGATTCTAGAGCTAGACTGCATGGGTTCAAGACCAGCTCCAGCATGTATGAGCTGTATGACTTTGGGCCTCAGTTTCTTCATCCATAAAATGTGGGTAATTGTAGTATCTATCTCCTAGGGTTTTTATGAAAATTAAACTTAATATTTGCAAAGCTCTTAGAAGAGTACCTGGGGCATAGTGTTATATAAGAATTTGTTAAAATTTCCAAAAATGTATCCTCTTTAATAATAGCAAACAATATCCTTAACAACATCCCAATAATATAGACCACTGCAAGTTTTGTTTGGCTGGTTTGTACGTGTGCATGAGTGTATATGCATGTGTGCATGTCTGTGTGTCCTCACACATGTATTGGTAATACCTCTTTATTCAGATTCATGACTTAGAGCCAAAGCTCAGTTGAGTAAAAACAATTGTCTATAGAACAGTTCTCTGGTGATGTAGAATGATCCATGTAGGAGTGAAAGGCATCTAGAGTGATCGATTTCAAACTATGCCCTCTTATATCTCCTCAGACTCTTCTGGGAGTTGAGTGTGGGGTGGGGGTGGGGGGGAGAAAAGAAGGGTATAGATGAGTTCCTTATTCCTTCTCCCACTTTAATTAGAATAACTACTCTTATAACTTGAACATACATTTCGATAGTTAAAAAATGTTTAAATACAACTGATCTAGAAGATCTGGGTTTGTATTCCTTTTGGATAGTTATCTGTAAATGTTATTTCTCATACTGAGCTCTTGATGAGTTTTGGATGAAAGCAAGTTCAAAGTTACTATCCTTCTGGAGGGGCATGGGAAATGTAGGGTATAGGTATTTTCTTTTCCAGGTTTAGGGACAATTTATATGCTTTGATAATCAAATAGGCAGATCAGGTTAAAGCTCTTTTTTGAAAATTATGGAGCTTAAACTTACATAAGGCACTCTCTTTCCACATCAAGGAGGACTGAATATTGGTCAGCGCATTCCTCAAAGACTGTTTGGATATTACTGCAACATAACAGCCACATAGCTGAGTGAAGCTCCCATATTTCCTGTCTTAAAGGGCCACAATACATTTAATCTGGACAATATTAAGCATTACCAATCATCCACCGTGGCTTTTGAAAGCTGCAACAAAACACCCACATACATCTAATTTTGAGCCATGTTGACTCCTACTACATACTCGATTTTAAGACTATAAAATAATAACAGCCATTCAGGAAAAGGGATATACTAGCACATTAAATATACATGTTGACTATAACAAACATTAACAATGTTAAAATTTGCATCTTAAAATCAAAGAAATACAATATCTTCAAATTTGTACCCCCAGGTATTATATTGAATATTTGTTTATAAGCAATTTAGTGTGCAGGGAGGTGGTGATTTGGAGCTGTGCATACCCCAGAAAAACATGTTCTTAAACTTAATCCATTCCTGTGGGTGTGTAAGTAGGTATGTAAGTGTATGTGGGTGTGTAAGTAAGTAAGACCTTTTGATGAGGCAGTTCAGTTAAGGTATAGACCAGCCCAATTAGGATGGGTCTTAATCCTATTACTGTAGTCCTTTATAAAAGAATGAAATTCAGACAGAAAAAAAGTCATGTAGGGAGCAGTCAGAAGATGAACATCAACGGAGAGGAGGGAGAGACTAGGAGATGCCACCATGTGCCTTACCATGTGACAAGCTAAGGACCAAGGATCATCAGCAGCCAGCCCAGAATGCCACAGTCTTCAAGGAGAAAGCATTGCCTTCATGATGCCTTTATTTGGACATGGGAAGAGGTGGAGATAAGGATTCCTGATGCTGACTTCAGCCAAGAGCGCAGATTGCAGACAAATTCCTCCTGGAAAAAACAGGCACATGTGTACATTTGCACACGTGTTCTCAGAGATCACACAAATACTCATACACTTACACCCTCCCATTAGGAGGTGTGTTGAGAAAAGTAAGGATTTAATACAGACTTGTTGCATGAGCAAGTGAATGAGGGAGTAAACTCAGTCATCCAGGCATGGCTCAAACTCACTTGTCCACATCCACACATATTAACGCCGCCTCGCAGGCATAGGAAAGTAGGAGGATAGCATGCACACCGCTCTTTACATACATGCTGGCCGACCCCTGCTTGCCTCCAAGCTGGGATAGATTACCCTCTGGAAGTTTCTGCAACAGTGAGGGTGCTTTTGTTTTCAACGATCAAAAATCTCAATTCAAACTGCCACAAGCACACATTTATTCTTGCACATAAGAGGAAGTCCAGAGATGAGCTCTAGAGATGATTGATCTGGAAACTGTTCATCAATGACTCAACTTCCTTCTGCTACCCCCTCTGGTGTTTGCAGAATCATCTTTACTCTGAGCCCGGTTCCCTTTGGGGATGTAGGATGGCTCCCAGGGGCAATCAGGACTGCTTATTTCTTAGTTCATAACCAGGGGAAAAAAGCAAGAGGCTTCCCTAGGTTTCCTTAAGAGTTAGGAAGAACTTTCCATAAGCCAAGAGCAACAAAGAACATAATTAGGGCACATGCTCTTTCCTGAAATAAGGAGGCAGAGTCACATTCATACCAATCAGGTCAACCTCCTGGGGCTGGGGTCATAGAGATGGGATGGATGCTGGGAAGTCAAGCATCATAATCACAACTGCCTGGAAGCGATTTGTACTCAATAAGTGAGTTTCCATAATTAGCCTCTTGCATGGCAATAGGTGGTTAGGATGTAAGGTTGAGCTTTGTGGGATAGCTCTGTCTAGCTTCCCTGAAGTCATGCCACTGAGGCAGCTGCCTTTTGTAGACACATGGAAGGCAGCACCCGTTGGTCCAACTAGACCTCATTATTTCCTTCTTTCCTGGTACGTGAGCTTAGGGGATGCTGAAGTGAGATGAGAGGCCCAGGCATGTGCAATGAATGAGAAGTTTAAAAGTGATGTCTTGTATTCTTCTCTTTTTCATCTTCACTCCTTTCCTCCTGCTCTAGAAGAAATAAATACAAGCGATTGTTTTGGTACATATTCATATTAGTTTCTTCTATCTCTCACAATAACCCTAGTCCTCCCAGGAAGTCAAAGTAGTCCTTTATGGCCAAGAAGCTGCTGTGGGTGTGAAAGTGTGGGTATGATTATGTGTATATGTGTGAGTGTTTGAACACTGTGAGTGTGTAAATATGTTTGAGTACCTGTGCACACATGTAAGCTAATCAAGACTTTCATTGGTTGGCATAAAGCATAGGCTGTGGAGGTCTTGAGAGAGAAGACTCTGGCTGAAAAACAAATTAAAGTGGTGGTGCTTTAGCTCTTTTTTTAAAGCAGCTTTATTGAGATATATTTCACATTGAGATATAAACCACATTCATGTACAATTCACCCACTTAAAGCATACAATTCAATGGATTTTAGTATATTTACAGAGTTGTGCATCTATCACTCTAGTCAATTTTACCATGTTTTCATTACCCCAAAAAGAAACCCTACATCCCTTAGCCATCACCCTCAATCCTCCCATTCCACCCAGCCTTGGAGAACTATTCTACTTTCTGTCTCTATACATTTGCCTGGACTGGACGTGTCATATAAATGGAATCATACAATATGTGGTCCTTGGTGACTGGCTTCTTTCACTTAGCATAATGATCTCAAGGTTCATCCATATTGTATCATGTATCAGTACTTCATTTCTTTTTATTGCTGAATAATATTTCGTTGTATGGATACATCACCTTTTCCTAATCCATCATCACTTGATGGCCATTTGGGTTGTTTCTTCTTTGTAGCTATTATGAATAATACTACTATGAACATTTGTGTACAAGTTTTTATAAGGACATGTGCTTTCATTTTCTTTGAGTGGAATTGTTGGATCATATGGTAATCTACGGTAACCTCTAAGCTTAACCACTTGAGGAACTACCAGACTCTTTTCCAGTGGCTGCACCATTTTACATTCATCAGTGCACGAGGGTTCCAATTTCTCCACATCCTTACCAACATTTGTTATTATCTGTCTTTTTTTTATTATACCTATCCTAGTGGGTGTGAAATGGTCTCTCATTGTGGTTTTCAGTTGTACTTCTCTGATGGCTAATGATGTGGAGCATCTTTTCATGTGCTCATTGGCCAGTTGTATATCTTCTTTGGAGAAATGTCTATTTAGACCCCATTTTTAATTGGTTTATTTATCTTTTTATTATTTAATAGTTTTTTAAACATTCTAAATACAAGAACTTTATCAGATACATGTTTTGCAAATTTTTCTCCCACATTGTGGATAGTCTTTTCACTTTCTTGTTGGTGTCTTTTAAAACACAAACATTTTTAATTTTAATGATATCCAGTTGATTTGTTTGGTTTGTTGTTGCTGCTTGTACTTTCTGTGTCATATTTCAGAAACCATTGCCTAATCCAAGGTCATGAAGATTTATCCCTATGTTTTCCCTGAAGAACTTTATATTTTGTTTAGGTCTTTGATAGATTTTCAGTTAATTTTTGTATATGATATGAGGAAGGGGTCCACATTCATTCTTTTGCAAGGGAATATCCAATTATTCTGGCACCATTCATTGAAAATACTATGCTTTCATCATGGAGTTGTCTTGGTATCCTTTTAGAAAATCAATTGACTGTATATTTGAGTGTTTGTTTCTGAACTATCAATTCCATTCCATTGGTCTATATGTTTTATCCTTATGCCAATACCACACTGTCTTGATTACCGTTGCTTTGTAGTAAAATTTAAAATTGAGAAGTGTGAGTCCTTCATCTTTTCCAAGATTGTTTTGACTATTCAGGGTCCATTGAATTTCCATTTGAATATTAGGATCAGCTTGTCAATTTCTACAAAGACGTAAGCTAAGATTTTGATAGTGATTACATTGAATTGATAGATCAGTTTGAGGAGTACTGCCATCTTAACCACATTAAAGTCTTCCAATCCATGAATATAGGATAACTTCTATTTCATTTGCTTTTCTTTAATTTCTTTCAGAAATGTTTTGTAGTTTTCAGGGAATAAGTTTTGCACTCCTTTTGTTAAATTTACTCCTTTTTCATTCTTTTTTATGTTATTGTAAGTGTATTTATTTTCCTAATTTCATTTTTTTGTTTGCTCATTTTGCTAATATATAGAAACTCAATTGATTTTTATTGATCTTGTATGCTGCAATCTTGTTGAGCTCATTTATTAGTTCTAATAGTGTTTTTAGTGGATTCCTTAGGACTAATATTAGCTTTTCAAGTTTTGTCCTTTATAACATTTCTCTTCTTGAAAATGTTAGAACAAATTTAATCTTAAAAATAGTTCAATGTATGCTACAACTACTCTATTCTAGTTTTGATGTCCTCAAGTGTACTAAGTGGGTACTCTTTCTAATTTACGGGTGAGGAAACTGATGTTTAGAAAAGTTAGGAAACTGCTATAAATCACGAGGTCAAAATAATATTATCCTTTTTCTGTAGGGCAAGTGAGAAATGAGGATTTCCTAACTTTCCTTTAACTCTTTCATTAGCTAAAAGGCTTGCATGAACACACACGCACACACACACATATAAACACAGGGTTCATTGTTTTGTCAGAGCTGCACTCTACTGGGAAGGTTTTTTCTGTTTAACTTCCAAGAAGTCAGTACTGATGCTTTTGTTAATTTGATAACATTATTGTTACCAAACAATGTAAATGACTTTAGAGCAGGGGTTCTTAACCAGGGTTCCAAGGACCCCCAAGGGGTCTGTAGAAAGATTTTAGGGGGTCCGTAAGCTTGAATTGAAAAAAAATCAACTCGATTAGATGTCAAATATGATATACGTGTTGCATTGTCAAATAATACACCACAGTTTAATGTTCTTATTCGAGATAAACAACAACAGACCGCACATTGACATGTCTAAAAAATAAAATTTAACTTTAACTTTCCTATATTTTTGATGTATTGGATTATTATTTAATATGTTAAGAAAGAAGCACATATGTATAGTATTATATCATATGTTTTTTATTTTAGTAACTGTATTTCAATACATGTAACTGATTTCCTTTGTCATTTTATTTTATGATTTAAAAACATTCTTGTGGGGATGTGTTGGTGTGGGTATGATATATTTATTAAATAATACACAGTAGAGTATGAACTTAGTATGATTTTAATTTTGATGTAGCATGTTCTGAGTGCAGTGGATAATGGCCTGCAAAAAGGTTGGTTAGGATGGTGGAGATGGTTTTATGATGCCATGGGAAAACTCGAATTTCTAAATGTTTGCCAAAAATGATCATTTGAACAGATGATAAACCGTGTTAGGTTATCAGGTATTGAAAAAAAGTTGTAAAACATAATTTTGAATAATCCTAAAATTTAATTTAAAGACATGCCAATGCTACTACATTCTGAGAAGGGGTCTGTGGTTTTCACCTGACTGGCAAAGGAGTCTGTGGAACAAAAAAGATTAAGAATCCCTGTTTTAGAGTGAATTTCAGTCTTCCTACCACCATTTACAGATAAAGAGAAGTCCAAAGAGAGGAAATGATTTGCCCAGGGTTACATAGCAAAATAGTGGCAAAAGAATGTCCTGGTCATTTCAACACTGTTGTTGGTTCAGGCTAAAATCTGTGGTGTTTTTCTTTTGTTAGATCTAGAAACTGTCTCTCATATCTTCCTAGAAATGCAATTGCAAAGAGAAATGTATAATCAAGCAGTTGAATTCCCTGGGCAGAGCTGAGAAGGACTAATGATCATCTACTATGGAGGATAAGGCTTTATTTAGATAGCCATTTATTCAACAAATATTTATTGAATACCTAGTATGTACCTGGCCATGAGATAGATAAAGGAGTACAGCAATAAAGCCACAACCTTTGCTCTCTACAAGCTTATGGCACAGTGGAAGAAGCAGATAAACCAACCCTTTCCATATTGTGACAAGTTCTGAGAACTATGGAAAAATGTCAGAAGCCAGTCATCCAGATTCTTGGAGGACAATACATCTAAACATGTTTAGAAGTATTGGTAGGGGTGAGGAAGGAGAAGTGGGGAGAACATAGCAACAGGTAAGCAGTTTGAGAAAGCAAGGTACATGGTGGGGGCAGTGTAAGTCCTTCTGCATGGTTGGAGCAGAGTGGATAAGAGCAATGTGTGGGGACGTGTGTGCATGTGTATGTGTGTCCTAAATGCCTAGAACATTGCTTGGCACAGATTAGACTCTCCATTAATATTCATTGGGGTGAGTGAATGGATAAAGGAGATGAGTCTGGAAAAGATAGGAGTCAGATCAGGAAGGGCATTATTGTATTTTTTTATCCTAAAGATACCAAAGCTATATCCAGAAACTCAGATATGCCTGTTGGAAGTGTTGGAAATGGATTGGAGATGGGCAGACTTGGGGATGGTGAGCAGGTTGTTATAGAAACCCAGGTGAGAAGGGCTGTGGAAGAAAGAGTCAAGTAGAGAAGAGATGCCAACTGAGGCAAGTAGGGAGGTATTTGGCCTCTTGGTATCTGGTTGAAAGGGTGGGAGGGGGAGTGAAAGGAGTAGAAGGCTCCCAAGGTTTTTCCACCTTTTTATTTTTGTTCTACATTTTCCCCAACAATGGGGAAAGAAGCAGAGATACCAAGGAGGGTGAAAAGCCCTTTTTTCCTTCCCTTCCCCTTCTCCTCCCCCCCTCGCACTCACTTTCTCCATTCCTTCCTGCATTCCTGCTTTCTAACCTTATGGCCTTCCTGACCTCCTGCCTTCTCTCCTTTCTAAATGAAAACTATAGTGGGAAAGATAGAAAAGAAGTGATGTTGGGAAAGTCATTCTTTCTGTATATCCTTTCTAACCTTTCATTTCCCATTTTTAAGTGAAAGAGTTGCATGATCACTGAGGTCTCCTCTAACTTGGAAATCCTCAGTTCTGTGATGAATCTTCATGAAGACCTACCCAGTCAGAGTGGACTTCCGGAACAAAGGAAGTTCTCAGGAGACTTTTGATAAGAGAAAGATGAGGTGCAGAGGTAAGAACCCCTGGGTGGGATTCAGGAATCCTGGCTCAGCCCAACTAGCTGGGTGACCTTAGGTAAGTCAATTCACCTCACCTGGATGAAAATGAAGGCTGGTGGGCTGAGTGGCATCTAAAGAAACTTTCCACCCAGAGTCTCTGACTCTGTGGAGTGGTGTGGAGAGGGGCTTTTCCTTTGCCTTCTTACCCTCCTTACTCCCTTCCTCACCTACATGTTATGGATTCTTCCCTTTGGCCCAAGTAATTTCCTAGTATTCACTCCACTTCCTGAGGAGGGCACATCTTTGACATTCAGCTTAAGCTATTCAGGAAATTTAAGTGTCATTCACTTGACTTTGAGAGAGAACTTAGTAATCACAGATACATCTGCCTCTGCTGCAGAGACCAAGGTCAGTATCTGATATCCTGGTTATGAGAAGTCTCCTCCTGGCCTGCCATCAGGCACACGATGTATAATATTTACATTAGTGATCAATGACCTCTTCCTATTGTATAAAAGAGTATGAATGGTGCTTCCGAAATGTAAAGGATAATAACGATCCTTTTCACGATAATAAATGCTACTGACTCAGCCAAAAGAATAATCTCCAATAGCCCATCTATATAACTTGGGGTTTTACATGAAGATGAAAGTCAAATATATGTGTTTGATGGGATATACAGAATTGAAATCTTGGATCAGATGACTGTGTATTTTGATGAGGAAAACAGCAATGGTCTATAATTTGTTGTGGATTATGCAGTTATTCTAGATTTTTGAAAATGCAAACCTTTTATCTAGGAATGCTTGTTTACATTTGAAACAAATGGTAAACTTTCAGTGGTTTTTAAATTGTGTCCAATATTTAATTTTCAGCTTCTCTCAGCCTTGGGCTTACAACTTCTAATGCTTCCAACTATACATGTGCATGGAAAAAATGGGAAAATCCCTGAAGGAGAAAGACACCGAACTGCTTTCTTCACCTCAGGCAGTTGCTGATGAGGTGGTTTGATAAGACTGGGTCTCTATCTATTCAATAAAGTAAACAGGAGATGAACTTGGGTAGAAGGGAATATTTAATTGCTGCAGGCAGAATTCTAAATGCTTTTCCTTATTTTTTTAAAAAAAGCTCTCATATTTGATTTAGGGGCTAGATTTTTTTTAAAGCTTTTCCTTTTAAATTTACAAGCAGATAACTTTACCAAAAGAAAAAAAATGTTTACAGTGCAGTGTTGCTTAGCAACCAATATTCATGAATTCATCTTGGGACTCTTAGTCCCATGCAGGAGCTCTCATCCTCACTTTGTCTACTGTGTGACTTTGGGCCTCTCAAAAGCCCCTCTTGGCTTTGCTTTAGTTTTCTGAGTGCCTAATATGCACCAGGATCTTTATATATGTGGTCTCATTAAGCCAATTTTGGGAAACAAAATGTTAAACCCTTTCCAGATCTGCTGCCATCATTTTCCCCCTTAAAGTAGTGAATGAAGTTGGAATTCATAATCCAATACTTAGATCCCACTCCAATACTTTGAATCCCAGCTCCACCACTTATTAACCTGATGCAAGTTACATAATATATATCTAAGCCTCACTTCTCCAGGAGTAGCACGGTCCTAGCTCAAACCCAATCCATTCTCATGATGGGAGCCAAAATGATTACGGCATGTCTGAAAGTGTCCTCTGGATGAATGGGGAGATTCTGCATTTAATATAGAACCATTCACTCAGACACTTCACGGGATGGTAGCTTGACAGAGAGCACAGGAGGTTCATTTCTTTTCTTTACTTATACATTTACTTATTCTGGAAAAGTGCTAGCTCTACCGATCAAAGTGATCTTGCTTAATTTATATAATGTATAGGTACTACCTCCTGAATATCTTTATGAGTCCTTCCTTCCTTCCCCTTCTCACTCTCTATCAGACCTATGACCCGTGTTACTTCTCACCTGGGCCATTGTACCACTTTCCAATGTCTTTATGAGAGACCCTTACTCATTTGGCCCCTGCCTAATCTTTCAAGCTTCCATGCACTTGCATTGATGGTTCCTTCTGCCTGGAACACACTTTCTCTCCCAGACCATCTGGCAACTTCCATCACAGTTTGTAAAAATCTCAAACATGACATCTTCTCTTTGGAGTTTTGTCAAAAATCCCTCCCCATCTCAAACATTTATTGTCAATTAACCACACCCTTTTCCCTGTTCTTTCCTTCTCCTGGCTCTTACCCCCTTATTCCTTTTCCTCTTTTCTCCTTTCTTATGTGTTATCAATTCAGATCCCAATTTCTCAACTATCTATGCCCTGCCAGTGGCAATGAGCCCTTATCTCCGGGACCATATGTGCATTTCACTGGCTTCTGGAGTCATTGTCCTGAAGGTATGAAGTCTGACTCAACCTTTCTCAAAAGGAAGTCATGACTCGACCCCTTTAATTAAAAAAAGCAGAGATCAGTGTTTGCCTGGGGTGGGGGAAAGGATTGACTGAAAGGGGCATAAGGGAAACTGTTGGATTGAGGGAAATGATTTATATATTGACTGTGGTGTTAGGAAAAGTTCAGGTCAATGAGATATAAGCTAAGGTTGTTGGGTAGAACCTCCAAGGCAATCTCCTTAAAATAGGACAGACTCAGTTAGAACACGTTCTTCTGCCTCTTGCCTCTCCCTTTTTTCCTTGCCTGGATCTTGGATGCAATGGTGAGGGTGGAGCAACCATCATACTACACAGGAGCAACAAGCCAATGGGAAGGATGACAGAGCAGGAAGCAGGAGTTGGGATCTCTAGTGGCCTTACGGAGCCTTTCTGGTAGTCCAGGGTGGCTTATCTCTAGATATCTTATTTTATGTTTAAATTGTTTTAAATCATTGCTTTTCAGATTTCAGTCACTTACATCCAAGTGCAATCTTAACTGACTCATCTTCGAAGCTGCACGCCTATACTGGCAAAAGCCAGAGGATCAATGAATAATGCATTCAAGCAGTATAGGTCACCCAACTGAATGGGGATTTTGACCCAAACTGTCTAAATCTCAAGCTTGTCTCACTCTTTCCCAATTGGCAGAATTTTACCTCCCAAACAGCCAGGTATTTGCTTAAAGTTTCCTTTTATTTCCTCTGTTGGAATGGATGCAACTTTCTTGGGCTCAGCTCCCTGCTCAGATGGAAATCAGGCCCTCCCCAATGCCACAAGGTAGAGCAGGTTCTATTGTACTCAGCTTAGGCCGGTCCTGGAGAGTTATTTGTTCTTTGTTTTTATATAAAAATCTGCCAACTGGAACCAACATAAATCAATAGTGGCCAAATATGGAGGTTCTTATTTTCAAATTTCTTTGGACCCCTCAAGAAATCTAAAAACAAGAATCAAAGAGATTCCATTAGGAGTCCCCACCGAGGCTGAGAGGTTTGGGTTGCCTGGGGATAGGAGCAGGGAGAGCAGGCTTTTCTTCATTAAGCCAGGGTCCCACCTGCCTCACTGCATTCACCTCCAGAGCATCAGAAAAATGTGGTCCTGGGTCCAGCCACACTGGGTACAGCCCAGTTCCATTCCTGGGCAAAAGACTCACAGTTTATGCACATCTGAAATAGGGATTGGTCTATGGAAAGATGTTTCTAAATTTCTTCCCCATTAGGAGAGAATCCCAAAACTTAAACTTTCACCAATGATTGTCTCATTAGGATTTTCTTGTCTCTTTTTCTTCCTCAAGCCAGGGACACAGAGAGGAAGAATTTGTGGGACCGTCTACACAGGCTCTTTGCCTCACAGAGTCTCCTGGGCTGGTGGAGCATTCTCAGAGCCTTATGCCAGACCTGCTCCAGGTAGTTGCTCCAGAATCACATGGGCAAAGTCCTACTCCAAGAGATGTTGATGCAGTCAGACTGGCAGGAAGGGGAGGTTGGGAATCATGTTTTGACTCCACTCCTCAGGTGAAGTGGCTGCAGAGATCCATCATTCCCATGGACACAATCCTCTCGCTGGCCACGTCGCTCCATTCACTGCACCCTCAAGCCCTATTCTTGCCCAACTTTGCTCATCCCCTGCTCTTCCTTCATCCTTAGTTAAATCCAGTTACCACTTAAGTCCCTAGAGCTGAATCTGGTCCAATGGTCTTCATGGAACCATTGGTAACAGCCCTGGCTTGAAACAATTTCTCTTTCTCAGAGCTCTTTTATGTTGGACCTTTCTCCTCCTTTGGCAGCGAATCCACAAAGCCATGATGCTGTCTCTTGTCATGAGTGTTTTATCTCATCTATTAAAGTGTCAGCCCTTCCAGGCTGCAACTCTGTCTTATACTTCAAAGTCTTACAGTGTTTAACACCACGCCATGTGTTACACAGCAGAGGCGGTGGTGGGTCTGGGACAGTTACCACAGACCAGGGTTCAGATATCAGCCCAGCAACATCCCAGATCTATGACTTTTGGTCAAATTCCAACTTCTCCTGGGTCTCAGTTGCCACAGCTACAGGGTAGAGGGCTTAGCACAGAACCAGGCTCCCAGTCATTGTTCACTGAAGAGTGGTTATTGTTAACATAGATTTGGCTATTTTTTTTTCTTTTCATTCTTTTTATCTCCATCACTCTTTGGACAAAATTCTGGTTGTTGGTGTGAAAATAATGTAGTGATACTAATACAAGGGTGATGCAAAGCCTACATAGCAGACCTGTCGCAGTTGTCCCAGCCCACACGCCATGCAGTTCCATTACATTTGAAAATGAGACAGTCACACCACGGGTCTCCATTTAGCATATTAAGCATAGTCCTTAAGAAGCTCTTTGCTTCTCTTTAAGTACCACACATACAGAGGGACTATTCTGATACCAGGTGAACAATATTGATGTCTTTATAGCTTATTGCAAAGATACTTACATCCGTGGTAATGGAGATTAACATATTGTCCCTGTCCAGTGATGTACAGGCCGTGCAAATATAAACATTTATAAAAGCAGCTAAGCAGAAAGTGTGACACATAAAGAAAGAGGTCCTATAGATCCTTGCTTCTCAAAGTGGGGTCTTCAGACAGACAGAATTGACATCACCTGGGAGCTTGTCAGCATCACAGAATCTCAGACTCCATCCTAGGGCCACTGAATCAGAGTCTGCATTTGTACAAGATCCACTGGTGACTTGTAGGCACGTTAAAGTTTGAAGAGAGGCTTATAGTGCCTTCCAAAACAAAAAGAAGAGGCCTAAGATAGAATTTGGTCTCTCTCAGGAACCTTATTGATGCCATGCTTTGCTTGGTGGTACTTTACTTCACACTCAGAAGAGGCGTTCTTCCATTTCTTGGCTTCCGCTCCATGGGAATCCTTAGTGGAAACGAAATCAGTTATTGCTCACATATTCCCACTCCTGAATACCGTTGACCCTATTGTTTGCCTTAGGAAATAGATTCTAGAGGGGTGAGGTTATAACTATAATAGATATATGGCATTTCTATCTCCCAGTGGTAGTAGAAGTCAGTAGGTTTGCAGTTCATTCATTCTTGTATTCATCAAAGATGTTACTGAGCATCTAGGCTCCAAAGATGAAAGGATGAACAGAAAATGGTCCTTGATGAGGAAGGTATAAAAAGGTAGTGACAGCCAACTACATGGGCAAAATGGTGTGGGCACAAAGAGGACAAAGTGGCTTGGAGCCCTACAGTGATGTTGCTGATGAAGGCTGTTGTTCTTTTCCCCACTATAAAGAAAGGAAGATCTGAGCAGGCAGGAGTTGGAACAAAAAGACACCCATAATAGACCTTTGGGGATCTGACTCACAAGATTGCCTCTGGTCTATGTTGGCCTTTCTTCTCAGGTCAGCATAATTGTTTCCTATGTCTTTATTAACCCTAATTCCAAAGACCAAAAGCGATGCCTTTAAATTTGTTTCCTCTTGAACTGAAATCAACAGCTTGCTAGCTTGCTTTGCCTCTATTCTTCCCACAATTATTCCACTTAGATTTTTCTAAACCTTTTACAGCATCTCTCCTACAATTAGATCAGAAAACAAAGAAATAAACCTTATCGGTGATTTATGCCAATATCTTGCAGTACCATGGAAAAGATGTTTTGATTATGCGCTTTTCATTACCAAAAACGCTATAGCACAATAAATTAATTCAATGTTGTGCACTTATCTATTAGACACATTACTATAGGAGTATAAAAATGTTAATTATTCATTATCACCACTCTGATTATTTGTTGTGGCTGATAATTACATTGAATATATTTTATATCAGTAATAACCTTCTGTCTACATTTACAACATGTCGTATCTTGGGGGCTTGTCAAGTTTTTTCCCCAAGCTTTTCCTTTATTAAGACACAGACCTCAGGAGTACATAACCTTTATGTTGAAGGCTGATTTTCTTCTTTCATATAAAGAGCAAATATTATAGATTAATTAATCCTGGATGATTATAATTTAATCACTCTTCCTCTGGCTTCACAGGGGATTTGGCTTTTATTCAGTTGCTCATTCATATTGTTATGAAGAATAAATGCAGTCATAAAATATTTGTGTGCTGTGAATTCACCGAACAACTAACTTGAGAATCTGGGGTTGATGTGTGGCAGCCGAGCACCCACTGGGTAACCCCACTTGTGGTTTCAGCTTCAAATACAGGCTCAGCAATCCATGGGTGGAGAGATCTGACTGCCCAGGAGAACTTGGACCCTAACCCACTGAGTTTACAAACAAAATACTGCAGCATCACAAAATTTACTGAGACCCTACTGGACACTCAGAATAAACAACCTATTAACTGCTTGATCTTGGCGCAGTTACTTAATCTCTTTGCACCCTTGGTTTCTTTGTCTGTTAGAATGGGGATGATAATAAAACCTACTTCACTGGCGGGTGGTGAGGATTAAATGAGTGAATTACAGGTGTTGTGCTTCAAATGGTGGCTAGCACCTGGCAGACACAATACATCTAAGCTGTTATTATGACTATCATTTTCAGACGTGGCTTCTCCAGGGGAGATGGAGACAGGCATATAATAACACAATTAATTGTTCAGACACGGTCATCAAGGTCTATTGAAAAGCACAAATGAAGGAGCTGGTCAGTCTGAGTGGAATGTAGTGGGTTAGGGAAGCCTCCAGAAAAGGAAGTGAACTTTGGAGCCGATTTGCAAAAGAGATATATTGTGTAGGTCCATTGTGGGACGGCCTGCAAGGAGGCAGGCAGGGGCTGTTCCGAGCAGAGGGAGGGCTGTCGGTGAGGGCTTTTATTAAGGGCTGGGAAGCCCACCAGCTGCTCTGGGAAGGCAGAGAGCTGGCTAGGTCAGCAAGGACAGAGCCGGGAGCTGGGACCTCAGCCTAAAGGCACCCAGGAGTCAGTAAAGGATTTTCGGGCAGGGGAGTCACAAATCATAATAGCATTGCCGCAGCCTGGGACATGGAGCGGAGTGGGAGAGAGGGTGGCTAAGGGTCCATGAAGGAGGGGATGGATGGTTGGGATTCAGGGCACGGGCTTTGAGGTCCAAGCGGAGGCAGGAGAATGTGGGCTTACGGTGTAGAATTTGAACAGCGACACAATTAACCACAAGTGTTGAAAGGAGGTGAGGAGGTGAGGCTTTTGACCTTGGTTTTAAATAGCAGCTCTATAATCGGTGGAGTGGAGGTGGGGAACAGGCAGGAAGGGGGAAAGATGCAAATGGAAAACCCGGAAGAACAAAACAGCAGAGTGGGTACCAGTGTCATTAACACAAATCAACATATATGATATGCCTTCTGCATGCAAGATACTGTGAAAAATGCTTTACCTCTATTACCTCAGTAAATCATTGCTGCAGCCCACTGAGGAAAATGGCATTATCCTCATTTTATAGACAAGGAAACCGAGGCTCGGATTGTTATTGTGAGGGCCACAGAGCCAGAAAGTGATATATTTTCATTCTGGAACATTTTCACCCCCCTGATCTTCTTTACAGCTTCTTTAGAAAGACTACTGTATCCTTTGTAAATGGAGAAGATTAGCATATTTCCCCCACCTGATTATGCACAGATCATGGAAACATAAGCATTTCTAAAGCAGCTAAACAGAAAGAGTGAGACAAAAGAGGTGCTACAGAGCCTTGCTACTGGAAGTGAGATCTGCAGACCCGCAAAACTGACATTCCCTGGAACTTGTCAACAATGCAGTTTCTACCCACCCTAGATCTATTGAGCATTGTCAGAAACTGAGTGACCAAGTCCTGTAACTTTGTGGTGTTTCGTTCCACGTCTAACGGCAACCATCGGAGCCCATGGCCAGGATTATATGTGGGCTGGTGGGGTTCACTGGAAAATCTTCTGGGCTCTTGAGCAGCCGTGACTATGTGTTGCATAAAGTTAAAATGTAAGCAACCCTGGGAAGTGGCTCCTCCTTTGGGGTGAGAGTTTTTCCTGGTCTAGGAGGATGGTGCTCAAGTACCTGCTGCATCCCACAAATGGCAGGAAACCATGGGGACAGGCTGTGGGGAGGATCAGTGAGGCAATGTGTGTGTGTGTGTGTGTGTGTGTGTGGAGGGGATAGTGGATGAGGGTCAGGCTCCCCAAATTACTGACAGCAACAGTTCTAAGATTTGAGGATTCGAGGGACATTCTAACTGAGGTAACACCCAGGACAACAACACTCAGAGCACTGAGATAAAAGATAGAAGAAGGCAAATCTCAAGTTCCTTATCTCTCTGGGCCTCAGTGTTCTCCTACATTAAGTGTAGTATCTCTTCACAGGACTGTATAATGCTAATTAACTAGTACAGTGACAAGCCAGGTACTCTACCAGTTTTAGCTCCAGCCTTGGGGAGGCAGCCCCAGGCAACCAAGTTATGGAGACCCACAGCTAAAACCCCAGCATGGCAGTGTCCCTCCCCAACATAAGGGGGTGCTGTGGTCTTGGACTCCTGACACATGGGATGTCCTCCAACAGGATTTTGAATAGGGGTTTAGGATACACTTTTGGAAGACAGGCTGAAAGAGATTCATTAGATTCAAGGGTGCCCCTCATAATCAGTTTTCAACCCTAGTGGCATATTGGAATTGCCCAGGGAGCTTTTAAGCATAGGCTACACCTGCTGAGATTCAGATTCCTTTGATCTTGAGTGGGTCCAGGTATTGGTATATATTTAAATCACCACAGGGTTGAAAGCACCAATTTAGGCAGAGGGTGAAGGGTGGCTATTTAGGCTCCACTAGGCCTTCCCATGAGCTCCAGGGATGCTTTCCCTAACTGCAGTCATATTAACAGGCAGCTTTCTAGAAACCCACAAAGCCAGGGAAGCACCCCAAGGAATCCTCAGAAGGCTCAACTCATCATGCCCCAGTTCCTCTCCACTGGGGAACAGTGTAAGGTGTACAATGAGGATTGAGCCAACCGCAAAGCTTCCCACCCCTGGTGCTGAAGGAGGCTGTGGAGAAACTTGATTAATTATTTTGAACTTCTGTCCAGCCCAGAGGCAGGGGAATGGAAGGTAAGATCAGTGAGTGCTCCTTCAGCCCAGCTTGCCATAAGTGGGAGAGAGGATGTGGTTCTGTCCTGGAGCAGAAGGGATGGCTTCAGCTGTGCATGTGACCCATAGCACAGGACAGGTCTTGACTAGCTTGGCCTGGTCTGCTTCCATGCAGTCAGCTCTCAATTGTGCAGGAGAAGATTTTCCTGTTTATGGATTACATGTGGCCAACTTTTAATTCCAGCCTGTGTTTTTCCACTACTCCACACCCTCCTCTCCATTGCCTGGATGGCTTGTAGACTCCTACAACTGTTATCTGAGCAATGAGAATTAGGATTTCAAATAGGTTCTTAGTGCTTGATGTGGTGCTGAGCACACCATTGGCACTAAATAAATATCTGTTGATTGTTTGGTTGTTGCTGCCAGATCATAATGTGTAGCTCAAAGCACAAGATAATTTGCAGGGGGAATAGTCTTCTTTCCTCCCTCATGTTGATGAGCAAGAGTTGATTGAGATACTTTCTAAACTAATTGCCCAATCTACATATGCCCTCCAAGTCCATAAATAGAGAACAGGCATTTCCCCTCTATTGCTAAAATGATATTTTTAAAACCTCTTGTTGGTTCCGTTGTGCTTTAGAGCTAATATATATTATAGAAGAATTTCCACAACATTGTGACCTGAACTTTAATTTTACCATTTAACTATTAAGTTACTATATTTAATCACTATTATGTCCCTGTTCAATAGTATTTTGAAAAGTTTAGAGAGGAAACTGCTTGTCAAGTCATTTTATGAGAGCATATATCTGAACTAAAATACCAAAATAACTCCAGAACCATTAGAGTTTAATGAAGGGCTTGTATAATGCTTTGATTAAGAGAAATAAGGGTGAAGTGAACTGGTGAATTCTAATTCCAGAAAGGTTATAATAGGAGAGACAGTCACTCTGGGAGTCAGTTTGAAGACTGTTATTTACTCCAAGACAGTATACTTAGATGTGAAGGGGGAGGAACCACATGGAAGAAAGTTGTTTCCTCGAAAAGACAGTGCAGAAACTTTAGGTCCTTAAGGTGGCAAAATGTAACCAAATACTAGGTTGTATTTTAGCGCCAATATTTTTGCCAAAAAAACCCCACAAAATGCTGCAAAGCCTTTAATAATTTTGTTTTTGTAATCATATTTTATTGAATTAATATTCTTATTAAGCTTTTCCAGAGCACAAAGAATGTATGGGAGATCTGCTACTGTTTCTTCACTTGTATCTTCTTCCATGAGGGGTTCTTCATCTGCTTCTGGGCATGCTATCTTCGCTTTTTCATTTGACTATCAATTAGTCATTGCAGTAGTAGTAGTAGCAGTAGAGTAGAAGTGGTGTTTTTGGTGTGGTAGATTTACATAGTTCTTGTGCCATTTCTTATCATTCTCAAGGTTAACTTAGTCTGTCCAGAACTTCTGTTTGTTTACTATAGTTCAGGTTAATTCTTTTAGAATCCTTCTTACCATCTCTGTTTGTTTTCCCTCAGAGCTACATTTTGAGTGTCGATTATTTTTCTGTGGCTCAATGGTGCAGAGATGGAGGATAATAGACTCAGTGGTAGCTGTGTGTAGTCCTGGCTGGAAGGTGTGGGCTCTGTTTTCTCTTCTGAGATATTATTAAATGTCCTGTACCAGGTACTACCCCATCCCACCAAGGGTACACCTCATTTCTGTCAGATTGGCTGGTTCCCACCCCCTCTCAGCAGAGTGCCCTACAATATGGCATACTCTGGTGGCATTTCCTGCCCTGGTCTGGCCCCTCGTCCTCTGCTGAGGACTGCAGCAGCCTATAGGGGACTCACCTCTCAAAGGCTTTTTCTTTATCTCCCTGAATTTCCTCCTTAACCCTTTGGTCCACTTTTCTTCAGATTAGAAAGTATTAATAAGATATGTCATGATTTTTAAAAATTTGCCTTATGACCTCCACTTTATTTGGGGACCTAGAAACAGGATTAGGTTCTCTGTCATGACAATCACCAGTCACTGCTTATCACACACAATCTCTCTTTTTCTTCATTTGCTTGTCACTTCTGTAATTTTATGGCATGTAACTGTTCCCTTTCACTGTTTGGTTGCTGTTGGTAAGCTTTTGGCAGGTTTTAACAAAATACTTTTGGCAAGTGTTATTAAGGATTGAGTGAAGGTGAATCTGTGATAGAGGTTCTGTCATCTCAACCCTGAAGTCTGAAAAAAATTTGAGGCTCAAATTAAAAGCCAGAGTCCTCAAGTGATAGTTGAATATAAATCCCAGTGTTAGGTGAGCAAAGATAGACTTCCCTGGAAACCAGAAAAAGGTAACCAGTGATTAATTATAATTAAAAATTTGGTGAGTGTTCATCTTGAATGTGGATATTTGCAGTTTTTAAAAATCTTTTCAATTATTAACTTTATTTCAAAGTGGACATTATATTTTAATTACTATTCGTGCTTTCATCTCTTTGAAGAAATATACTTTAATGGAAATCACGTCAGCATAATTTTTTTACTCTTGCTTTCTCTCAGTGGTGGGAAGGGAATCTAACCATTTGCATATGAAACTAAAATCTGCCACCATCTTGTGGAAAGTACCTGAATTGCAAGCATATTGCAAGCAAACCTGGAAGAATGGTTCTCAAATTTTGTTGTACATTGGAATTACCTGGTGAGCTTTAAAGAAATACTGTTACCTGAATCTCACCACCTTAGATTATGATTTACTTGGTCTGAGGTGTGGTCTTGGCATTGGGATTTTTAGAAGTTCCTCAGGTGATTCTAAAGTTCCTTCTCTTCCTTATTTTTCCCTCCATGATTGGCATTCCCCCAATGGCATCCTCCCCATCCAACCTCTACCCTCAGTTCTTCAAGTGCTTTCTCTGACCAGGCCCACATAAGGTGGTTGTGTCTTAGCAGCCTTCCCTCAATAAAAACTTCCATTATATTCCAACTCATGGATAAAAAGCTAAGTTAAATCCACCCAGGATCATTTGCATTGCAAATGAGAACATCCAGAGGAAATAATTTATCCCTTCCTCCAATCACTGATCTCTGGTGCTTACATTTCAGCAGGCATAGAGTACTTTGTGCCTTGTAGACAGGCACCACTCCACCTATTTTTTGGTCCACTTGGCCTTCCTCTAAGTCAGGTTTTCCCAACAGCATTATTTCGTCTTTTCAATGTCTCTTCAATGGTATCCAGCATCCAAAAATTTCCATCAGAGTCACAATGCAGTAAGTCCATCTGAGCAATTCTAAAGTTAAAAGGAAAAAAAAAAACTTATTTTGTTTTACCCAGCACTATTCTAGATTGTCAACAGAACCACACTTTCCCATATATTAACAACACAATGAAAACTTGTACAACAGAGCACAGTTTAAGAAATGTGCTAGATCTTTCCCTTATAAGGCCCCATTCTTGCTTTCACACCTCGTGATCCTGCCTACATGCTGAAAGCAATGCATGTCCATTGGAATCATGAGGGAGCCATTCTGGAATCTTTTTTCTTCCCCTCTCCACGAAAATACTGAGCATTTACTGGCCTTTCTTTGGCAGATATTTTAAATCTTGATTAGTATTTTCAAGGTGAGTAGAGAAGTCATAAAACATACTTAGGTCAGGAAAATCTTGTAAAAGTTGCCTTACTCCCAAGAATGCAGGAATGTAGCCGCCTATATTTTAAGAAAAATGACTGCCTCATTTGGCATCACAATTGGTCATTACTAATTGAGACCTGAATGTTATAATGTTATAACCTGTATGACTTGCCACGCTATATTACCACGTTTCCCCTAATATCTGCCAAGAGTTGAGAATAAAGAGCAGTTGGAGATGAGACCTAGCAGTGCTTTCTCTCTCTTGCTCAGTTTTTTTTTTTTTTTTTTTCCTGTTTTCTGGGAGAGTATCTGATGCCTGGTCTTTCTCCTCCCATCTTTCTCTAAGCCTCTTTCTCATGACTAAAAGGCAGATTGACTGTGTACAATGGCAGTAATTTCTCTCATTTGGAATCCATTCTTTGCTCTTTTTCTTCTTTTGTACCTTTTCATTTGGCTTAGCATCAGCTCCAGCACTGGCTTCCCCAACAGATAGAATAAGAACATGGTCAGAGATCACAAGGCAAGGGCACTAAAGAAATGAGGGAAGCATCATAAAAAATAGAATTAAAGTCTTCAAATTTTGGAAGCGAGTTTTGGAGGGAAAGCACAACTATATTGGCTCCTCTTACCATTGTTTTATGAGTTAGCATTGCTCTTTTTAAAATTTCACATGTGGAGCACCATAACCTTTTTGAGTTTGGGTCAATGAATGTGGTGATGCTGCCTATTGTGAGACTGACACACATTGCTCAGAGAAAGGAAAGGTAAGAAGGAGGAAGCATACCTGGAAAAGCCCCCTGAGAGGACTTGAGTTTGAACAGGGCCTTGAGGAATGGATTGAGTTTAGAGAGAGCCAGAAGGAAACAAAGGTTAAGTCTGTCCTCCAACCATTTTGATTTCCTTAGCTGTAATTACAGCTGGAGCAAAGTGGGGTGGGGTTGGGGGGGGGGTCACGGCCTTGAGACTTGATCTGCTGGCAGACATCACTGCCGTTAGGTAAATGCCCCAAAGTCCATAGCCTCACTTGGGAACACAAGAAACACCTGGGCCCTGAAGAAACATTGAGAAGGATTCTCCAGCTGATGACAAAGTCCTCCTGGAGCCAAAGCAGCATATACTCCAAGGTTAATGCATAAGTTGCTCTCCAATCATTAATAACAATGACAAGGCTAACAATGGTAGTGTGGGGGGAAAAGGAGGAAAAGAATGACCATGCTCTTGGCTTAGATCTTCTAATCTGTCAGTTGGAGCCTTCCTGTTATAAATCCCAAGGAAGACGGCTTTCCCTCATCTGTTTCTTTCTTTGCATCCCAGATACAAGTGTCAAGCTGATGGAGTGAGTGTTTGTGGGGCCTGGAACCTGGGCTTTGCAGACCTTCACAGCATGGCCTGAGAGCCACAGAAGCTAGGAGGACAGGGAGCATGGAAGGAACCAGGAGAAGGGCACAACACAAACACGCAAAACCAACGCACAGGTGCCTGAGGCCCAACGCTGATCCTGAAGTGACATCAGCCCATTAATATAGCCATCTGGGTCAAGCCACCACTCTACCTAGCATAGCAGCCCTGGTCTGGAGCAGAATTCTAGAGCAGGAGACAACTTCTTTCGCAACCCCCAGCTCCAACACTGCATCTTCCATATTCCACACCCTTCTCCCATGTGCCCTTTCCTTGTAACCAGCATCATAGTGTTAAGACCTCTATTAAGGGTCAACAAAACCTTGTATAGGAAGGTACTTGAAAACTGTAAAGTGCAAGGATTTACTATGATTAGAAGAGAATAAAGGGATGGACAGATGTGGAAGGCAAGAAAGTTCATAACATCATCAACAACAACAAAAACAACAATAGCCATAATAATAGCAACTCACACTTAGCACTAATTGCATGCTGGTCACTGTTCCAAATATATTTTGTGTGTGTGTCTTTCATCACCTTAAGATCTGTTATCTTTTTATTTTTTAATTGAAAAAAAATTTTTTTAAAAGATACTTAGATTACATAATTGTTACACAAAAATTATAGGGATTCCCATATGCCTTACCTCCCACACCTCCCACAACCTCCCACATAAACATCCTTCATTAGTGTGGCGCATCACCTGCAATGGATAAACACATCTTGGAGCTTTGCTATTAAGCATGGACCACAGCTCACATTGTAGACCACACTCTCTCTCACACAGTTCAGCATGTTATATGCTGTTGTAAAATGGCCTATATCTGTTGTTGCAATGTCACTCAGGATAATTCCCAAGTCCCCAAAAAGCCCCTGTATTACCACTGCTTTTCCCTCTCCTTGCCCCCAGAGCGTCCAGTGGCCACTGGCTCCACTTTAATGTTGTAATTTCTTCCATTGCTTGAATCACAATATGTCTATAGCAGAATACCAGTAATTCCACTCTAATGTATAGCTCTTCCCCCAATCCTGAAGAGGCTGGGATATCCACTCTACCTCCAATTGAGAGGGGGTTTATATCCCATGGATAAGATTGATTTTTAAATAAAATTTTATTGAATTGTATTGAAGTATATCATTCATACATGAACATACATAAACAATAAACCTATAGTAAAATTTGTGAATTTAGAAAACAAACATGTATGTCATCATAAAAGGCTCACATACATCTCCCCACCTACAAAACCAAATATATTAACATTTAATCTTCTAATAACTCAAGGAGTTAGGTAGTGTACTTTGCATCACCATTTGACAGAAGAAGGACACAGTGATTGAGTAACTTTCCCAAGACCAGGCAGCTCTTAAGGGACAGAAGTGGGATTTGAACACAGACTTCCTGGCCCTAGAATCTGTGCTTTTAGCCCCAGCCCTAAACTCTCCTAAAATTCACCTACCCAGGAAGGAGGCCTCAGCCAGGAAGTTCAAATGCCTCAAGACTCTTTAGATTAGGGAAAACATGACAGCAAAGAGGTATCTGGAGGAGTTTTATGACAGTCTAGAAGGAATTATCAGTTTGCAAGTACCTTAATATATACGGTCTTATTTCACCCTCAGTATAAGGGTCCTTAACACTTTGCACCTATAAAGATGAGGAAAATAAGACCTATGAATGATAAATACCCTTAGCCAATGCCACCTAGATAGCAAGTGGCAAATGAACCAGATCTGGCTTCATGTATTCATTCATTCATTCATGAGTTATTCATCTGCACACATTTTTTTTGAGTGCCTGCTCTGTGTCAAGTGTAGGGCAAAGTATTGGTGATATGGGGGTATTATACTTGATCCCATCTCCCTAGGGCTCATGGTCCTTTGGGGGTTGGGGTGTAGCATAGATGGGGGTGGTGATAGGAGGAAAAGGAAATACAGACCACCCGAGGAGCCATAGGGGAAGTGGGAGGGAGTCAGCATAGGTTTGAAGGAGATAGGCTGCAGAGTGACTCTGGATAAACAAGTGAGAATCACCAAACACATACAGGAGGAAGAGACAACAACACTTCTTTCTCTAACCCCTGCCTTCTTCCCCACCACATACTATCTCCATTGAATTGGGAATATCCTTGAGTTACAAAGGAAAAAACAAAAGTTAACAATCAGTCTTTGTTGTGTGCCTCCTCCACAAGGAGCTCACCATCTAACTCAGGGCTCAAGAACTGGACAATGCAAGCAATGAGGGAAAAAGGGTGCCCAAGATGAGAGCAGGTGCTGTGTGCATGGACAGCCCATAAAATCAACTGACCTCAAAGTGAGAGGGTCCAAAGGGGCAAGCTATGTAGCTACAGGGTGTGTGCCTGCTTGTCTCAGCCACTGGCAATGTTGTCTTAGCTCCTTTTACATCCCACACACCAGGCAGAAGGTCCTTTAACTCTGTTATCTCATTTATTTCACCTGGCAACCTTGAGAGCAGACTCTTTAGAGAATGGGGAAACTGAGGTGAAGGAAGTTGCCCAATGATACTATACAAGATTATTGCTGTAAAGTAGATTACCCCAAAACTTAGTGTCTGAAAACAATAGTCACTTACTATCTCCCACAGTTTCTCTCACAGTGGGCTAGGAATTCAGACTGGGAAGAGCAGAAATGACTTGTCTCTGCTCTGCAATGTCTGGGGCCTCAGCTGGAAGACTTGAAGGCTGGAGGCTGAGATCATCTGAGAAACTCACAAAATCACCTCTCTGGACATTGATGGTGGTTGTCTGCTGAGATATTAACCTGGGGCTATTGGTGGAAATACCTACACTATATGGCTGGGCTTCCTTACAACATGGCAGCTAGATTCCAAGAGCAGGTATACAGAGCAAGAAAGAGCCAGGCAGAAACTATTGCCTTTTAAGACCTTGCTCAGAGGTCATGCAGAAGCATATCCACTGTATTCTATTCATTGAAGCAATTACAAAGGAACATCCAAGTTCAAGGGGAGAGAACATAGACCCCACTTCTCCATGGAGGAATGCCAGTGTCACATTAAAGGAGAGCATGTGGGATGGAATATATAATGGCTATCTTTGCAAGAGCAATTTCCCACTGTGACACTACTGTCAAATGGCAGACCTGGGGTTCTATCCCTGCTGTGGCTGCACCAAAACACCTGCCTTTTCACAACAATACCAGCTCCCCCACTGGGAGGAAGACATTCTTGTCCATAGATGTCTAAGTATCCAAATACATACTCTACAGTCTCCAAATCAGGGTAACATTCCCCTTATTTGGAAAGGGTGACAATCCCCAGAGCCCCATCCTCTTTTGACTTCCTTGACCACACCACAGAACCCCTAGTTGACGGAGCTTGGAATAATAGAGCACCGAGATCATCACCTCCACAAGCTTGCCTTCCTGCCCCAGTGTTTTTTGCGGGACTTCCCTGATCTTGTTTCCAGCTGTTGCTGCATTTCTAGGCTGCCGATCACCTTTAAGACCTAGATCCGATATGAATTATTCATTTGATTTGGGGCAGGTGCACCCATTTCCTCCCAGAACCCCAGGGGCAGGCATAGGAAATTAATTCACAATGTCTGTAGCTGAAGTCACTTGCAATTTCCACAAGGAAAGTATAAACTGAAGATAGGGGACTTGAAAAAGCACAAAGGTATTGAGAATAGTTATCAGCAATTCTTCATCGCCTCTGTAGAGAGAAAAAAAAATGGGTAATGATTCCTGCAGGAAAGGTTTATGTTAGCTATCAAGAAAGGGATTGTAGGTCCTGGAAGTTACAAGGCCCTAGGAGGGTATCTGAGGGGTATTACAGAAACTCTTCCTGGAATTCTTAGGACAATAGCACAGAATTGTCTGGACACAGGAGAATGGACCTGCTGACATCTCAAGATTTCTCCTAACTTGATTCTTCTATTGTTGATTGAGTTTTCCAGGACTAATGAGTTGGCCCCCAAATTTGGAAGTCTCTTCTCCTTGGCCTTTACATGAACCTGAACGGTGAGTGTCAGAGAAGGGGCTGTGGACCGGGCCTCCCTGCTCTGATTTCCTAAGAGCCATTTGGTTATGGCATGTGTGCCATCATAAGAACTGCCATACATGCTTTTGTCTTTAACTTGTTTGGAGCTGGCTTTCTCTGACTATAAACTTCAAAATATTCCCTAACACTCCTGACCCCATACACATGCCCTCAAGCCTGAGAAATTTCTGAATGGGGAGGATTGAGTGTAGAGGTAAAATGATTGCCAACCATTAGACCTGGGTAAGGACGTATCCATTGAGTTCTAGGGTTTCTCTGAGTTTTCTTAGGAGAAGGCAACCTGTGAATGGACTACAGCATCAACCCATCCCAGACCTGCCCAGAATACGTTCTGTTGATCTGTTTTAAACACTGAATCAACAGGTTCTCATTAGAAGGAACTTACCAACCACCAATCCAACTCCCTTGATCTACAGAAGGCAAGATGAATGCTGAAAGAGATCCGTTTCTTACCCATGATAATATTAAATGGGTTTTATGCAAAGAGAATTATCTAGAAACTCAAAAGCTCAATTCAGTTATATTTACTTCTAGTAAAGTCACCTTCACACTGAGTGTTTTGACTGTAGATCATGCAGTTTTTCTATGACTCAAAAGCCATTGTTTGTTGGGGAACTATGGAAGCAGGTTTACAAGGTACTAAATTGCCTTTCCAGAATTATCTTGGTAGGAAGGCTTTTTTTTCCCCCTCCTTTGAATCCATTTTTGTTATTTCAGTAATTGCTCTACCTGGACTCTTGGGACAGTTAGGCACATGGTTGAATTGATTCTTTTCACACTCCAGTTTGAAAGGATTCTTATGCCATAAAACACATCTATCCTGGTTCTTTTCTTCAATGCCATTTTATTTGGGAACTGTTTGGCCTTAGCAACCCCTACTGATTGATAAATATGAGCTACAAGGAAGCCATGTAACTACAATTCTAAGTGATTATGGTTATTTATGGTGTGAAATTTACAAATGCAACTGTTGCTAGAAATATTTGACAAACATTTTCTGAAAAAAAAAAAAAATCCTCTTAACACTGAGGGTTTATTTATTCTTTGTTAACCCCAAGCCCAAGATGATAACTCATGTGATTACTAATTATTGCTGTCATTCTGATTATTAATATACTGGTGTGGCAATGTTGAGATTGAATTCTCCAACATAATTGAATTTTCCGGGTGAAAATAATAAAGAGCTGTCACTTACTGAATTCCTATTATATGCCAAGCACCTTATTTACATAAATTCTTTTAATCTCACAATCAGCCCTATTTTTAAATAGGTAAGAAACTGAGGCTTCACCATGTTTAGTCACATAACCAGTGGTTCATAGCGGTAAACAACATGGTAAAAATTTGTCCCTGGCTTTGTCTGACTCTGAAGTCCATGCTCTTTGTCAGTTTACTAGACTAACTAGCACCTCACATGCCATTAGAGGTCTCTTTGGCTAGAAATCCACATCTTTTTCTTTCTTTCTTTTTCTTTTTAACTAGACAAGTTGTGAGTTTACAGAAAAATCATGCATAAAATACAGGATTCCCATATTCTACCCTATTATTAACAGCTTATGTTTCTGTGGTACATTTGTCACCATTGATAAAAGCACACTTTTATAATTGTATTATTAATTATAGTCCATGGTTTAACTTAGGGTTCACTCTTTGTGTTGTGCAGTTCCATGGACTTTTTAAAATTTTATTTTATTCTAGTAACATAAACACAGCCTAAAATTTCTCATTTTAACTATGTTCAAATATATAATTCAGTGCTGCTAATTACATTCACACCAGATCGTTTTCTTTTGAAAAGCAGATGCAAACACCATTTATGCTTTTCTTGGTAACTCTGAGCTATCATTAAGACTATCAAGTTGTTCAAAGACTAAAAAGTGAGTACCTAAGGACTATGAGAATTTACGAGGAAGTGTATCTCTACGTCAATTGATCCTAAGTTAAATATTTTTAGTAGGCATGTCTACTAAATACTGCTTCTTCCCTCACTGTGAGCTGTAACTTCTAGTTGGGGAAAATTTAATCACCCTGCATGCTAGGAATATGTGCAAAGTAAGAGTAAACAGAGTCCAAGTGAGGACACTTGAGTTTTAATGTTACTGGCGCTAGGGCATCTACGTTGGCCACTCAAGACTTTTTGTTTGCTCTTAGGTTTCCAGTTGCATTTCAGATAACGTTTGCAAGGATGAGTGGCTTTGGATTAAGGATATTTTATGGTAATTAGTCTATGACTGCTGCCATCCAACTACAAGAACTTTCTTATATCTTGCATGTTGAGATCCTCTAAAGGGATGTTGATTAGCAAAAAAACAAAAGGACTTTATCTGGGAAGCTCATTTATAGTGTCCCATTGTCCAAAATGGCAATGGGACTTCATAATTTTATGATGTTATATTAATTTATTACTGGTATTATGCAATTATTGATTTGTTGATTCAGCAACTATTTATTGAACACCTACTCATTGCCAGGTACTGTTCTACTGTGCTACTGACTATTGTAGCAGACAAAATGAAAGTTCCGTGTGTTCATAGAACTTATAGTCTATCAAAATTTTCTACTTGGATGACAATTTAAAAGTGCTTGCAAAATTCTGTCATATCTGGTTTTGCATGTTATGTTCAGAAAAACTCTAAGAACCAGCTGGCACAGATATTGACCTTCCCATTTCACAGATGAGATTTACCTGGATTCTCCTTTCCACCTCTGGCAGGACCCAGGAAGTCCTGAATTTAGTGAACCTTGGAAGAGGAGGCAAAAGTGGCCAAGTGTGTGAGAGAGTGTGTGCAGGTGTGACACACCTGGGAGCCTCTACAGAGGTGAAGTCTGAGCACCATGGCACTGAGATGCATGTGGATTCAACCTACCGTGGAGCTTATCCTTTCTTGCCCCTTGTCTTCTTTCTGACTTAGTACTGTAGGCCTAAGTGTTGAAGACCATGTTAGGTGCTGCTGTCCTCCCTCGGCTATAACAGGCAACACGTGGGTGGACCGCAAGGCCTTCCCCAGGTACATGGGCTTCACACAAGAGCAGAGCAGTGATGCATCTGCCTACAAAAAGCAACATGTTCATCACCAACAGGACATTATGTCTCTGCCGAGACTTCCTGGAAAAGCAGTACCTGCAGGACACAAATCGCATGTGTCCCTTGTTAGGAAACATTTCTAAAGTGTTCACTTGCCCATTAGTTCTCCAGCAGTGGAGAGGTGCACTGTGAGGGGCATTGAGGAACAGCAGGCTGCCCTGGCAGCCGACCTCTTAGCCTTCAGCTCCCAGCTAACTTCCTCCATTGACGACATAGGGAAAGGGCTCTCCCTAATAGGTAACAGAGGGCAGAGTTTCCTTCTTCCAGGATGTCCCTGGAGGCAGAGAGCAGTGGAGAAGCTAAGAAAATCACAGGAAAGCTTCCCCACAGAAAGCAGCCATTCCTCACCTGTTTTGGTCAGCAACCCTTTGATTTCTGCTTTCCACCCCCATCCACATTTTCTCCAGGGGATGTTCCAAAATATCCATACACTAAAATAAATGGTATTTTACTTGTATGGCTCCCCACTGACTTGACTGTCAAATGGGAACTGCTTGGCTACCTGCCTGGGAGGCTGTGAGGATTGAATACATAGCAGTGAGAAGAGCTGCAAAAAGTGCAAGGAACTTTCTTTCTGCACCTAAGTGGGTTATCATCTGGCCTTGGCCATGTTCAGTGAGAAGGAGGCCCCCCGGGCAGGTCAGGATTTGCCCCTCAGTCTTGCACTAACCTCCTGAATTCAAGTTTCCTCACCTGAGCAAAAGGTACCTAACACCAGCTGTATATCACTGTAGTGATGATAAAATATTATGCATATAATGCCTAGCCCAAGACCCAGAACAGTGAGTGAGCATTCGCAAAATTAAAGCTGGAGTTGGGGGTGTACAAGTGATTTCAGATCTTCTGTTTCATCCACAGTCTGTGGGGATTAAAGATAAATTCGTGAAGCACATGAGCCATTTCCATATTTAATTGGATCGTTGTGGTTTTAAATGATAAAGGGTATCCATTTCTTTATAACCCCTTTGCCATCATCTAACCAACCCTTTTTGTGTGTGTGCGAACATTCAATCAGGTATTAACTTAAAAGCAATACATTTGGTTTTCCCCTCAGCAATCTAGAGGAAGGTGTCAGTAATCTTACCACCATTGAAGGTGAAGAAACTGAGGGCCAAAGGCAGTTGCTGATGTCCACAGCATCCCAGGCTGCTTTCTTGGCCTGAGTCTAGCAGGTACAACAGCTAACCACCCCCTTCTACCACCAGCTCTGGCTGGCTCAGTCTGATGGATTCTATCAGATGCAAAAATAAAAAGAAAACCAAAATAGTAAGAATTAATTCAATGGAAAGTTCTTTGACCTTTGAGGAGCATTATAAAGGTCCCTGGCTTGGAAGCTCTGGTGGCCAAACTGACTTTGTGCTGAGAGCAGCAGCATGCTGAAGGCTCTGTCCTGGCTACTCAGAAGGCTGGTGTCAAACTGCCATCAAATGGGGACCCTTTGGCACCATTTGTGGCAATTCTGTAACTCAGACCCTAAGAAGGAACTTGCAGGAGAGACAACTAACCAGTTGAAGGGTGAACAGAAAACAGGAAGGATGAATTTTAGGTTTGCTCAAACAATTTTGGATTCACCCTCAGGTCTAGAAATCAGTGCTAGCTAATGATATTCCCAACTACAGGAGCAAGGTCTTCAAGATGGGGGGGCGGGGGGGGGGGACCTCGGGGTAGACCAGAAGGATGCAGAGCTTGAGACAGGGAGCTTGAAAGTCTGTCTTACTGCAAACGGTCTCCTGTTTTCTCAGCTCGCAGTTGGACTTTATTGGTTCTAATTTGTTTAAAAGGGGGAGGGGAGGAAACACCCAATACCATCTGCTTCATTGTTTTGTGGGAAAATATATGCAGTTAAAAGGGAGAAAAACATTATTTGCCCAGTCTGAAGCTTTCCACGCTCCCCCACAACTATTTGACCTGCATATATTAAATATTGTAATGTTTTGTTACATGTCCCAGGGCAAAAAAAAAATCAGGCTATCACTTATTAGCTTTCTGTTCCTGAATCTTTCCACAGTTGATTCGATAGCGTGAAAGATAGTGGGGAAATCCAAAGATAAAGGTTAAACTCTGTTTTATTATGTTTACAGGATTTAAAGGGTAAGTCAGGAAGTGCTTACATAACATCAAGTGAAAGTGGTGGATTAGTAACTAGAGCGGGACTTAAAAGCAGCCTTAATCCTCCGAATTTCCAGGGGTGAAAGGTCAACCTCTAACACCAGGTTGTGTAAAGAATGGAGGAGGCACAAGCTTCTGTTTCATCGTGGCCCTGCTAATCCACTGAGGAAATGAGCAGCCTGGGTCTGGGGAGAGGTAAACGCCTACTCCAAGGAAAGCCACCTGTGAATTCAGCCAAGGAAGGCGTAATTAAAGTCAGCAGGGCCCAGTGCAGGGGGAGGCTGGCGGACAGTTGCGGCCCCCAGCTGCAGCGTTTGATTGTGGAGCTTTCACAACCTCTGAAGAGTTAGCCATGCCGGGCCCCCTGCCAAGACCTGCGAATGGACCACGACTTTCCCTGACAGGCTCCTGTCACCCTGAAAAGTGGACCAGTAGGCCAAAGAGAGTCACAAATACCCCATCACACACACACACACACTCACACACACTCCCCATATAAATACACACATCTGCATGCTGACACACTCACACAGACACATATACACACTCACATCCCCTCAAACATACCCACACACATGTCCTCACTCAAATACATGCATACTCACACACATGCACATACAGGCACACACACTCACACACACACATACACAGGCTATTCAGTAACCCTGGAAGGGGCTGGTTGACATACTAAACGAGTCAGCTGCCAACAATATGGGCCCAAAAGAAATATTAATAAATCTCTGGCTCACTTGCTTGGTTGCTCTTGCTTGCTCATCAAAAACGGAGAAAAGAAACTTTTTTTACTCATGCATAGAAGATTTAAATAGATCCTCTAAAATTACAGTCAGCTTCGTCCCCTAGGAGTTGGAATACTTTTGGATGTAATTGTCTCTAATATATCTAGCTCTCTGACGCTCTTTACTGTCCATCTATAAATCCATCCAACCATCTGGCTATTTACTGATTAGATGTTTATTTAACACGTCTTAAGATACAAAAACCTGAAAGGCAAGTGTGACATTATATGGACCTAAGCATTTTTTATGAGAAATACAAGAATAGGGACAGCAAAATTCATGACACAGCCTTCTTTTCTCCTCTGTCTCTCTTGGTAGCCATTTCAGGCCAAGAAAAGGAGAGTCAACTTTCCGATCCTCCACCCCTGGCTTTATCCAAGCAGATGTCCTTCCCTAAATTCCCCATGAAGCTGCACTATGTTCCATGGGATGTTTCAAGTCCGCGACTTAGGAAATGTCTTTCTTCCATGCATGGACGAATCGGAACTTTGGATGCAATCAATTTACAGAAGAAAGTTCCAATGCATTACAGCGCAAAGCTAAGACAGCTTTCAGAGTAGCCGTTCCATATTTATTCTGAGCTGGCCTTTATTAAATCACTGGTGAAAAATACGGAGATTCGTCTCAGCTGTAGTTTCATCATCCTACAAGAGCAGAAGCATTTATCTTGTGAAATTGCACAAGCTGAGCCTGGTGCAGGCTGATGACTCTGAGGTGCTTTTGGCATTAGTATTGGATTGTCTCGCCTAAGGTGTCTCTGACGCGTACAGCTGCTAATAGCTTATGTTGTTCATTTTTTACAGAATTTGTGGTTTAAGCATTTTACTTAGAATATCTCAAATATTTCTTTCCTTCTTCTAAAAAATGGTATCAAACTGTTTAATGTGAAATATGAAAAGTGCTTCGTTGCATATATTTGATTCTCTGCCACCCCCTCCTTTTTTTTGTTTTGCCCCCTTCCCATCGGAGCCTTCAACCTTTTCCTTGGTGTTTCAGAGTTTGGCTTGTTCCCACCAACTATTTTCTTCATTAATTCAAAACTAATGACCTAATGCATTTGGAAAATGAGAGAAAAGATTTGGTATTTGCTGCCCTTGGGATTTGGGCGTAAAAATTATATCATACACAGGGTTCAGGTAGACACTGTGAGAAGAGAACCTAAATTTGATTGGTATTTGAGGTAAGACACTGAAGATAGAATGCATATTAAAACACCTAAAGTTATCAGAACTCCAGAAGGAAAAAAAACCCTCATTGCCACACTGATTTGGCTTTATAAAGGGTTAAATTGTATCCCTTGATACAATCATTTGGTACAGTCCAATTTTTTATTTTATTTTTTAAATAATTTTTTTTTAAATTTTTAAAGAAGCTTTAGATTACATAAATGTTACATAAAAAATATAAGGGATTCCCATATGCCTCACTCCTTTCCCCTCCCACACTTTCCCACATCAACAACATCCTTCATTAGTGTGGTACATTTGTTACAATTGACCACATATTGAAGCATTGCTACTAACCATGGACTACAGTTTACATTATAGTGTACACTCTGTCCTGCACAATTTTGTAGGTTATGACAAAATATACAATGGTCTCTATCCATCACTGCAATTTGTTAGAGTCAAATTTTATGTTAAAATGGTTTCCCCAAAAACACGCCCCTTCTATAGCCTTCCTTTCACAAGAGGACAAGAAAGAGGGATGGGGGCGGTGATCTTTAAAAAGCCAAAGTCTCCACCAAAGCAAAATTTAAACTGGAAATTCCAATCCTAAGGGAACTTATTTGGAAAGGAACTCAGTTGAAGAAGCTGAGGAAAGGAACTGGTTATGACAAATGGGTGCAGGGTCAAAAGCCAAGGCATGAAGATTTATTTAAGAAGGAACAATTTCTAAGTAATGGCCCCCAAACGAGCTCTTAGAGAGAAGACAAGGCACCCAAAAAGGAAGCCGTGTGTAGTGCATTTATGGGACAGAAGTCGTGGGAGATTGCAGGATTCCAGAGGACAAACCCAACCAGGATGTCCATGACAGCCTAAGGAAAAGGAAAAGCCAAGACACGTGTGCAAACAGGGGATGTGAAAAAGGAATGATTTCTTCCTCGTTAGCAATCTTGCAAACCTCTTTCCTCATCTCCAGACTTGGAGTCTGATGTGGAAACGATGGCAAGCCTGAAGGAGAGAATTTGCATACTTTTGTCTTACCAAAATGGATTTGTAGATAAAATGGCTTTGTCCTTTAAATCCCCAATTGGAGGCAAACTTGGGTAAAGTGCAAGCAGAAAGCAAAATGACTTATACCAAAAAGTTCTATATACATACTATTAGGCTGTCACAAAAACAAGGGACATGCTAGATAGAATTGAGATCATAGAATCCCCCCCCAAAATAAGGTCAAGTCCAAAGCTTTATCTGACAGACAAGCCACACATTTTGCTCAAAATCAGGCAGGTGGAGGCTGACAAGGCTCTAGAGCCACTTGTTTTCCAGGGCTGAAGCCCCCTATAACTTCCACCTTTCATAAAGGAGGAAATCAAGAGAAATTAGGCAGCAACTCCTGTCGTCCTAAATGACGCGGTAGCATAGGGAGATTCCCTGGCCCGAGGCTCACCCACTCTGCAAACCTGGGTGGAACACAGAGACTTGCAGAGTCTCCATCTGAGAGATGGGGTGACAGGAGTCTCTCTGACAGTCTGTGGCAGGGATTTTCAGGGATGCTGTGTGTAAAGCGCTTAGCATAGTGCACAAAGTAAACTCTCCGTAGTGACAGCTGTTATTTTCAATGAGCCAGGTAGCCCAGGCATATGAGTCTAGCTAACTTTCTGTGTAACAATCAGCTCTTTCGACCCAGCAGAACCATTTCTGCAACAGAGCCCCCTGTTTAGGGGAGACCAGGACCACTTATTCACAGAGGCCTTTCCAGTTTCCCCACAAATGTCCCTCTAAGTTGATGAGTTTGACTCTTGACCTCCACTTAGACTAGCAGCCCCTGCAGCTTCCTGCTCCTTTCAGGAAGGCTGGCCTGGCCTGGGGCCCGGCACCAGTGGCCTCGTGGCACTACCAGGTGCAGAGTGGGAGAGGGAGAAGTGGGGCTAATTATTGGACCTCGGGGTGAATTTCCAGAAATTCAGCAAGCCATTCAGGTGCCAGAATAACATTCACATTGGAGGAGAGGAGTCTAGAAGGGGAAACGCAAACACAACTATCATTTTCATAAAGCAGTTTTCTTCTTTTAAAACAACAACTCGTATAAAACTACTCAATAGGCAGAGAAAATTAAGGCATGTCCTTTTTTTTTTTTTTTTTTTACCGGGAGGTCCTAGGGATCGAACCCGGGTCCCTCCATATGGGAGACGGACGCCCAACCATTTGAGCCACATCCATCCCCCAAGGCATGTCCTTTTTTATAAGTTCACAACTCAGAGAAAGGCAGCTTTACAGAGGTCGCTGAAAGAGCTATCAGCTGTGTATAACCACTGTCTGATTTCTCCGGGACAGAAAAGAGAAAAGGTGCTTCAGATAAAAATTAAACTTCATTCACCACCAGGTCCTCCTTACACCAGCCCAGTTTCTCTTTCTTAATGAGAGACTCAAGACAAAAGCTGAGCATTTTCAAAGGAAACATCCCTAATTCCAAAACCTTGCCTTCAAAGTGCTGGCCTTAATTCCTATTAAAAACCGAAAAAGAGAGGTGGTGACTTGAATTCCTGTTACAGATTCCAACCCATCACCAGTATTACTCCTTCTGGTATCCACCTCTTGGCACACGTGGTCAGTGCCGAAAACCTCACGGTTTCATTTTCCTGTTGTCAGTGTTCATCTGGCTTAATCAGAATAATAACGAGAACAAACACACACTTTCTGTTCTAAACAGTTCACATGTATGGACTCATTTAATCCTCACATGACCCTCTGGGGTAGGTGGCACCACTGGCTACATTTGTGAACAGGGCTCTGGCTTTCTCTGGGGGCACCAGAGGAGCAGCTGTGTTCACACCCCCAGACCAAGGCTCCAGTCCAGAGCCTGGGGTTCTAGTTCCCATTTGTCACTAATGGTAGGTGACTTTGACAAGTTGCTTGAGCCCTTTAACTTTTGTTTCTTCATCTGTTAAATAAAAGATGGGCAGCATAGGACTCCTACTGTCCTTTTAAATTCAGGATAATTACTGCTTTCATAGAACCAAAGCCAAGAGCCTTGGAAAAAATTGAGTGTTTATTGCTCAAATTAGCTGGGATTTCAGGTTTGGGTGTCCTTATGTGTTGGAGAAGTGTTGCTCCAGTGAGCTGGTGGTCCCTGCCAGCTAGTCTGCTAAGAGAGAAAACAAAAAAGCAAAGGAGCTTGGAAAAGGCTTGCTTGTCAAATCTGATTTTAGCACATGTGTCTTCAATTACCTCAAGGAGTGTCAAGAGAATTTCAAAGTCAAATGAATTCATTCACATTTTAAAGTAGGGGGGGGGAAACCTCATGGAACTATTCAAGGAGAAGGGTGGAGAGAGGGGGTCATGGAACAAGTAGAGACATTGTCACAACCCCAAGTGTATAAATATTTCTGCTTTTAAACTTCCATCTATCTTTCCATCTAATATATTCATGGATATGATCATTAACTCCTCAAGGAACCAAAGAGTCAAAGACCCACCATGGATAGACACTAATGCTGTAATTCTGAGCACAACCCTTTAAGCTGATGTAGGTGGTTAAACCAGAGGAAATAAAAAGTGTACAGAACTAGAAGGTGGATGGTTCTCTAGAGAATTGCAGCAGTGTGGAAGGTGGTGAGGGAAAAACATGAACTTTACAGTCAGTCAGATTTATATCCAAAACCTATCTCTTTAGATACTTCATCTCTGAGCATTACTTGTCTTTAATTTGAAAGACCAGGGTAGTTCCTACATCAGCAGGTTTCGTAAAAATCAAATGTGAGCATATGCATGCAAAGCATTTGGTGCAAATAATGGAGTATTTGGTGGTTAGTTTTGTCCCCCTCTTCCCTTAGAGAAAAAAAAAAAAAAAAGAACATTTCAGAATTTTAAAAGGTAGAACCAAAGCTCTCAAGCTGGAGAATGTTCCTTGGTTGACTGAAACAGGTTCCTGTAAAAATCAAAAAAGCATGAAAGCATTATGCAAAGTGTTTGGCACAAATAACAGACTATTCAATTTTTAGTTTTTGCCTCTTTTCTCTTAAAAAAAGAGTATCAAGCTGGGTTTTTTGTTGTTGTTTATTGTTTTTTGTTTTTTTTAACTTAGAGCAAAAACACTCAGGGTAGAGACTGTTCCTTGCTTAAATGATATAGTGCTAACAAGCATGGAATGAGATGGGGTAGGAGCACAAGGAAGCCCAAGGCACCAAAGCCAGAAAGTCATGTTTCTTTCCTAGAGGGAACAAAAAAGTAAATATCTGACCCTTCTTTATCAGAGCAGTATCTGCATTGTTGAATTTTTTTGTTTTACTCTTTTCACATATTGTTCACCTGAGCTATTAAAAAAAATCAGGTTTTTTAATAATGGCCTAGGAAGAAGATTATATCCAAGAAGCTTTATAGCTCCTAAAGCATGCCATCCTGTGCTGTACCACACCCTAATAGTGAGGACAATAATTTACACATGAAGATTGATGGCTGGCATTTGTATGGATGTTATTCTGCGATTGCATGAGAATTAAAATAAAATTATCTTCTCACCAAAGGAGTTAGTAATCACCTTGGGCTAGGACTGAGGTAGAGTTCAGAGGAATCTGGCTTCTGAGGATCTTTATTTCTCTATGAAATTAGTGCCTGCCTTGTACATTAAGTTAATTACATGCCACCTTAAATACCTATTTTCAAAACACAGCCCTGCCCAGCCAGGTCTAAAATTAGATTTTTCATCTCAAATAATCAGCCCGTTTTGACCACTTTTGGCTGTTTCCATGGACAGAAATATTTCACCAAAGCCCCTCTTCCCTCTTCCCAGCCACAAAAATGCCCAGGGACTGTGTTCTTTGGCCACAGTGGCCCCTGGGGCTATGCAGCTCATACATCAGTCAGAGAGGAAGAGACAGGAGGGAGAGGAAGAAAAAGGGGGAAGGGAAGAGAGAGGCACAGACGAGAGAGAAACCCACAAATAGTCTGTTATTTCGTTTCTCTCTCAAACCCTCAGTCCATTTCAGAGAGAGAATGTGTTTTTGACAGAACTTCCTGGCTGGTCTCTGTCGGCAACGCACCTTTGAACTTGCCAGTGTATACTAAGCATCTGTCCGATTCTATCACCCACCAGTCTGGCCATCTGTCCATCTCCCCCCACCCCAACTATATTCTGATTCAGAGTATACAGATATATTTCATGAGTATACACATATGTATGGAAAAAAATACTAAGGTTTAAGGAGATTTTATAGAGATTCACACACACACACACACAGCCAAAAATATTGTTTATACAACACATGTTCAATATCTTCTGAATTATCCAAATCAGGAAAGGAAAAGTATTATCAATTATGGCTATAGCACTAGAGTTCAATACAAACTCCAGGAGTCATTGCTTATTTCAGGAAAATACCTAATCAATGTAGACATATCATACAATTTAACTTTATAATTCCCTTGATTTTTCATGATAAAAGTCATGAAAAACAAAGAGAGGATAAAAAATCATTCATAGCCCTAGGATTTAAAGAAAGCTGCCATCAACCAGTGGAGTGTCTTTGTGTCTACTCTTTATTTATGTACCTTCAGCAATTATGATCCTAGGCTTTATGGAATTTTGTATCATCCTCTTTTTCACTTGAAATAAAGCATAACATTATTCCTTGTTATAAGGTCTTTGCGAGCCTAATTATACATGGTTATAAAAACTACTCTGGAGTACCATAATTTACATAACCATCGCCTGATAGTTGGATGCATAATTTGTTCCCAATATGTTACCATCAAAGCTTTCACTACCTCTCCTCTGCTCATAGTTTTTCAGTTTCTGTCTCTGACCACCTAATAAACCTTTCTTCTCTCTCCCCACCAATCCACACTATTTCTCTCATCTTCCCCAGCAAACCTGGCCACATTTTATCCATTTAACACATGTTTTTTTGAGCAGCCACCACAAACCATATCCAGACACATAGCATTAGACAAGACAGGCAGTCTCTCTTCAGCAGTTGTCTCGTATTCTGCCGGACCTTCTCCACAACTTTCCCATAGTGGCCTCGAGCTTCTGGAGAAACCACTTGATGCACCCTCCTCACTTAAGCCCAGCCCAGACCACTCATCCCTGGGGTCAGAGATCATTCCAATAGCTTGCCTCCTGCACTCCGTAGCACTTAGCATCACACTTTGCAAACTGTGAGCACTTTGCACACAGCAAGTGCGAACAGAGCCTCATTTTCATTAATATGGATCAACCTCCCCCTGTTGTGTGGCCTCTCCTATTAGTCCACTTCAGTACACATTTACTGACTTCTGCTTATTACAGACTCTTTACTAGGCACTGTGAGAAAATCAAAACATTATTTAATAATATGCCTTCCCTACACCTTCTTCAAGGATGGAAAATGAAACAGTTCAATGGTAGCTACAATGTGAGAAAGACTTTAACAATTAATAGTGACATTAAAATAGCAGGCACCAGGTATTCGGTACCTGCTGTGTCCTGTTAAAGTGTCACATACTTTACACCCCATTTTTTAGGTGGTGAGACTTAGACCCTTGGAAGCAGCCCCTCAAAGCCCAAAGAGGGAAGGAGGGAAGGAAAGCCGCTATGACTGGAGGGGATGGGATACAGTCTCATGCCGGAAATGCCATATGGACAGGAACCTAGAGTCTAAACAGTATTGGGAAGCCTGGAGAGAGAAGAAAATGTTGAGTACAGGCTTGGATTTAGAAATCTGGCGACTACTCCTGGTATGAACGAATGTATCAGTGGATAATGCTCAGAGGTAGGTTTGGGAGGACGGTGGAGGGGACAAGACAAATGTGCAGGGATAGTTGAACACCCACGATAAACCAGAGAGAGACTTTCCCTACATTAGCTCATGTAGCCCCACACACCCTTATGAGGTCAGTATTATGACCTCCATTTTAAGGGTAAAGTAACCGAGGCTACTAGTGAGTGGCCAACTCAGGAGACAAACTCCGTCCTACCTGGCCACTTAGCAGGTAGTTAAGAGCTCAGGTGTGAGGCTCGTCTTCTCCATTTGCTAACTGTGAGGCCTTGGGCCAGTTGCTTAACTATTTTGTGCCTCTTTTGGGAATACAGACCAGGAGTAGAGAGGGGCTGGGCTGGCGGCTGCCCTAATAGAGAGCTTAGGTTTCCAGGCTCCTGGCCCACGGCAGAGTTGGAACTTTACCCATCAGGTTTGATTGAGCTTTTCTGTTTGGATGCCCACGCCCAGAATCCTGCAGGTCAGAGGTGTGTGTCTCGTAAATCGAGTGATGAAGAAATAAGGATTGGCAATGAGTAGGCTCACCTAAGAGGGCTTCCGGACAGCCCATTGGCCACCGGGGTCGCCAAGCTCCTGGAAGTCAGGCACCTCCTCACAGAGGGATGGGTCACAGCACTAACTTCTCTACATTTGCAGGACGCGCAGCTTAGGGCTCATATGGCAAACTCATGTCGTAGCTATCAGCGCCACGTTGGGAGTGATACCAATGTGAACACAGCAAAAGCCTTCCTTCCCCTTCTCCCCATCCCCTTGAAGAAAGGAAAACCAAAACTAACTGTAAAGGAAAACTCTCATGCCCTGATCGCTTAGTGTGGATGTACATGATTTCATTCACTACCTTCAGCAGAACTAGGAGGAAGATGTTATCATTCCCATTTTACAGTTGAAGGTACTGAGGCCGGGAGAAGTGAAGTAAGTCCCTCAGCCAGAAAGGGGAAGGACCTACGTGTAAACGGAATCCTCCCAGCTTCTAAGTCTGTGTCCACCTCACTCTCAGGCTCCCTCAGAAGGCAGATGTGACTTGGAGTGCAGCTCAAGCAACAGAGACAGGTGGGGAGGAGGTCAGCTTTGATCAAGCACAGCAGGTTCCAGACCAGCGGTGTTTTCCAAGGAAAGGGGTCCAGGAACCTGGCAGATGCAAGAGATTGAAGTGGTTGGGTCCAATTAATTAAACCACAACAATTTTCTGCTTCTGCTGGGACCTGTGCTCTTGGTTGGGAGGGAGGAGGGTACAGAATTGAAGAGGACATTGGGAGAGATAAAAATTTAACAAAAGTGATTATAATATAGAGTACCAAGTGACTTAGCAGCAATAAGGGGAATAAAGACAATGATAGAGTCTCTGAGCTGTGCTGGTGGGAAGGAGAGAAGGAACAAGAGGACAGAGCCATAAGCCTGCAGCATTGGGCTTTGGAAGCACGTGGAAAACCCCTCATTTGAGCATTACATTTACTGCTCTCATCACATTGTGTTTTAAGAAAAATTTACCTGGCTTTTTAAAATAGAGATAATATTTTAAAAAGGCAAATAAAAATTAACTTCAGCTGGCCTAGGGGAAAAATGAAAAGCAATCTATACACATGCTTAAAAAATTCAAACTGTAGAGAAAAGCACAAAATGGAAGGTTAAAACACCCCCTTCTTCTGTCTTGAAATCTCTGTACTCAACAGTACCACTATTAACAGCTTTTGTTTTTACAAAAATGTATGCATGTATCAGCATCTATGATTCTCTCTGTAAATCTTACATAAGAGACTATATTACAACACTCGCTTACACTTGCTGTTTTTACCCTAATGCTACTTCTTTAGAGATGTTTCCACATGATCACAGTCTTCATTCTTTTCACTGTTGTATGTCTGTTCATCATATGGATATATCAAAAAATTTTGACCAATCTCCTTGATAGATACCTTGTGTTTCTGTTTTTCCCCTTCCCAATTTCAAACAATATTGCAGTGAATAACCTTGTATGTCTATTTTGGCAAATATTTACAAAAATATAAATATATTCAAAAGCTAAATTCCTATAAATGACCTTAGGAGTCAAAGAGAACAAGAATTTCTAGTTCTGATAAATATCACCAAATTGTCCTCTGGAAAAATTACCACAATTTATATTCCCAGCCTAAGGCTGATTTCTTCACACAATTGCTGGCACCAAATATCATCAAGCCTGTTAATCTTTGCCTATCTAGGTTATAAAAATTACTTTTCCTTTTATTAAATTATGAGTGAAATTGTTCATTATTTTTCTACTGATTGCCTGTTCACAAGCTTTACTCATTTTTTTCTATTGGATTGTTAACTCTTTGTTAACTAAAAAATTTAGTCTTGTGTAATATGTATAACAAATATTTTTCCTCAGGTCTTTGTCATTTAACTTTCTAGATGCGTTTTTGCTTACAGATGCTTTAGACTTTTAAATCATCAAAATTTTCGTTCCATTCTTTTTTGCTTTCTGAATCATGTATCTTGATTTTTAAAACCTTCATATACTTTTTATTTTCTGAAACTTATGTAGCTTTTTTTGTACATTTACATCTTTGGTGCAACTGTGATCTCTCTTGTTAAAAGGAGCAGTCCAACATTTTTTTCCCAAACAGTTCTACTAAAACCATTTTGTAAAATGATTTTCATACTGCTTTTAAATATCATTTTATCCTATATTAAGTGCCACATATATCTGTGTCTAGTTCTGTACTCTTCATTCTATTCTGTTGAATATTTCCTGCACTATTTCTCCAGGTCCAAAGTATTTTGTGTATTATAACTGCACAATACAGTTTAATATCTGGTAAGACTGGTCACCTCTCATTATTCCTCAGTTTCAGAAGTTTCTGATATTTATTTTCCCAGATGAATTGAACATAATATTGTCAAGTTCAAAAAAACAAAAACTAACATTAGTATTTCGATTGGGATTACATTGAATTTAGAGACTAATTTTAGGACAACTGATAACTTTATAAAGTTGAGGCTTTCTATTCAAGAGCTCAGAGCATTTTTGTTGTTACAAAAAATTTTTTGAGCCTCAGTTTCAAAGATTTCTTCATTTAGGGCCTGAACGTTTTTTTTTTTTTTTTAATTAAATTTTACATGTAGATATTATATTTCTGGTTGTCATCATTAATTAAATTTTTATCCGTCTATATTTTCTAATTTATTCTTGCTTCTCCACAGAAAATGGTGTCAATTTTTACACATTTGTTAACAGACGCTCTATTGAATTTTTTTAACAGTCTTGAATTCTCTTAAATTTTCTTGGTATACACTTATATCATCTGCAGGAAAATAATTTTCCATCTCCTCTTAAGTACACTTCTTAGTTCTTGCTTTTGTCCACAGGTAATGGTTAATAATACTTTCAGTGCAAGAGTAAATAACAATTGTGATAATAATTATCCTTGTTTCATTCTGACTTTAAAGAAAACACTCTAATTCACCAGTAAGCATTATATTGGGTTTTGGTTTTGGCTATACACACACATTTTCACTAAGGAGCTATTCACATATTACTACTTTTCTAAAATATTTTGGTTGTGGTTTTCATAATCAAGAATGAATGCTCCTTTTAAATTTTATCATATTAAGGAACTATTCTCTTCCTTTTATGTTAAGTATTTTTTAAAAATCAGAAATGGGTATTTATTTGGTCAAGTGCCTTTTCAACACCTATTGAAATAATTTTTGACATTATAATTTGAAATATTGTAATAGTAAATATTTTCAATTTGAAACCCCTCTTGCAATTCAAGACCAAATCTTAATAGGTTGAAGTATATTACTCTTTATCCTGTACTTAGGAATAGTTTTCTACTTGCTAATATTTTATTTATTCATATTCATAAATGAGATTCATCTATAGTTGGTATCTGTGTGTGGGAGCATTGGGGTGAGTGGGTGTGTGTGAATTGTCATCAGTATCAGGGTGTATTTTATTAGTTCTCTATTTATCTCCACCCTCACCAACCTTTGAACTTCTTAAAGGGAAAAAACTGTCTGATTAAGCACAAACTCTCAGCATCTACAGTGCTTAGCAATCAGATAGCATTCAATATTTGTTGATGGAATTGAGTTGATGGTAGGGTTGCCAGACAAAATAATTTTTAGTATAAGTCTATTCCTAATATTGTATGGGGGCATACTTATACTAGAAAATGATCTCTTGTTTATCTGAAATTCAAATTTAACTGGGTGTCTCAAATTTTTATTTGCTAAATATGGCAACTCTAGTTTTTCAAATCAAGAAAGAAATGAAGTGGTCGATACCATGCACCAAAATGTGATGACCGACAGCTCCAGTCACACTTATCATCTATCCAGAGACTCTGAGGATGGATGTGGAGAAAATTACTTGTTAGAGATTATAGGTCTGTTTCACGGTTTGAGTGCTTACCTGGCTTTGGAATATTACTATCAAAAAAGACCAAAAAAAAAAAAAAAAAAAAAAAAAAAGTAGACCACGCTGGGTTTATAGCAATGACTAATGCAATAAAATAGAAAAACAAGTAAATGGGCATGTTTAGTGAATGAAAGGGGTGATTTTAAAAAATTATTTCTTTCGCCAAAGGCACTTGGCTGAGACAGCCAGAATAAAGTTCCTGGGACTCATCACGCTCAATGGAAACAATAGCAGGCCAACAAAGACTTAAGTGTAGCCTTAAAGACATCAAGTCATTCTTAATTAGGCCTGGAGAAAACCATTTGCTGGGCAAGCCTGGCGGAAGCCAAGGCTGGTGGCTGCCCTCCCCTCGCAGAGCCCTCGTCTTGCGGGGAACGTGGGGCTGCAGCTCTATGTGGTCCCTTCACCACATGTTACGGGAGCAATTTGCAGAGAGAGTGCATCTGGCTGGTAGATGGAGACCTGCCATTTGGAGGGGATTTCCCAAGCAAGAAAAAATGGGGGACCTCAGGCACGGGCAAGGAGTAATGACACCAAAACTTCCTGTTGACTGGGGACATTTGGGTGTGATAATTCCTCAGTCTCATTTGCTTTTTAACCAGAAAAGTCACATTCCTTAGCCCTCAAAAATGCATTCCCTGCCTGCTTCTCAGCCTCAACTCTCAGCATTATGTCCCTTGCAGAATACACGCAGGTCCTGATGAATTTCTTTCACTTCCCAGGAGGCACCAAGTTCTCGCCTCTAGATCTTTAGCATGCTCTGTGTCTACTTGCAAGTCTGTGTCTCCCAGCCATGACTGCCTAAATAATGACCATCTCCTCAGAAAGAACTCCCCTGTCCTCCACACACACACACTCACACACAGTGCAGCACATGGATGTGCCCTCTGGGCTGTGACAAAAGACTAGCTGTGTCTCCATCACTGCCCTTACCACACACTTCTGAGTGCAATTGTTTAAATGTTTGTTTCTCCAACCACTCTGTGACCTTGCTAAAAGCAAGAACCACAACTTAGTTTGCTTTGTAACCCCTGGACCTAATCCCTGGCATAGTAGAGTCTCAATAAATTGTTCAAATGGAAGTTCAGTAAATAATGACCCAAGCTTGCCCCAAAAGACAAAGGAAAAATACTCAGACTAGCCTAAACTGACTGGCTAGTCTGAAATGGTGGACATTTTGCTCCACATGCCTTTAACTAATTGTGAATACTCAGAGTGGGCTCAGCCATGTGCTGGCTTCTAGAAAGAGAAGAAACACACCTTGATTTAAGCACATTGCAATCAACAGTCCAGTAAAGTGCACTTAAACCTAGAAAACAACTAAGATTAATATTATAACCTATTTTTAAAAACTTGTAAGATAATGCATTCGCCCAGTCATCAGTCTAAAAGAAAATATTCAGTGACGTGGCTAGATGTTTTAAAAGGAGAGTTGTGTAATGGAAAGAAAACCGATCCAGGTCTGAATCTGGGCTCTACTACTTACAAGTTGCATGAATTTCGGCAAGTTAAGAAAACTCATTGAACCTCAGTTTCCTAAAATAAAAATGGGGATAATAACAAAAGATGAGGAACAAATGGGATTATGTCTATAAAGCACTTAGCACAGTACCTGGCATATAGTAATATTTCCGGAAATGGTGGCTAATATCATTATTCTACATTATGCTCAACCTGAGGATATCTGTGAACTTTATTATGTTTAGATATTTGATATTACATGCATGAAAGCATTAAAATATTTATAGTTTCTTTTATTTTTCCAGTAGCTTTTTTTTTTTTTTTTTTTTTTTTTTAATGTGGGAACACAATATGTGCTCACAAGCCACACTCTTTATGAGAGGGGAGGGTTGTTTTTAGTACTCACTTCTTCCATATCCCACGAATTGGTGAGAACAGCTTAGTCTGAGTTCCTAGAGGGCCAAACCAAGATATTGCATGCCTGGATGAATGCTACTGACAGACAAGTTCAAGTTTCTACAGGTTCTGTGTGCCTCATACTTGCTCATCCACGGTCTTTCCCATTGGTGGGTGGGTGGGTGGGTAGGAGCGTGGAAGGCAGGGAGATTTGGTTTTCTAAAGAAGATGCAAACCTGTGAGCTTCCTAATCCTGTTTGCCATCAAGAAGAAGATTCTCCTCACAAGTTTACATTTCCTTTTCATGTTGTGAAGAAAAAGATGTTATTCTTTGTCTCTCTTTAGGAAAAGCATGAAAGAAGTAGCAAGCTCTGGGTATCCTGGGTCAAGCTTTTAATTCTCCCCTTCTGAGGACATTTATTCCAGGCACCTGCCACTCTTCTTGGGACTTCCTTTTCTGCTTGTCTATATTCTCCAATAGGCTGGGAGCTCCTTGGTGTCTTGGTGAAGGTACAGTGTCTTCTTCATCTTTCTATTCCCAGTCCCTAGCATAGTGCCCAGCATACAGGAGTCATTCAGCAAATATTTGAAAAACAAATGAAAAAATGAATCAATCAGTAAAGAAACATAACTTTTTATTAGCTTCTTTTTATTCTCTCTCTGGGAGTACCATCAATGAGGCCACACACTGTTTCCACTCTGCTCCTGTCTACCTTTGAGTTGGTTCTCTCTGACTTCCCCTATCATATGAGCAACTCCAGTCACAGGTCTGTTCATACCAGGTGCTATTTTCAGATGCTCCAGATTAGAACTAGAACTCTGTTAAATTGTAATGTTTCCTCTACTTTTCATTCTAGATCCAGCTCCTCCTCAATGTAGGTGATTTTCTCCTGTCTGCCATATTGAATGGTGCCCTTCTATTACCTCCTGGCAGCTCAGGGCATCTCCATGAGGCTAAATCCCTTCTTTGGAATCACGCTGCTTTGAATGTTCCCCTCTCATGGTCACTTCTGTCTCATAGAAATCAAGACGCAACCTCTATTGTTAGTCATCCCTTCCTAACTGCCAACCATTAGAGGTTTCAAAAAGAAAAACTCCAATAAGAGTATTTGACCTGAACAAACATTTTCTCCCCAAAGAGAGTAATAATGGATATTTTGGATTGGTCAAGAAAATTGGGGAGATATTTTTAGGAAAGCAACATCGGAGGTCCCTGTATGGACATTGCCTCGTGTCTGTCTACCAATGCACTGAGGACACACATCCAAATGATAGTACCATGTCCAGTACATTCTTGACAGATGAGTGACCCAAGCACTGGCATAAAAATTAGTGATACCTGAGTACTTTTACTAGGTGACCAAGGATAAAAAGAAATCCCAACATGCTTGAGGACTCAAGCCTTTTATTTATTGATGATAGTGGTGCAAAAGATCTTGCCCAATGCTTGGTATATAATATGCGTTAGATATGAGTCACCAGGGGTTGAGAGCATGTGGAGGCTTCATTTAAATCTTACTTCCTAATTTCAGGAATTCTGTGGCAAGCCCTATTAATTATCTAGTTTTAGTGGAATTAAACTAGAATAGTTCAAAATTACATTCTAAAAAAGTAACTGATCCAATCTGTTTCCGTGACACTGAAAATTCTTGAGTACACACAGGTAACAGTGGGCATGTGTTGTCTCACTGGGTCCAAAGGAAGATTATATGATTATGTGTGCTGTCCAGATAAAGTGAAAACACATTTGATTTAAAAAAATCTCAAGTTCAATTTTTGGAGATAATTGCATTTAATTTTATCCTTTGAACAAAGCTATCTTCCCACAACTCAAATACATGGCTATAATGGATAAAATAGAAAAACTAAAAGTAAAAATGCATAGCCATGCTCAAAAACATGATGGACTTCTCCATAAAACATTAGAAGAATAGAAATATAAACAAGTAAGCAAAGTGAAGCAGGGGACATGCTGAACTCCAAGACCAGAGGAGATTAAAGTGGGAAAGAATTCATACCCTGTGGAATAACAAGTTGAAAATACCTTCCTTCCACATGAAGCAGGAAAGCAGAGTTAAGCACAGTTTAAAACCAGAAACTCAGGCAAACTGTCCCTGCTCAGATCAGAAAGCTGAAGATGTTGTTGTCCACCTCATACTAGGGATGAAGAGGTTGCAAACAGGACTTAAGCCAAGAATCCTGCTGGCTTACTATCACCAGGAGAATGGGCAGTCCAAAATACCAATATAAAACCTTGCCCTGGTCTGAAGACTTCCAGAGGGCAGAAGGAGGCAACTGCAAAACTCCTAAAGATTAGGTGTGAGCACAGAAAGAAAGAGAAAGAAAGCAAAAAGTACAACTCTTAGTCATTCAAGATGAGCTGGGGAACTGAAATTCCAAAAAGACTCAAAGAAATCAATGGTAAAAATGACCAGTGAAACTACTAGAATTAAATAATTTTTTTTAACCCCAAATGAAATGAAAATAAATGACGAATCTGAAAATGACTTCAAAATATGATTTATTATTCTTGGTAGAATGTAGTAGATCATGGAAAACCACTGATTTCACTGTAAGAACTAAAAAAAATCCAGATAAATTGCAAAAATCATGTTTTTAAAGATACTGGAGACCTGGAGAAAGAAAGAAAATTAAATGTAGTAAAATCCCAGAGAAGAGAATGTCCTTCTGATATGAGCAGTCTTTGACTGGTTGTTTTTTCTCCCCTAGGTGTATTTGCTGATTTTGGATTCGGGTTGAGGGTCAGACTCGATATAAACAGAGTGATTCTATTAGTAAAAAGAGAAAGGAGCAAAGCTTTAGGAGATTGTGCAGTATTGGAATGACAATTTGGAAACCTTAGGAGCCATTAATGCACACCAGGTGCTCCCCATGTTTCATTTGTGAAATTCTGAGAGGCTGTGGAACTTTGACAAGGTGGGATGAAGTATCCCTTGGTCTCATAATAATTAGAAGAAATATCTCCTTGAGGACTGTGGCCTGCCTCAGAACATGTCTGGTATTCTCCTCAGGACAATTTCTAAATTTGGAAGGGGCAAGAATCTACACCCTTGAAGAATGAGACTGAATTTTCCTCAGTATTTTAAGATGGGGGATACAGAAACATGCCAGCCTCTCAATCAAAAGCTCAGGAAGGATATGTCCAAGACATGGAAAGGAAACATAGGTGTATGAAATGAGTCTAACTAAAACTGCAACCCCACCCAGCTCGGCTCCAGTTGTGATCAACCCTTACCAATCTGCTTAACAGAGAGGACAGGGAACATTTGATGATGGAAGATAATATCTGGAGTCTTTACAAGTCCTTTTTATTCTTTAAAAGATTTATTTTATATATTTCCCCACCCCTCCCCCCATCGTTGTTTGTGCTCTCTGTGTCCATTTGTTGTATGCTCCTCTTCTTTTTATGAGGCACTGGGAACTCAACCCAGGACCTCACATGTGGGAAGGAGGTGCCCATTGGCTTGAGGCACCTCTGCTTCCCGCTTGATGTGTCTCTCATTATGTTTCCTCATTGTGTCTCTTTGTTGCATCATCTTGGTGCATCAGCTTGCTGTCTTGCTTGTCTTCTTTAGCAGGCATCGGGAACTAACCCTGGGACCTCCCATGTGGTAAGCTGATGCCCAACTACTTGAACCACGTCTTTTTAATACCAGGTCTAGCATCTAATAAAAATTACTAGACACATGAATCTATAAAATGGAACCAAATAAGACATTCTAGAACTACAAATACAATATCCAAAATTAAGAATTTCATCTAGAAGCTTGAAAATGTCAGTAGAAAATACTGAAACTGAAACACAGAAAGATAAATGAATGTAAATTAGAGTAGAGCATAACTGGAGTCCCATAAGGAAGGAAGAGAGAGAAAAAGGAGAGAAGAGAATACAGTGAGGCACTATTTGTTGAGAAAATGTTACAAAATTGATGAAGGATACCAACCCACAGATTCAGAAACTCAAAGCAAAGTAAACACAAAGAAAATCACAATTAGGCTCATCATAATTAAGCAGCTGAAAGCTAAAGACAAAGAGAAAAAAAATTAAGTATGCATAATAAGTGGGGAAGGACATGTCACTTTTAAAACATCAGCAATAAGACTGGTGCCTAACTTTTCAACAGAAATTATGGAGGCCAAAAAACAATAAAATAACATTTTTAAAATATTGAAAGAACAATATTCCAACAGAGAATTTTATTCCTTCCAAAAATATTTTTCAATAATGAAAACAAAATAAGAACCATGGAAAATAAAATAGAAATCATGGAAATGATGAGTGTAGTCACTCAAACACAATCCTTAATAGACAAAACTTCAAGTATAAACTATAGATTGGACAGAAAGAGCAAATTGTGAAGTGCAAGACTTATGAAAGGCTTGTCTTTTTTCATAAATCGTCAGTTATTCAAGAATTTGTCTGGAAATCAAAGGGCTTAAAATAGCCAAAACAATTTTGAAAAAGAAGAGCCAAGTTGAAGGACTTAACAACTGGTAACAACTGGTTTCAAGATTTATTATAAAGTCACAGTAATCAAGACAGCATGGTTTTGACAAAAAGGATAGGCATATAAATCAATGCAGCAAAATTGCAAATCCAGAAATAGTCTTCACATTTAATGTCATTTGATTTTTGACAAAGGTGCCAAGGCAATTCAATGAGAAAAGGGTCATCTTTTCAACAAACGGTACTGGAACAATTGAATAGATATATGCAAATAATAATAACATGAACTCTGACTTCATGCCAAAAAAAACCTCAAAATTAATTATAACCCTACATATAATAGTTAAAATGACAAAAAAAAAAAAAAAAAAAAAAAAAAAAAAAAAAAAAAAAAAAAAACCTCTTAGAAAAAACATAGGAGAAAATCTTAGTGACTTTGGATTTGGCAAAGATTTCTAGACACAACTCAAAAACATGAACTCAAAGAATCATTAAATTGGATTTCATCAAAACTAAAAATTTCTTCTTGTCAAAGGCATTGTTTTGAAAAAATGAAAAGACAAGACACAGCCTGAAAGAAAATATTTTCAAAGCATCTATCCAACATAGGACTTTTGTCTTAAATATGTAAAGAACTTTTACAAGTCAATAATAATAAATCAGACAGCCAATTTTTAAAAATGGGAAAAAGATTTGAACAGACACTTCATCAAAGAAAATTTTTATATGTCAAATAGGTACAGGAAAAGGCACTAAACTTCACTAGTCATTAGGGAAATGTGAATTAAAACCACAACAAAATGTCTCTTTATACCATTAGAGTGTCTAAAGTTAAAAAGGCTAACTATATGAAGTATTGGCAAGAATGCAGAGCAACTGGAACTTGCATACACTACTAATGGGAATGGAAGATCAAATACTTTGAAAAGAGATTGGTGATTTCTTCAAACATTAAACATATACCTATATGACCTAGCCATTCTACTCTTTACCCAAGAAAAATGAAAGCTCAAAGACTTGGACATGAATGATCCTGGCAGCTTTATTTGGAATAGCCCAAAACAATAAGAATTTCTAAGTAATAAAATTGTCTTTATATTTGCAATATAAGTATCTAGTTAAAAATCCAAGCAAAATTTTATGGCAATAAGAGAGCTCATAAAGCTTTCTAGTTCAACATACAGAAATCAATGGCATACACCAAAAGGAATCCACTTTTTTTCTTTTAAAAAATAATATTCTAAATGTTGGTAAAACTATAAGTTACTTAGCAATAAATCTAACAGATGATATTTTCAGTAAATTTAATGGAGAATAATTACAAAACATTATTAAGGAAATAAAAGAAAAGCTGAACAGAGAAATAGACTTAAATAATTTGAAGTTAAAAAATACAGCAATTCTATGCAAATTAGTCTATAACTTCAATGCAATTCAATTCAAATACCAATAGGAAATTTCATAAAGTTAAAAAAATATGCTAAAATTCATATTGAAAAATAAAAAGCCAAGAGTAGCCAAGAAGAATCCGAAGAACAAGAAGGAGGATTTGCCATTCCAGATACTAAAAGCTATTATAAAACTGTTTTATAGTAATTAAAACAGTTTAATATTGGCTCAGAGATAAATAGGCCAATAAAGGAGAATAGAAAACTTAGAAAGAGAACTATATAAAATTTTTTCAAATGACAGAAATGGCACATAAATCATAGAGAAAAGGAGGAGCTATTTAATAAATGGCTTGAGGACAACTGGGGGAAAATTCAATAAAATTCTTATTTCTCTACATACTGGGAAAAATCATTGCTAAGCATATAATTGACAAATGCTTAGTTTACAGATGCTTGGTATATAGAACATACAAAAAAAAACCCCACAAATTAATAGTAAAATAGAACCTGATAGAAAAACAGCCCAGAAATATGAAAAGTCATTCCACAAACAAGGAAATCTGACTGGCCAATATGTGGCAGAAAGTGTTCAAATTCATCAATAATTATGAAAATGAAATTTAAAACCATTTCATATCCGTCAAATTAGCAAAAAATATTTAGTTTGGCTAACACCAGTGTTAGCAAGCTTGGGGGGACTTGGGAGCTCTCACGCTACTATTGGGAAGGTAAATTGGTGGAACCTTTCTGGGGGACTATTTGGCAATATCAGTAAGGCTAAAGACACTCAAGCCTATGACCCAGGATATGAGTCATAGACTGGGAAAATAGTGTGGATTCCAAATCTTTTAGTGGGAGTCAAATTGGCATGTTGTTAACTTTGTATTTTCATCTTCTTCCAAAAAGGAAGGAAAGGAGAGAAGGAGTGGGAAGAGGGAGGAGGGATGGAGAGAGAAAGAAAGAAGAAAAAGAAAGAAAGAGGGAGAGAGAAAGGAAGGAAGGAAGGAAGGAAAGAAGGAAGGAAGGAAGGAAGGAAGGAAGGAAGGAAGGAAGGAAGGAAGGAAGGAAGGAAGGAAGGAAGGAAGGAAGGAAGGGAGGGAGGGAGGGAGGGAGGGAGGGAGGGAGGAAGGAAGGAAGGAAAGAAGGAAGGAACGAAGGAATGAAGGAACGAAGGAAGGAAGAGGGAGGGAGGGAGAAAGGAGGGGGGAGGGAGGGAGCAAATGAAAAGAAAAAACGAAAAGAAAAAGGTTGGGTCCTTCATATAAAAACATTACACTCTAGTCTATTTTTTTAATTGCTGGTCTCCACTCAAAACTCAATTTAGTGAGTTAAAACTAGTATCTTTTTTTAAATTAATTTTTATTTTTAGAGAAGCTTTAGATTACATAAATGTTACATAAGAAATATAAGGGATTCCCATATGCCCCACTCCCTCCCTCTCCCATACTTTCCCACATTCACAACACCCCTTATTAGTGTGGTATATCTGTTACAATTGATGCACATATATTGAAGCATTGCTACTAACCATGGACTACAGTTTCCATTATAGTTAACACTCTGTCCCACACAGTTTTTTAAGTTATGACAAAATATACAATGGCCTGTATCTGTCATTCAATGTCATGCAGGACAAATCCAATGTTCTGAAAATGCCCCATATTACAGCTATTCTTTCCTCTCCCATCCCTCAGAATCTCTGGTGGCCACTGAAATATACATTGTTTAGGGATGGTTTTCATATGTCAAATTTAAAGATTAATAAGACCATAGTTTGTTTGCTATTTTTTACTTTTAGAGGATTATTTTGCAAAGTTTTTGTTTCAGATGTGCATTCTATTTTGCAATGTGAAATATATTGATTTCTGGGGGCTGCAGAAAAAGAATTTTGGAATACACTGCTAAAAGATGCCAGTGTGAGTCATTTGCTCACAGAAGGAATGGTGCTGCCAGCCTGTCTTTCTTTACGGAGCTATGGACCCATGTGGAGAAGGAGCCCCAGCCAATGAGGTGCTGTTCTCACCAGGCTTTCATCCACATGGCTAAGTGAGATGCTTTGCAGAACAAGAGGAGTGATCAGATAAGGTAGTTCGGTCCCTGGAGTAGGGTCCTACAATGCCGGGAAAGCAAGCAGGCAGGTGTCCAACTGACATCAGTTGTGGGAGGGGTACCATTTGCAAGGTGATGGACGCTGAACCTGTCTGCACTTAGGAAATAACTAATATTGACCATTTACTCCTTGATGTCATCAGTCCATCATGCTCAAAGAGACAACATACCCTGATGAGGATAATGAGGATGATGATGCTATGTTCCCACTATGATTAAATTTTCTCCATTTGTCCCATGGAGATCAAAATAAACTGGATAGAAGACATCCCCCTATCCTTAGCCCTACAGTGTGGTATATCTGGACCTGGGATTATTGCGTCTAGTTCTTCCCTTGGCATCTGAAAGAGGGGGGATAAAAGTGGAAGATAATTATTATCTGCAATGGAATAGAGACACTGTCATATGATGTCTGATTTAGGTGCATAGGCCGTTTCAGTCTGAGAATAGAGGCCGAGAAGGGATTTAATGGGCACTTATAAAATCCAGGAGGGTGTGGACTGTGGCTTGGTCACCTGCTCCCTGAGTTCTGGGGTCATGCTTCTCCCTGCCAGCATTAAAGGGAAAATAAAGCCTCATTGTATCAACATGGCCTACACTGATGGAACCTTACCTAAAAGATGATATGGAAAATGTCACATTTCAAAAAGGGTCTGGACTTGACACTTTTGGGGTAGGGAGGGGATGAGCAGTTGAAATACAGGGGCTTCTTTGGGAGTTGGAGGTTGTCCTGAGTACTGTTGTGGCAATGGATGTAGGCCATTTTAAATCAGCACACACCACTCAGAACTGTGTGGGAGAGAGTGTGGTCTACAGTGTGAACTGTGGTCTATGGTTGGTGGCAAGGCCCCAGGATGTGTAAGTTCATTGAGGGTGGTGGGCCACACTGTGGGAGATGTTTGTGTGGGATGTGGTGGGAGGTGTGGGAGGTGGGCAACATGGGAATCCCAGTGGGTTCCGTGTAATATTTTGGGTAATCTAAGCACCTGTTAAAATATATGTGTATATATATATATATAACATTTTTGTAAGCAAATACACATATATGCATATATATTTATATATCATTTTACAAATGTTTGTATGTATTATGAGAATTTTGATTTTTACCCATAATAAAAAAAAAAAAAGGGTCTGGATACATTCACAGGTGATAAATCTACCCCTGGTTGATAAGGGAGACCAGGGCTCTTTAAAACACACCCCTAAACTGCTATCAGGAAAGATACACATTTTTCCTCTGCAGCCTTCATTGAGAGAAACTCCTGGCTGGGTGAACCAAGAAACTAACCTCTTCAGGCACTTCCCAGACCCTTACTATCTGACAAGACACCATAGAGACCTAGGGCAGCAAGCAACCCATCAGGGAAAACCCCACAGCTCCTCTGTGAGTGAAGAGTGACAGCCGCATCTTTATTCAGCCTTGGCTCCAACCACACTGAGAGCCCTCTTAACAGCTCTCCTTTCCTTTCCCCAACAAATTCCCCAAGGCCTCCGGAGACCAGATGTGGAAAGAGGTGAGACGCACATGCAAACATAAATTCTTCCTTCTGTGACAGTGATTGCTCGGCCATGCATGCCCCCACCCATGTCAAATGCACGGTTCACTCAGGAAAATCAAGTACACATGGTGCTGACATTGCCCAGGTTCCCAGAGGTGGAGCTGGGAGAGCAGGTAATGTGCGGGTGATGAGCTGGACACCCACTCAGGTGGTGCGGCCAGCAAGGATTTAAGCTGGTTTGTTCGCGTGACTTATGGAAATGAATTTGAATTAATAGCCAGAGTTTGAGTGGAGGGCAAGAAGAGAGAGGCAGGGTTAGATTTAAAGGAAAGTGAAGGAAGGAGTTCACACTGGCATCAGGGAGCTGTGGGATCATGTACCGATGCCTGTAGCTGTATATCAAGGTCATTCATTTGACCACTTTGTACCTCACTTTCCTCCACTATTAAAGGCTTAAGTGGGGAGATCCTGACCACTGTGTGACTCCATGATGAAGCCTGTGTCAGAAAACACCTTTAAAATGCACAGTACAAAATCCAGTGTGTGTATGCCCGATCTGGTTAAATTGCTCCCAGATAGGAGATGTACCATCCAGAAAAATGCATTGGATGTCTCTAGCAGGTGCTATCAGAGGTCCTGTCTCAAGGTATCGCTTCTGTTACCTTGCTTGCTCTTCCTGGTCCTTGCTCGGTCCTCACTCTCAGACTGATTAGCAGCTCCCCAGTGACCTCCTAGAAAGTGACTCTGACTGCCCCAAGACAATGTCTCTTGGAAGGGAGCCTGATGCCACTTTCTGCCAATCTCTCTCTCTGTCCCTGCCTTGTCCAGCTCAAGGTTAGGGGTAAGACCTTGGGAGAGAACCAGTAAATGCTAGGGCCTGAGAAGCAACCAGTCCTTCACCTGCCATCGCAGTAGCAAATTTATTTCATCTACTTTTTACAGGGTAAACTCAATTAGTTGCCAAATGCTTTTTCCCCAGACTCAAACTATGTAATGAGAAAAACTAAATGGCTTTCTAGGAATTGGTATCAGCAAAACTGGGTTCTTTGTTCTGAAAATGAAAGGGTTAGAATCAGTGTTACCTAAGATTAGCTCTACCCTTTTATTCTCTGATAAGTGCAAATGTTACCCCTAACAGCAGTGAACAATAGAAGAATTACCCAATGAAGGTTTAATGATGCTGATGATGCCAGTGACAACAGGGGATGGCTATTGAGCAATGACTATGTACTCTTCTAAGCATTTTACATGTATTAACCCAGCATTATGATGTAGCTACTATTATTATCCTCATTTCACAGATGAGTAAAGTATGACACACAGAGAGGTTAAGTAACTTCCTCAAGGTCACACAGCTAGTAAGTGGTATTGAGAAGTTTCTAACCCAGGCAGTGTGGCTCCAGGAAATTTCTGTACCTTTGATATATTTATTTTCTCCTGGCATGTACCTAGTCATCAAATATTTATTAAGACCTTACTATGTGCTAGGCTAATGGGTCACTGGCCTCATGAAGCATTTTGTCTGTCGGGGCAGACAGATATTAAGCAACTGATTACACAACTAAGTATTTGAATTATGATTATAATTAGTGCTCTGAAGAAGCTCTGAGTACTGCTTGGAGAAATTATAACCAGAGAGACTGGAGCCCTGCCAGCAGGTCAGAGAGGGCTTCCTTAAGCTGAGAGTAGAAGGATGAGAAGGAGAGGAAGAAACATATACCATATCAAAGGAACAGCATGTGCAAAGACCTGGAGTCAGGAATTAGCTCAGTATTTGAGAAACCTAAAGGATGGGATGGAGGAGTCAAGCAAGAGGGGACTGAGTGGAGAGTAGGGATGGAAGTTAGTTGTACAGATCTTTGTGAGCTAAAATAAGTGTTTGGCCTTTTATCCTAAGAGTGATAGGCAGCCATGCTGCACCCTTCCTTCCCTTCTGGGAACTCAGGAGGCTGACCCAGTGATCTGAATCAATAAGCTTCCTCACCCTCCAGCTTCCAGGTGGGTTCAGCCACTGGGAAGCAGGTGCAGAAGACTAGAGGAGGACAAGCCAGCAGTGCAGGCTGGATGTCCACGACCTCTGGCTCCCTCCCTGCAGGTTGTGGCTGTATTCCTCTATGGAAAGCCATAGGTTTTGTTAGGTGGTGTAATCCCTCAGCTACAGTGTTTCTCAAACTTTCTTTGTTTCATTATCATCGCCTCCCCCCACCCCGGAAACTTAAGACAATTTTTGCCCTAATTGCTCCTCAGTGAAATTGTTGATGTGCTCTATGTATCCCTGTACCTCCCTGTTTTAAAAATACATAAACAGAGGCAAATGTTTTCACCCCTCCCCCCATCAATTTTTTCCCTTGGGATGATATTGTCCCTGATGAGAACGTCTGAGTTACACTTGCTTCCGCCCATTGTCCCTCAGTCTAGGGGTACAGATGGCCTCCATGTTTGCCAGTCTCTGAGTGTCCCACTGTCCCTTGCTGGTGTTTATTGTCCCTGCCCACACTTTTGTGAACAGTCCCTTTAGGGAACTTTCCTGTTGACCAATAGAGAGTGCCATCTCTTACCTACCAGAATGCTGATGGCACAGGAGCCATTGAAAAGCTCTAAGAAGGAGACTGGCATTGTCCGTTTTGCATTTAAAAATCACATTGGAAATGTGTGGAGGATGCATCAAAGGGGAGTAGGAGGCCATAAGGGCAGAGCAGCTCCAAGGCTGTTAACCTGGTGCCAGTGGTGGTCCAGATGCTGGGGTAGATTTTCCAACTCTCATCCATATGATTGATGTTAGTATATTAAAGTCAAATCTCTATGTCTCTTCCAGCAATGATGATCTTTTGGAGGAAAACCACTGGGTGGGAACCCTCCAATTCATATTACCCCCATGAGTGTTTGTAGAACTTACAGGGAAGCTGCAGAAGGAAGTTGATGAAGGTTCTTCACCATTTGAAAGCCACACCCAAAAGAGGGGAAGGCTTAATTAAGCTTGATTCTGTCTGGATGCAAGGTCATGAACCAAATGGATTCTCAAGACCTTTAGCACTCAAAGCAAGTCATTGTATGAGCCACCATTCGTTGAATATTCCAGGCACTGTTCATTGAATGTTCCAAGTATTCTATCAGGCACTTTAAGTATATAATCTCGTTAATCACTTCGACATCCCTGCAGCATTTGCTATTATTTCACCACTTTAGAGACCAGCAAACCAAGGTTCAAAGAAGTTAAGTAACATTCCAAAAGTCAAACATATTGCAGATAGATGGTACTGATCATCATTTAAAAGTTGAATCCACTTTATCCAGTTGAATCCATTTAAATGATAGTGAGTTCAACATGATCCTGTCTACAGAAAGAGCATAGTTGGCAATTAAGTTTCATTTCTCACTCTTGCTCCATTTGATTGGAAGTGACTGCCTGGAGCACTGCATTATGAAGAAGTCTGAGACTGAACAAAGCAAAGTGGGAAAGATAGCTGTACTTGATTAATGATGTCTGTCACAGACAAGAGAGTGGGAAATGGGGGTATACATGCCATTATTTTCCATCCCTGTCTAGAGAATGGCCTAAATGGCCTCTCATAGACTTAGGCTACCCAAGGAGATACAAAACCCAATAGCTTTTACCCGGCGCTCACCACCAGCCAGTTGACTGATATCATGGTGCTAAGCTTCCCTGGAAGTGTGATACTGTATTTTTAAACAGGATTTATGTCTATTATTCCACAACCTGAGCTAATGATCCTGTAAAAATAATGTGAAGCTATTTTCACATCATAACACTTGGCCAAGGAGATAAGAACTGAATTCTCCAGCATCCTTCCTGCTGCCCTCCCTCCGAAATCTTTCACAGAATACGGGCTAGAAAGGCAAATATGCAAATGCAGCTGTCATCTGGGCAAGCACCCTGTGACTCTGGTGGGTGGTTGTTGTGTTTCCGGTGGAGAGGCATGAAACCACTGATGAAATAAAACAAAGGCACCAGCTCCCTCTGTAGGGCAGGCAGTTGAGAATGGACATCACAAACATTCAATTTTACCTAAATCTTAACACATCATGGAATATTCTCTGGTATACTATTTATTCATTTATTCGTCCATCGGGGATGCGAGGAAGATAAAGTAGTTAAGTCTGGGCGGGGAAGGGGGACAGGTCATCCACAAAGAAAAGGGCAGCAGGAGGAAATACAAGCACAATGCCAGTTCCACAGCCACGTCCTGGCCAGCGGGGTGACAGTAGCAACAGCAAGGGGGTGGGCAGGACTGCTGTAGGCTGCACCCATCACCAGAGGGAACGGGGGCATCTCTGAGCTCTGAGTGTGGGCAGGCATTTTGTTCTGCTAAGATGGCTTTACAGTGAAAACCTCACAGATCCCAAAATGTGCCCTGGGGTAAACCTAACCCACAGTGGTCAACCAGTGCCTGAAACATCGATGCTCAGACTAATTTAATCCTAAAATGGGGATAGCAAAGTGCCACCCTCAGAGGCTGTTGAGAAGGTGAAATGAGCTTATACAGTGCCTAGCCTGGGGTAAGCACTCAATATCAGCTATTATTAGTATTCATGCTATTATTCTTTTTGGTATAATATACATGGTAGATGATATCCCCAGTGATGATTATCCAGCTCAAAATTTTATGAACAAATATTGGAGCAGCTTCTGTTTTGGAGACTCTGGCTATTCAATTGCATTTTCTTGGTTTATTCCTCACAACAGCTCTATAGGGGGAGCTATTCCTATCCCCATTCTACAGATGGGAAAAGTACAGCTCTGAGAGTTTATGTGGACTTAAGCCTGGGCCTATCAGCCACCAGAGCCCACTCTGTTAATTACCACTTAAAAGAAAATCAGGATGTGATTTACTTGTGCAGTCCCAGGTTTAACCCCTGGGTGGGCTTTCTCTACAGCAGTTAGATCTCACCCAGGAATTAAAGTTTAAATTCTCCACCTTGGTCTTCAGGTTTCTTCCTGATGTTTCCCATTACCACGTGGTCAAGGGCAGCAGGGCAAAATGCGTGAGTTCAAATCCTGCCTCCGCCCTTTACCAGCCGTGAGAACTTGGGAAAGTTCCTGAATGTCTCACTGCCTCACTTTATTTTTTTAAAGATTTATTTATTCATTTATTTCCCGCCCCGACCCCCACCCCTTGTTTTGCACTTGCTGTCTGCTCTCTGTGTTCTGTGTCTGCTTGTCTTCTCTTTAGGTGGCAGAAGGAACTGATCCTGGGACTTTCTAGAGTGGGAAAGAGGCACTCTATCTCTTGCGCCACCTCAGTTCCCTGGTCTGCTGCGTCTCTTATTGTGTCTCTTCTGTGTCTCTTTTTTGTGTGTCATCTTGCTGTACCAGCTCTCCGCGTGGCCCAGCTTGCTTTTCACCAGGAGGCCCCAGGAATTGAACCCTGGACCTCGTATATGGTAGACGGGAGCCCAATCGCTTGAGCCACATCCGTTTCCCCTATGCCTCACTTTCCATATCTCTCAAATGAGAATAAGAATAGTATCAACAACAGCCCCCCATCTCACAGGGCTATCCAGAGGAGGGATGAGTAGAAAGATGTAAAAGCCTTTAGAGCAATGCAAGCCTTTCCTCTGACGCAGGGCCTCCTCACTGGGCCTCCACACACATTTCCGTCCTTTTTGATTCCCCTCCTCCATTTCTTCACTGTCTCTCTAGTCCCAGGACTCTCGGGCCCTGCACCCTCCCCACACTCTAGCTGACAGCACCACGGGGGCTGAGGGCTCACACACAATTGGCCTTGGGCGTGCGCTGTCTCGAATACTGAATTGCTCAAGCCAGGCCCATTTCTTGCTCCCCTCAGTGAGGTGGATGCTCCACTATTCCTGGAAAGTCTGGGGTAATCACAACAACTAAAGTACAACAATCCCTTGAGACTCCTGGTCACCGCAATCCCTACCTCCTTCCATTTCTTCCCGCTATGCTGGAAATTCTTGATTTCAAGCCCTCCATGCATACAATGGAGTATTATTCAGCGTTAGAAAGGAATGAACATTCAGTTCATGCAACAATGTGGATGAAGCTCGAAGACATTAGTCTGAGTGAAATAAGCCAGACACAAAAGGACAAATACTGTATGATCTCACTGATATGAAGTAATTAGAATAAGCAAACTTTTAGAGTTAAGAATACAGAATCTGGGTTACCAGGGGCTGGGAGACCTCCTGTCTTCCCCTCCTTGGAGGTAGGGTAAGCCTCATCTGATGTCTGCCCACCCCCTCACACATCTTACTTGTCTCTCCAAGGTGTGGACGCCAGGGTGTCCTTACTTCCATGTAGCCGTGCACACCACAGTCAGGATGAAGGGAGGGGGCAATTTGTGCCAGTGCAGGGCTGGGCTCTGTCTTCGTTTAAAATTTTGATGTTGTGTTCATCATGAATTATTTTGCATTCATTTTTACTTTTTAAACACTGCATTAAAACAACATGTATCTGGATGAGTTTGGGAGCTCGTCCTTAAATTCTGCTCCCTAAGCAAGTGACTTATTTGTCTCCCCTTAGTCCTACTGTGCGCGGCTAGCTTTGCATATATAAGCAAGTGATTAATATCTCTGCACTGCAGTGTTCCCATATGCGAAGTGGGCATCATCCAACACCCTCTCCCCAGCCCCCAGGGTTATTGCCAAGGCTAAAACATCGTCAGCACTCCAAAGAAGTTCTCATTGGAATTATATGCCGAGGTGGAAATAGTGCAACTTGTATCCAGCCTCAAGTTCAGATTTCCCGATTCCCCTTTATAGTTCTCTCTCTCCTTCCTCCAAACTCCCCTCAAAGAGACCCAGGGTCACCCCAGTGATCCAGCAACACATAGCAGAACTAAAAACTGTCCAAATGAAATGTCTAGATCTTTTCACTTTAGCCAAAAATTGCCATGCATATGATGCATATGGTGGAGCCTGCAAAGATAAACCAAGGAAAAGATGCTATAGCATGAAACATCACATATTTTTCTTCTATATCTTTGGGGGGGGGGGGACTGATGTTAAAGTCACTTTGTTGAAAATCAGCTAAAGCTAAAAAGGTAATGACAATGGCAACCAAGAGTGATCCTAAGAGGAGAATGAAAAAGACCCTGCAGTTTGGAGATGGAGGTGGAGGAGGATGTGGCATTGAAGGAAGGGGTAGGAAGTCCGTCCTAGAACTATCACTGTGGGGAAAATAAATTCAGTTTTTACTATCAGCTTTCAATGTACCCATCTTCTAAAATGGGAGCAAGGCCATCACAGGAAGACTTTTCACCTGTCAGTCAGCTGAGAGAGTTTTCAACAGGGTTCATATTAGACTCATCCCCAGACCCCAGTTTGACAACCATTGTTTCCCACAATTTCACTAACTTGAATGGAGGTTTAATCCGTATGTTTCTGATTCATTTACACCTAAGTCATCACAATGTTACACTGGGAGAGTGTTTGGAGAGTCAGGAAAACTCCAGCCCATTCATTTTCTTTTTCTGCTCCCTCATTCTCAGCTCCCTTACTTTATGGGCCTGGACTCTTTCATAAAACTCTTCCACCCCAAAGGTTGCAGTTGAATCCTCTGCTCCCAGCCCAGGATATTTCTACAGGTTTGAAATTTGACAAACACAGATTCTTTCATCCCTGTAAAATGGAAATCCAAACATGTCTTTTGCAGAAACCCCCCACGTTTTGGCCCTCCTTCCCACCCCCTGCCTTGCTACAGCCATCAGACTGGTATGAAATAAAACAGATGTGCTTGGCAATGCGGCCATGCTTACTTGTCTTTCCCCACCCCCACCACCCTAGCACCCGTGGCCAGCCCAGTGACTCCCACAATCCAGGTAAACAAACCTTCCAGCTCAGGGGTTCTCCACATAGGATCCTGTGGTTTCCTGCTGGAAGTCCACTAGTCGCACAATACCTTGCTGATGTTGCAAGGTCAAATGACAGCTGCTAAGCGGTTAAAAAAAAAAATCATCCCCAAAGCTCTTTGAGTAGTTGGGATGGCTGGGTCAAGGGGGGGTGGGCAGTAACGCATTAAAATGGAGATTTTAATGCCTGAGTCAGAGCTCATCTCCCCAGCAAATGTCTTCTTTAAAACTAATTGTGTATGTGGCTCTCTCTCTTTTTTTTTAATCCTGTTCTCAAAAACCAGTTAAAATATCATGTGCATACCCTTCCAGGAATAAGTTATCGGTTTTATGGTTTGATTATTAAACTGAGAAAAACAAGTCATTTGTAAACCCAATGCAATTCATAAATTCCCAGTTATAAAGTAATCCCTGATATCCACTCCAAAGCCCTGGGGACAGCTCAGCACAACCACTTTTTGGTGATCTGGTGATGAAAGATATATTATTGAAATCCAGGAAACCTTGGGAAAAAAATGTATAACAAAACTATCTAAATTGAAATGAAATGCAGATCACTTGCCTGCCAGCAAAAGTTTCTTTCTTCCTTTCTTTCTTCCCCCACCCCCCAAAACAATTCAGCATAAATATCTCAAGGCTTAGGACATTCAATTAAAAGATTTATGTGTAGACTAGAAGCAAAATAGTTGTATGAGTTTCAGGGTCCCTGGCATTTTCGAGGTGGATTCAAGAGGCGTGTGGAGGGCATGGACTTACACATGATCCATTATCCCTGCCCCACCAGCCAGGCAGCTCCCTCGGTGCCACGCTCAGAACTCATTTTCCCAAGCTTGTCTAAGCCTGTCCTGCTCTCCCATCTGACTAGAATTACTAGAATGTCCACCACGTATGGCCGTTGGCAAAAGCTACTTGTCCTGAGTGGCATTTTTCATTAAGCAACACCATTTGAGGCATGTTAGGGGAAAGAAACCCTATGGGAAAGTCAGATGGCTTAAGAAGACAAAAGAGGCTCTGTCTGGCACAGTTGATACAGTTATTGTAGGATTTCACACTTTCAGCTCAATCCCCAAATCCTTCTGCAAGCCAGAGTCATGATAGTAGCCTGACTGTCCCTTGTCCAGCTAAACAGGAAGGTCTCCAGGTTCAGGAAGGATTTCACTTACAACCCCAGAACTTTGCCTATGAGAAAGACCTGTGTCTAACAATTACCAGAGCAGACAATATGATCCATTAGAATAACCCAGCCAGCCATAAGATCAATGGCTTCTCTCATAATCGCTTCCCTTTTCTCATCTGCCAGAATTAGAATTTCAAATTATAGCCCGTTCTTCTTGGCCGTTCTTTCCCTCAATCTTGCCTCCATTATCAACAGCTACCCGGAATTCAGTAATGAAACCCCGGTGTGGAGGAGATTCCTTTGGAAAGGAGATGTTATTAACAGAGAAATGCACCTCGACTGGTTCGATGTCTGCAGAAAGAAAAGTCGGATGTGATTCAGTGGCCATATTTCCAGAACACTCTGTCAATGACAGTTGGAAACATATGTTTTTTATAAATTTCTCATTCCAAAACAAAGACTGACAGTAAAGCCCAGGGCTTTGATATTTATATAAATTGTTAAGTGGTTCACTGGGGAAAGTACATTTCAATTAGCATGTCATTGCTCATCATGTGGGCCTCAAGAAAGGCACTCTGATTAAGCTGGCTGTTTAGCAATACATCAAGAGCTGAGGCTTTGCTTACCTGTGAGCTGCCCTCTTCCAGGCCACTGGCGTCACCTGTTGCTCTGCTTGGTTTTCTGAGTTTTCATTTAAATCAAATTAAACTTTCAGAATTCTACCTTTTACTGCATTATTTTTTAATTACGCCATTTTAGTTCGATAAACCTTTACCAATCAACTGCTAAGTGGAAGGTACCATGCTTAGTGATTAAAGGAGAGCTGTGATTTAGCCCTGAGTAAGGCCTGAATTCTTGGAGGTTATGATCTGGTTCTTGGTATAAATGACATTGCTTACCAAAAAGGAGAAGAAGAAAAAAGCAATTTCTGGATATGAGGTTATTTGGGAGGTGGGGGGGAGGGGGGAGAAGGCATGAGCTATAGGCAAAACCAAATGAAAATAAACTTTGCCTTTGATTGTGGCTATATCAAACTGCTATTCTACATGCTTCAAATAAGAGATTTTCTTTCTCTGAGCCTCTTCTCGTTTATCTCTTTAGGCTGAGATTATGTTCATAAGCTGTAGATAAACCAACAACTCATCACTCAAGAGTCTTGCTGCTAGCTGTTTTGTTCCCCCTCCTTTTATGTATCTGCTGCCTCCCATAGGACAGCATTGTAAGTTATGAGAGTTTTTTTTTATTGGGTTTTGTTTTTTGATGTGTCACTTCTTGCATATCATTAGCTCCTACAGACATCCTCAAGATTGACAGTACAATTTTGTGCAATACAATCCAGGGGAACATTCCAATCTCTCTCAGCCTGAAGACCAGGAAAGACAAGGACAACAAATTTGTTCTCCTTATCTCCACAACTTAGTAGCTATTTGTCAGTGTCAATTAGTCAAGGGTGGAATAATTATCCATGGCTTAAGTTAAGGAACAAAGTCTGGTTAGCAGCAAGAAAGGGAACATTTGGCCCATTTGGGAAATGTGAGACGAGTAGGTGGTAGAGTTAGAGGCCCAGGGTAGGTCTACAACCAAAATATCTCTGACTCATTTTTGAAATTCTGCCATTTGTGATTCATCCCTTTGTGTTGAGCATTGCTTTCTTCCCGTAGTTTAAAAAAATATCCTCAGTCCAAGAAAGGGTAAGAAAATAAGTCCCTAATACAACTGATATAAATTCATTGAGCCTTTTCTACAAATCAGACATGGCATTTCAAAAAGAAATAAGATATGGCCATGACCTTCAAGGAGCTCACCATCTAGCAATGCTCGAGAAGTTTCTCTCATTCTTTAGAAGACACTCCCTTGATACCCCACCCCTTTAATTACTGCTCTCCTCATGCCTCATTTCTTATTCAAGCTCATTGAAAGGAGAATTGACTCTAACTCTACTCTTATGTATTCCATTTATTCTCCACCTCCAGGCTCCTGCCTCCACCAGTCCTCTACAACTGTCCTCCATGGGGCCACCAAGAACCCCTTCAGTACCAAATTCAATCATCTTTTTTATCTATCTTTATCTTATGTAACCTCTCTGGAATGTTGACTTTGCCAACCACTTTCTTGAAACTTGCACATTACCTCCTCTTCTTGCCTTCCTTTTAAATGTTGATGGTCCTTTGGTTTCAGTCCACTGGTCTTTAGCCTTTATTCTATACCATGGTTCTCAACCAGGGCGATTGTGCCCCTCAGGGACATTTGGTCATCACAACTAGAAAAAGGGATGCAACTGGCATCTAGTAGGGAGAAGGGATGCGGCTAAACATCTTACAATACCCAGGAGAATCCTCCACAACAAAACAATTGTCCATCCGAAATGTCAATAGTGCCAAGATTGAGAAACCCTGTTTTATACTCAAACAGTATAAAACACTGCTGTGCAGATATGACCCAAATCTTTATTTTTAAACAAGATGGAGAGAACAGAAGTCCAGAGCCACACATCCAATATACCACAGTCATCTCTACCTGTGGGTCCCACAAGTACCTGGAAGTGAACAGGGCAAAAACTGAGCTCCTCTTCCTTCACAAAATGTCCTTTAGTTGATAATACCATCCAGTCTCCTAAACTTGAGCTCTGGGATTAGCCTCTACTCTTCCTTTATCCACCCCAAGTCCTGCTGCTTCTACCTCCTGAAAAGCTCTCTACTTCATCCTAGTCTTACCATCTCCATGGCTACTGCCTGGGTTCAGGTCCTCCCTCACCATCACTTGCACTTATCTTAGACTTGGAACTGACCTTACATCTGCAGACTCACACTTGGCTGGCATTTGGGAATAGGAACCCAAGCCCTTACAGAGTTGTGTTTTTTCCACTGCAAGGACTAAGATGAGCTTCAAATAAAGGCTTCTGGAGTGACTTGCAATGGGAGCAGACAGCCAGGACTTAGAGGGCCACTTTCTGCCTTGGTTGTTCCTACTTTGATCTCCCCTGCAATCTATCCTTAAATAACTGCCTGAAAGGCCTTCCTATACTGCCTTCTCGGAGGCCTCCATCCCATCCTCTTTACATCCAAATAATTGTAACAATTATAAATGCCTAATATTTCTTGGTGCTTTATATGAATTCTGCATTTACTTCACCTACAGAACGGGGAGATTATTCCCATTTCACAGATGGTAAAATTGAAACTGGAGAAAGTTAATGAATTTGGCCTGGTCACATGACTGCAAGCAGAAGAGTAGAGATTCAAAGCTAGGAATGTCTGATTCCAAACCCAACAATCATAATGACCATATTCTACTGCCTCCTTTTTTCTTCACACTGGACAGATTCTCCTAGAGCAGAGGACTAATTTAGCATGTAACATGTGACGAAGGACTAACTTAACATAGACTAATTTACTCTCAGATATAATAGTCCTTGTTCAACCTCTGTTATACCCCTGACTATGCTATAGTTTTGTTTCTTAATCCAATTCAAATCAAATCTACAATTATGTACTAAATATATATTTATTTATACATAAATGGTAAATATGTTGTATATATAAATATATTTTTTAGAACTATACGAACACATTTAAAATATATTCTTTGTGCTTGACACTGAGGACTTATAGGCAAATAAATACCCATAAAGGTAAATGAATGGCCTGAGTCCATACCCAGGGGCTTTGAGTACCTATCTAGAGCTCTTACCTTAGTAAAGTGGTCCCCAGGCAAACTTCACCAACTTTTCAGTTTTTCCAAGAACCACTCTAGACTCTGCACAGGAAACTCTGGGTCTCAATTTCCTCATCCATAAAACAGAAATAATAATCACTTTTTTCATGATGCCCTTCCCACTATCACTTTCAATCAAGCGTTCATCTTCACACTCCACCAATACTTCCCTACTCAAGGCCGTGTTGTTAATCCAACAATGCTTATTTCACTTTGATTCAGTGGCAGCATTTGACCTAAACTGTCACATGTCCTAAATAGAAGAGCTATAAGATGAGGAAAACTGCCTCATCCATTAGACTCTACATGAGCAAGATACAAACTTACATTGTGTTAAACCGAGATTTCGTGGTGTGGTAGGGAGAATAATGGCCCTCCAAAGTGCCCACAGCCTCCTTCCCAGAACCTTTAACTAGGTTTCCTTACATGGAAAAAGGGACTTTGCAGATGTGATTAAGGGTATGGACATTTAAAAGGGGATATTATCCTGGGTTATCTGGGTGGATCCAATCTAGTCACATGAGCGTTTAAAGCAGAGAACATTTATTGGCTGGGTCAGAGAGATGCAATGCAAAAAGAACTCGACCTGCCATTGGGTGTTTGAAGACAGAGGAAAGGAATATAAGCCAAGGAAGGTGGCAGCATCTAGAAACAGGAATGGTGCTCTCATCTTCCAGTCAGCAGGGAAATGGGATTCTGGGTCCTACAACTGCAAGGAACTAAATTTTACCAACAGCCCAAATGATCAAGGAAACAGATTCTCCCTTGGAGCCTCTAGAAAGGAACACAGCACTGCAGAAACCTTGATTTTAGTCCAGCAAGATTCTTACTAGATTTTTGACCTACAGAACTGTAAGATAACAAATGTTTTGTTTTAAGATGATAAATCTGTGGTAATTTGTTCCAAAAGAATGGGAAAAAATACCTCTGTTGTGGCAGCATATCCTGACCTATACTGACTTACGAGTATGTGTAAAGCATTCAAGCATATAGAAAACACTCAGTATAACAATGATTTTTATTATATGACATAACTGTTTCATGTGACAAGTCCTCATAGAAAAAGCACATTGGACTCCACTGCTTAACAACATTTTCAGATATTTCAGGATAATTCTGATGCTAATTGAAGTGGCTGTAGGGGCTGAAGTTTTGCCAGAAGGGTCAAACTTTCTAATTTTGAGTGGAGAGATGGTATAATGGCTCTTGTTACCTGAGACAAGTAATCCTCTACACAGCCCACCCTATATACCTTATATACTCTACATACTCTCACACAGCCTTAGACTGCTGTTTGTTAGGCTGCTGAAAGCAATATACCAGAAATGGGTTGGATTTTACAATGGAAATTATTAGCGTACAAACTTAAAGTTCTGAGGCCAAGAAAATGTCCAAATCAAGGCATCATCAAGGTGATACCTTCTTCCAACCAGCAAGCCTGGACTCCTCTGTTACATGGTAAGTCATATGGCAGCATCTTCTGGTCTTTACCTTCTATTCTGGGTTTTGTTACTTCCAGATTCTTGCTTTCTCTCTCCTTGTCTGAATTTCATTCTCTTTTAAAGGACTCCAGTAAGAGGAATTAGATCCACCCTGAATGAGGTAGGTTATGTCTTCAGTTAAGATAACCAAAAGATCCTACTTACAATAGGTCCACACCTATAGGAATGGATTAACTTTAAGAACTTACTTTTCTAGGGTATATACAGCTTCAAATCATCACAACTGCAGATAAATAAAAGCAATTAAACAGTAAATATAGACTCTAAATAAGTCAATTTGGACTTGGAACTACTGGAAAGTGTGTTAGATTACACAAAAGAACTTATTTCTCTAACGTGTTTGGGAAAAAATATCCAGCAACTCTAAAAAGAAGCCCCAGATTGCTTCAGGGACTGGTGGTGATGGAGACCAAACACTGCCTACCATATCTACTCACGGCCTCTCTTCTCACCTGTGGGCAGAGCATGGGGAGGTGAGTGGAATCTCACTGGAGCAGAGCAGTCTTTAACACCAAAGTCTGGTCCTTATTTGAATGGATGGAAAGGAAGACCTAACTGTGAGAAAGGGTTATAGGTCCTGATTTCAGACATCGCCTCACCATGGTGATGTGCTGGTAAAGAAAATGTTCTATGCCCAAATCAGGGCACCTGGATTCTATGCCTGGCTCTGCCAATAAACCCTATGCAAATTGGTTCTGATATTCCTCCTTTCTAAATCATAAGTTCTTCATCTGTGAAATGGAAATCATAGTAGTCTCTTCCCTACCAGCTGTACCATTTATGCTGATGATTCCATATTTGGGGAGAAGGGGCAAGACAGCAGCAGAGTAAGGAGCTCCAAGAGTCAGCTCTTCTATAGCACAGTTAGTAATCAGCCAGAGCTATCTAAATCACCTGTTTGGGGTGCCCAGGTAGCCAGAAGAGCATCCTGGAACATCCTTGGAAGAACTGAGGAGGAGACTGCCCATCTGCAGTGAACATTTACGCCACGGAGGCTGGTGTCCATCCCCTGCTGCTGGGGCAAGATGTTTCAGAAGCTATTCCCAGGCTGAAGTTGAAAGTCCCATTTCTAAAAAACAGGGAAGGAATAGTCAGTTGGGCACCAACTTCACCTACTGATTAGTAAATTTGGCTGGCTAAAGTCCAGTCTTAAGTACAGCTAAAGTTTGAACCTGGCCAAGTCAGAAAGAAGCTGGTAGCCTCCATTTTAATTCTGCACCTGGCATGAGGGGAAGTGGGGCTGATTGAAAATCACAGTGACAGTAGGGAATAGCTTCTTTCCACCCATGTCAGATTGATGCACTAGCCTGGGCTCCAGCCCCACCTCTGGCAAGGCAGAAGCTGGAGGGACCTGCATCAGCATCTCTGGGCAACTGTGCTTGCTTTCTTCCCATATGGACTAGATTGTGGGGCACACCTGTGGCTCCATCCTTACTCCTAACAGGGCAGGAGGAGGGGTAGTGCTTCCCTAGCCTCTCCAGGTAACTGCAGCTGCTTTTGGCCCACACAGACTAGACTGCTGGGCACACCTGTAGCTCCATCCCTGCCCCTGACAGGGTAGGAGGATGGGCAGTGCTCTCCTATCCTCTCTGGGCAACCACAGTCACTTTCACCCTGCATAGACAAGATTGTTGCACACACCTGTGGCTCCAACCCTGCCCCTGTCAGGAAAGGAGGGAAGCTAGTGTTTCTTCAGTCTAAATGGGCAACTGCAGTCAGTTTTGGCCCACAAGACTTAGTTTACTGCCCAAACCTGTGGCTCCATCCATGCCCCAGGCAGGGGAGGAAAGGAGTGGAGTTTTGTCAGTCTCTCTGGGAACTAAAGATGGTCTTGGCCTGCAAAGCTTGGATTACAGCACATGGCTGCAGCTTTGTCTCCACAACTGGAAGGAGAGAAAGGTGTGAGAAGCTTCATCAGATCCTGGATCAATGCAGGCAGCATCTGCCTCCATGGCTTATACTAACAACTGCATCCTTGGCTCCTACTCTCCCCCCAGCAGGGGGAAAGGGCAAAAAACAGATGAGAAAAAACTTGAAGAAATTCAGTTTGGCTAAAGATGAGCCATAATAAAATTCCAAAATAAGTTGAATGAAGTATCTAAGAGGGGTAGTAGCACAAAGCCAATCAAATAGAAAGCCCTAGACTAAAGAGGGAAACTGAGTGCAGAATAAATACATTAAGTAAATCAAATGCCAAAATGCCAATAAAAAATTACAAGCTATACCAAGAAACAGGAAGATATGGCCCAGACAAAGGAACAAACTAAACATCTTGATCACATAAAGGAGTTGAGACAACTAATCATAGATGTTCAGAAAAATCCCCTTAATAAATACAATGAGATGGCTAAAGAGATTAAGGATATTAAAAAAACACTGGCTAAGTACAAAGAAGAATTTGAAAGCATACATAGAAAAATAGCAGATCTTATGGAAATGAAAGGCACAATAATGAAATTAAAAATAAACTGGAGGCATATAACAGCATATTTGAAGAGGTAGAAGAAAGGATCAGTGAGCATGAAGACAGGGCCACTGAAAGCAAACACATGAAAGAACAGAAAAAGAAAAGAGTGGAAAAAATTGAACAGGGTCCTAGGGAACTAAATGATGGCAAGAGATGTGCAAACATACGTGTCATGGTGTCCCAGAAGGAGAAGAGAAGGGAAATAGGGCAGAAAGGATATTTGAGGAAATAATGGTAGAAAATTTCCCAACTCTATTGGAGGACATAGATATCATGTCCAAGGAGCACAATGTATCCCAATATGAATAAATCCAAATAGGCCTACTCGCAGACAAGGACTGATCAGAATGTCAAATGCCAAAGGTAGAGAAAGAATTCTTAAAGCAGCAAAAGAAAAGTGATTCATCTTATTGGACATCCCACGTACAAAGGATGCCCAATATGATTAAGTGCTGATTTCTCATCAGAAACCATGGAGGCAAGTGGCAGTGGTATGGTATATTTAAGATACTGAATGAGAAAAACTGCCAGACAAGAATCTTATATCCAGCAAGATTGTCTTTCAAAAAGGAAGATAAGTTTAGAATATTCACAGAAAAACAGAAACTAAAAGAGTTTGTAACCAAGAGAACCAGCTCTGCAGGAAATACTATAGGGAGTGCTATAGCCTGAAAGAAAAGACAGAAAAGAGAGGCTTGGAAGATAATCTATAAATGAAGATTATATCAGTAAAAGTAACTAAAAGTGTAAAAAGATTGATGGAAATAAGATATGACAGATAAAACCCAAAGGTAAAAATGGGTGAAGTAAGAACTACCTTTATAGTAATAGCATTGAATATTAATGGATTAAACTCCCCAATCAAAAGACACAGGCTGGCATAATGAATAAGTAAATATGAGCCATCTATATGCTGTCTATAAGAGATTCACCTTAGACCCAAGGATACAAATAGACTGAAAGTGAAAGGTTGGAAAAAGATATTCCATACATGCAAATAGCTATACTTATATCAGATGAAATAGACTTTAAGAGCAAGAGACAAGGAAGGACATTATATATTAATGAAAGGGGAAATTCAACATGAAGAAATATATATGCTCCTAACCAGGGTGCCCCAAGATACATGAGGCAAACACTGGCAAAGCTGAAGGAAGAAATAGATGTCTCTACAGTAAGAGTTGGAGAATTCAACAGATCACTCTCATCATTGACTAGAACATCTGGGCAAAGGATCAATCAAGAAACATAGAGCTTGAATAATATGATAAATGAACCAAACCTAATAGACATATACAGAACATTGCACCCAAAACACATAGATATACATTCTTCTCAAGTGCTCATGGATCTTTCTTCAGGATAGACCATATGTTGGGTCACAAAACATCTCAATAAATTTTAAAGATCAAAATTATACAAATCACTTTATCTGATCATAATAAAATGAAGCTGGAAATCAACAACAGGCAAAAAAAAGGGAGATTTCACAAATATATGTAGAGTAAACAACACAATCTTAATAATCAGTGAGTCAAAGAAGAGATTGCTAGAGAAATCAGAAAATACCTCTAGATTAATGAAAAAGAGAACACAACATATTGAAACCAATAGGAATAGCAAAGGCAGTGCTGAGAGGGAAATTTATTGCCCTCAGTGCTTACATTAAAAAAGAAGAAAGAGCTAAAATTATTACCTAACTACACAGCTAGAGGAACTAGAAAAAAACAGCAAACTCTTCCCAAAGGAAGCAGAAGGAATAAAATAACAAAGATCAGAGCAGAAATAAATGAAATTGAGAACAAAAAAAGCAATATAGAAAATTAACAAAACCAAAAGTTGTTTCTTCAAGAAGATCAATAAAACAGACAAACCCTTAGCTAGACTGACAAAGAAAAAAAAGAGAGAAAATACAAATAAATCAAATCAGAAATCAAAGCTGGGGCATTACTACTGACCCCACAGAAATAAAAAAAAGATCTTAAAAGGATCCTATGAACAACAGTATGCCAACAAACTAGACAATGTAGATGAAATGAACAAATTCCTAGGAACATGCAAACAACCTACACTGACTTCAACAAACTGACCACAAGTAAAGAGATTAAAACAGTCATCAAAAACCGCCACAAAATTAAAAGCCCTGGACCAGATGGCTTCACAGTTGAATTCTACCAAATAACTAAAGATTTAATACCAATCTTACTCAATCTCTTCCAAAAAATTGAATAGGAAGGAATGCTACCAAACTCATACTATGGAGCCAACATCATCCTAATATCAAAGCCAGACAAAGATATTACAAAAAAAAAAAAAAAAACACAAAATTACAGACTCATTTCCCTAATGAATATCGATGCAGAAATCCTCAACAAACTACTTGCTAATCAAATTCAACAACACATTAAAAGAATTATTCATCATGATCAAGTAGGTTTTATCCCAGGCATGCAAGGGCGGTTCGATGCAAGAAAATCAATCAGTGTAATACATCATGTAAATAAATCAAAGAAGACAAATCACATGACCATCTCAATTGACACAGAAAAGCCATTTGACAGTAATACAGCATCTTTTCTTGATTAGTACATTCTGAAAGATAGAAATTGAGGGAAACTTTCTCAACTGATAAAGGGCATATATGAAAAACCAACAGCTGACATTGTACTCAATGGTGAAAGACTGAAAGCTTCCCTATTGAAACTGGGAACAAGACAAGGAGGCCCCCTGTCACCACTGTTGTTCAATATAGTGCTAGAAATTCCTGCTAGAGCAATCCAGAAGAAAAAGAAATAAAAGGCATCCAAATTGGAAAGGAAGAAGTAAATCTTTCTCAATTCACAGATGATATCATCCTAAACCTAGAAAGTCCTGAAAAACCTACAACAAAGCTACTGGAGCTAATAAATGAGTTCAGCAGAGTGGCAGGATAAAAGATTAACATGCAAAAATCTGTAGTGTTTCTATACACTAGAAGTGAGCAATCTGAGGAAGACTAAATATTGTTAAGATGTCAATTCTACCCAAATTGATATATGGATTCAAAGCAATCCCATAAAAAGACTCCAACAGCCTTTTTAAAAAGAAATGGAAAAGCCAATTATCAAATTTATTTGGAAGTGTAAGGGGCCTTAGATAGTCAGGAACATCTTAAAAATGAAGAATGAAGTAGGAGGACTTTCACTTCTGGATGTTAAATCATATTACCTAACACAGTGGTAAAAACAGCATGGTACTGGCATAAAGACAGACATATGGACTAGTGGAACTGAATTAATTATTCAGAAACAGACCTTCACATTTATGGTCAAGTGATTTTTGACAAGGCTGTCAAACCCACCCAGCTGGGGCAGAACAGTCTATTCAACAAATGGTGCTAGGAGAACTGCATATCCATATCCAAAGGAAAGAATGAGGACCCCAAGTCATACCTTATACAAAAATTAACTCAAAATGGATCAAAGACCTAAATATAAAAGCTAGAACAAATACAAGAATCTTCTATGAAATAGAACAAATGTACTTTACAAGGTGGTAAGAATATGGTGATGCATGGGAAAAATACAATTAATGTAACTTATGGACTATAGTTAGCAGGAATATTGTAATATTCTTGCATCAATGTCAAAGAAGGCACTTTATCAATGCTAAGGGTCAATAAGAAGGGGGTGTGGGATGTTTTCTTTTGAACTAAGGAAAACATTAAAAAATTTACTGAGGCAATGACTGCACCACTCTGTGATGAAAGTAAGAGCCACTGAGTGTACACTTTGGATGGATTGTACAAGGCATGGGACTGTATAACACAGTAAGCCATGTGATGGATGATGGACTGTGGTTAATGGTACAAATATGAAAGTGTTCTCTCATGAACTATAATAAATGTACAATACTAATACCAAATGTTAGGTATGAACCATAGTTAGTAGTAATATTTTGATGATGTTCTTTCATAGTCTATAACAAATGTTCTACAACAATGCAAGGTTTTTGTGGAGGGGTGATGCATGGGAATTCTGCATGTTATGCATGATTGTTTTGTAAGCTCACAACTTCTTTAATAATAAGAGTTATATATATATATTTAAACACACACACACTCACACACACATATATATAATAGAGGCAATGATTCAATCAGTGTTTACAGCCATGCAATTCAAAGAAAGACAGAGAAGTATCCTGAAATAAAGGTGTGGAAGTGGACAGATAGAGAAGCAATGGGGGAAGTAAGAGCAAGGTGATGAGATGGCCGTTTTTATAGGACAGGTTGATCCAATGCCCCTCCCCAACTGCTTTCCTTCCCTGTTTGTTATCATGGAGGACAGAAATCCCTCTTTCACAATCAGATATGAGGCTTGAAGAATCCATCCACCTGGGGAAGGAGCACAGTGATCCATTCCTGCTAAGACGTGAACAGCAGACAGAGGATAGCTACCTGAAATCAATGCTGGATAGTACAAATGTACCTCAAAGGAGCCTAAATCCTTAGGAGTGGGCGCTGCCCCAGAAGAGGTGGACCTCAAAGACAAACACTTCTGAATTCTCTCCTGAAAGATAGTCCTGCATGTGAGAATATCTATGGGGGGGCGGGCATCAATTAGATTACACCAAGCACCACTCCTGACAGGGCCAACTAAGTAAGCAACCCCTTCCTCCATCACTCCTCCCTGTGTGATCCTCCCCAAGCTGGGCCTTTCAAAGGATTAATGATCACCTATTTTGGTATTATGATATTCAAGTATCTCTCTTCCTCTTGTGAAAATCTCCAAATCGTCTATAAGACTCAAGGCCATCATAAATAGGTCCAAAGTTGCTCTCAGGAGGTAAGCCAGAATACCTGGAATTCTTCTTTGAATTCATTCACAGTTGCTTTCACTTCTTAGAAACATCTGATAGTTCAGCAGACACAGGTTTTCGTCCTACTATCACTAGTTTTCTAAGGTTTTCCATATTACTACCTAACAATAATAAATAACCCCATAGCTTGTCAGTTCTGTTCTACAACTAATTATTGAGAATCAACCATGTGCCTAGCCCTATGGTAGGGAAAATGAGAGGATTACAGAAAGAATAAACTGTGTAGTTTCTCCCTGTTGGAGTTCTTGGGCCCTGGCTGGGGAGGCAAGTATTCTCCATGGAATAACCACAGAGACCACTCTGGACAATGAATCAGGAAACATGGGCTCTGGTCCAGCTTTGAGCCACTCAGCACAGTTATGTTTACAAGGCACCCTCTTCTGGATTGGCATTTGTAGCAAATTTACAACTATGTGTGTGTGTTGTACCTTTTATCCATGTCCAGGGAAAAAAAAAACAGAAGAAAATCAAGCAAAATTTAAATAGTGTTAAATTTGTGGGGGACAATTAGAATGTGTTTCCCCCTTTTTTTCTACTTTTGTCTATTTTCCCAATTGTTTTCACATGTAATGAAGAAATACATAATAAATTTTAACGTGAAAAGGACAAATAAAAGGCAATTGGCCACCCGGATGCTAAGGAACTTGAAGTTCTTAATGCATTCCTTCCTTCAAATACAACAGTCGTATGAGGTCAAATTCTGTTACAATTCCTGTTTTATCATGTATGAAGATTTTTGAGGCATAGTGAAGTTAAACTCTTGCCCACGACCACACAGCTGGTAAGTAATAGAGCAATAAAGGTAGGCAGGCTGGCCCCAGAATTTGCCCCCTTAGCCATTTTGCTCTACTGTGCTTTTTTAAAAGTGAGCACACCTCTTGTTCTCAAAGCCTCTTTAAAAAATCTTCCTAATCTTTCCTGAAATGAAATTCTTTCACAAGGAAAACAGGAAGGAACCTACAGAGGGCACTGGCTCAGCTTCTAGGTATTCCTCAGCCATTTTCACCTCAGGTTGCACTTAGGACCATGGGAGTGTATCCTGAAATCCTGCATTTTCCCAGAATGGGAAATTGGGATACAGGCGAGCGCTGAACTCTGAAAGCTAGCAGGAGCTGCTGAAGCAAAACACAGTCCCCCCAGGAATCCAGGCGAAAGTCGAGGTTTACAGTAAGTGATGAATGCCAACCAGTGTTCAGACCCAAGCATGGACTTCTGTGAAATCCACACTCCAGTGCTTAAAATGCTTCATGCATGAAATACATGTTTCCCTTATTATATAATTATTTTTAAAACACGTGGGCCAAGGGTTTAAACACTTCCACCATTTTCTACAACAGCTATAAAAAAAGGGCATTGAGACAGTCTGATGTGGTGAAATTTTCTTACTGTACTTCCCAGCCCCTCTGCTTCTTCTCAGACATAACAGAACATTATTGAGAGGTGAGAAAGGGAAATAAGCTGTTCTCTTCCCATGGCTTCTTTGTCTTGACATGAGCATCTTCACAAAAGCAGAGACCAGATCAGGTTTTTCAGGTACAGAAAGACCAGTGATTTCCTATTTGTGGCGCCTGGCTGACTCTCCGAAGCAGCCAGCTGTGGTTATTTGGAACATAAAATTCAACGAAACCTTTCTCTAGATGCAAGAGTCTTGTTTCCCATCTGTGGAATGTCTTCTAAGCTCCTGTTGAAATATTGTCAGTCTCTGCCATACTTGGGTCTCTTTATGCCAAGGCAACTGCCCCAACTCTTCTTACCACCACCAATGGACTGTTGGCAATTCATTTCACAGCCACCGGATGCAAATACATTTCCTGTCTGAGAGTTCTAAGTCATACCAGAAGACTAAGTTAAAAAGTTAAGAGAGAGGGAAGCGGCTGTGGCTCAGTCAGTAGGGCTCCCGTTTACCATACGGGGCCTCCTGGTGAAGGCAAGCCCGCCCGCATGGCATGGTTAGCTGACCCAGCGAGCACAAGAAGCAAGGGGGAGATAAATGAATAAATAAATAAAATCTTAAAAAAAAAAAAAGTTAAGAGAGAGAGAGAGAGAGAAAGAGATTTCTTTCCCTTAACTTTGAATTTGGCTTTGTGAGAAAGTAGATTCCCCATTTGAGGACAAACCTCTCATGTATTAAAGAGACCAATTCTCTCATGAGAGGAAAGTATGATGAGAGATGTGACGACATGGGGTCCCACATGCCAGAGGAAGCAGAGCACTAGGATATATGGAGATCACTTTTTTCCTTCGTAAAATTCCTTAGCTCTTCCAAGTGTGCAATAGAGAGGGCATTTCTGGGTAGGGTGGGACACAGGCCATTAAAGTTGCTACTGTTGTTCACCAAGACTCTGCTTCCCCTTGGAGAGCTCTCAGATCACCCCTGTCCCCACAGCACTGGCCTCCGGGAGAGGAGGGACCACTGCCCCTTAGCACTTTGTTCCAGAGTGGAATCATTACTTTTTCCATAATCCCCTGTGCAGAGCTGAAATGAACTTCATAAGTGGTGGGATTTTAAGGGGAAACCCACGCAGAGATTCAAATCATGGCTCATAAAAGGAAACTTCATTTAGGGTGCAAACAGCTGCTGGGGTCTTTATCTTCTTCTCCAATCTGTCTTCTGAGTGGGCGCTGCCTTATCGTTCCTCATGCCCCCACCCTAACATCAACACCAGGATCATTTACCATGCTGCCTCCTTCTCCATCCCAGCGCCTAGCTGAGAATCCACCCTTTCCCTGGATGATTTGTTTTCATAAATCATAATCCCATTCAGGGCAGACCTGCCATATCTTAATATAAAACAGATCACAATATTATAAGAAATATACAAGAGCAAGAGGGTCCTTTTATTATATGGACTTAGAGTGCATTCTTCGTGTTTTTCATAGGGTGTCAGAAACATTAGAATTCCTGTCAACTTAGAATTTTTCTCACCTAGACTCTAAGTTTGGCTCCACAGTTAACTTGATACGTGACCTAGTGTGTCTCTTCACCTCTCAGAGTGGAAGTCTGCTCTTCAGTAAGATGTGGGAGTTGGATCAGATAATCTAGAAGGTTCTCTGCAGGATGTCCTCTCTGTGAGTGAAATTATGATCCTGACAGAAACAACTACCATCTTCAATACATATAAGGAGGTATTAGATATGTTTCTTTACTTTTGGAAGATTAGAGTAGTGGAGGTTTAAGATAAATGTACAGACGACTCTATAACACAGAAGTCTATGCTAAGAGAAAATGAACCGTAAGGGAGAAAATATTGTGGACTAGGGCAATTAGAGACAGCTTATGGGAGAAAAAAAACACTTAAATGAAACATAATGGTAATGTTGGTCTTTCTGCACCCTATTCTTTTCCATCCTTATGCCTGTATGTCTGAATCACTTATGCAATTTTCTTAATTACTATAGCTCTATATTGTGTCAATATCTGGAGGTATAATAGCTACATCTTTGCTGTTCTTCTTCAAGCTTATCTTTATTATTATTGGCTTATTTTATTCCCATATAAATTTTATTATCAGCTTGACAAATTCTGTTAAAAAGAAAAACAGTGAAGTTTTGTTTTTGTTTAATTTGGAGTGCCTTGAAACTATTGAACCTTGGAGAAATCTGACATTTTTACAATATTAAATACTTAAATCTGTGAAACATGATATATTCCACTGGTTATTTAGGTCTCCCTAGTATCCCTCTCTTATGTTTGGTAGTTTATTCTCTGGAGGTAATTAATCTCATTTTAAAAATTTATTTCTAGGTATTTAGTGAGTTTCAGTGCTATTATAAATAGTATCTCTTGAAAATTTAATTTTCCAGTAGATACACGAGGGTTTCCTACTTCCCTTCCTTCGCTGCCCCTGGCACAGAATGCCAAGGAAGGCCCAGGAAATAGATTGGGTGAGTGGGACAAACACAGGACACTTATCCCACTACTTCTTTCCTCATACCTCTCCATCTGCCTTGGAGACCCTAAATGCCCCCTTTTATGTACTTTTAACAAAGCTTTTTTATTTCTCTATTTATATAGAAAATAATTAAATATTTAATTTTGAAAAGAAATTCGCCTTCTGTAGTTTTGGGATATGATGTTGTGTATATACCAATGAGATCAAGTATGTCATCATTCAAATTAAAATATTTATCTCTATTACTCCTCTGCTGCCTTTTGTATTATTGTAGTTATGTCCTTAAATTCTACACATATTTTAACTCCATAAAATCTTCCTTTTATTGCTTTATTCTTCCTGCAATTTCTTATTTCCAACTGGGAAATTAACTTCAGCTTAATTTTATGCAGAACCGTTAGCAACAAATTATTTCTATGTATGAATGAAACTATGTTAGTTTCACCTGCTTTCAAGTGATATATTCCCTGAATATGGAATTCCAGGTTAGCAAGTATTTTCTTTCTATACTTTGCAAGTTCCAGTCCAATTTTATTACTTCCATAATTTATTTTAAAAGTCAGCAGTCTGTCATTTTGTTGCTCCTTTTTCAGTAATATGTCATTTTCTCTGGTCTTTAAAAAGTGTTTTCCATCCTTTTAGTTTTTAGGTGTTTTATTATGATGTGCTCAGGTATGGTTTTCTTTGTATATATATCCTGCCTGGGATTCATAGGGATTCTTGAATCTTCGGAAATGTTTTAGCTATTATCTCTTCAAATACTGCTTTTGCCCAATTTTGTATCTCTCTTCTTTCTGTAACTCCAATTCCATGCATATGTTGTTCTGTTATTTTCCATCCCTTTTTTTCTCTGTACATTGATCTGAATACTTTCTACTGACATATCTTCCCAAACAAGAATCGTCTTCTGCCTTTCATTTACTGTTATTGAGTTATACAATAGTGAACTTTCACTTTCTCTCTCCCAATCTTTGTACTATTGTTGTCTTACATTTTACTTCTCCATGTTATAAACTTTTCAATATATTGTTACTATTTTTGCCTAGAGAGTCAGTTAATCTTTTAAAGGTATTAAAACTAAGAGGAAATATCTTTTCTATTTCCCTCTATTTTTGTTATTTCCAGTGCATCTCTTTCTTTGTGTAGCATCAAATTTCCCTCAGGTATAATATCTCTTATGCTTGGGGCATTTCATTTAACATTTCTTGTAATGCATGTCTTCCAGCAATAAATTATTTTAGAGTTTGTTTGCATGGAAAAAAATTGAGCCTTCAGTTTTTAAAGATATTTTTACTTAAATCTAAAATTCTGAGTAAACAACTTTTTCCCTTTCAGCATTTTAAGATGCTGCTCCATTGTCTTCATACTTGCATATTTTTTACAACATGTCTTGGTGTCATTCTTTGTTCTTCTCTTTGTAAAGTTTTCTTCATTTCTATCTGCCTTCAAGATTTTCTCTTTAACTTTGGTTTTCTCCTTAACTTTGAGATTCTCTGAGCTGCTGGAATCTTTAGTATGTTGTCTTTCATTTTGGGGAAAATTTCAGCCATTAACTTTTCAAATATATGTACCTATCTGCCCTGTTGTCTCTCTCTCTCTTCCCCTTCTGAGTTTTCAATGACCCATCTTTTGGACCATTTGATATTGTCTCATAAATATTGGGTGCCCCATTTTGTTTTTGTCACTCATCTTTTTCTTCTCTTTATATTTCAGTTTGGATAATTTCTGTTGACCTATTTTCAAGATCACTGATTCTTTCCTTAACTTTATCCATTCTTCTGATTTGCCTATCATTGGAATTCTTCATCTCCAATATCCTTTGTTTTTCCTTAACATTTCCATTTCCCTCCTTTTTATAGTTCTCCATCCCTCTGTTGAAATTCCCCATCCATTCATGCATGTTGTTACACTGTAACATAAATTGTCATAGTCATTTTAAAGTTCTTTTCTGATCATTCTGACATCTGTGTCATCTCTTATTATGTTCCACCAATGGCTTTTTCTCTTAACAATGGGGTAGTGATTTTTTTCCTTGCTTTTCTATATATCGCATATTTTTTAAATTAAATTCCAGTCATCATGTGTAGAAAAACAGTATAGACATAGACAGATAGTAAGTTTTACTGAATAAAAATATATGTCTCTTCTTATGTCAGATCATTAGCATGTGTGTGAGAGTCAATCTAGACAGTAACTGATTGGGGTTTGGGTTTTGTTGTTAAAAACCTAAGACAGACTTCAAATTTCTCCAGTGGTGGGCTGCTGCTAACTTGTGCTTTGAATGAGGCCTAGAGTATGGAAGGATTTCTCTCAATGTTCTTGTTCCATCCTCAGCTTTCAATATTCTTTGCACACCTGTGCCACACTCTTACCTCTCCCCCAGGAGGATATTCTTGCTAGTTACTAAGTGCTGGCACTAGGAAGATGTTTTGCCCCTCCCCCTGTGGAAGACAGTTTTTTCTTTTTCTTTTCTTTCAGAAACTGTGGATTTTGTTCAAGCCTTGTACAGAAAGGTTTCTTACTCCTCCCCCAGTGATTTAAAGCTTTTACTTCATATGAAAAAAAGGGTTCAAGAAAGTGCATGTTCTCTCATGGCTGTTTGTCGCTTGCCCTGCAGCCTCTTGAGTTCATGCACCATGGAGGGAAGTTCTCAGGTTTCTTTCTTGGTAGCACCTAACAGAGGCTCATAGAAAAGAGTATACGAGTGAGTGCAAACTCCTCTTGTATCTTCTACTTTCAGTTACTTCCAACTGTCACACTAGGCTATGCTGTTTTTCTCTTATCTCCTTAATGGAGCCACCTCTTTCTTTCATGTTCTGTAAAAAATCAGTCTCTGTGAGTTCTTTCCATAGAGAAGTTTGTTACTTTTTGGAATTTAGCTTGTGTTTTAGTTTCTTGGTTGCTAAAGCAAATACCCTGCAATGGCTTGGCTTAAACAACAGGAATTGCAAATACCCTGCAATGGCTTGGCTTAAACAACAGGAATTTATTGGCTCACATCTTGAGGCTTGTGAAATCCAAAATCAAGGCATCATCAAGGCAATGCTTTCTCCCAGAAGACTGTGGTTGCCAGTGATCCTTGGTTCTTGGCTTTTCTGTCACCTGGAAATGCACACAGTGACCTCTCCTGGCTTCTTGCTTCTCTTCTGGGTTCTATTAACTTACAGTTTCTATCTACTCCCTTTGTCTTTCTTCTCTGAGTCTTTCTTTATAAGGCCTCCAATAATAGAATTAAGAACCATTCTGATTTAGGTGGACTTCACCTTAACTGAAGTAACCTCATCAAAAGGTCCTATTTACAAGAGTTCTCACCCACAGGAATGGATTATGTTTAAGAATATATTTTTCCAAGGGACATAGCTCCTAACCACCCCAGGTTGCCTGGTTTCTTTGTGACCTCAAATCTATCATGGGTTCAAGGAAGGTTTGATTTTGTAGATCATTTAAGTTTTTTTCATTTTCAAGTTGGCAGTTATGTTTTCTTGTGGCTTCCCACTTTCTAGGAGCATGCACATACTCTGCCAGGATCTATTCTGGAAAAACCTAACAATGCTCATCCTTTTGAGGAACTTATATTCTAGTGGAAAGATACAGAAAATAAACACAGAGATGAGTAAATAAATTAATAGGAGGCATATAGATGATATATAGATACATTCCAATCAGGGAAAAGAACTATAAGAAAAATATACAGAGTGCAGTGATTGAGAGCAACTTTGAAAGGCTACCTACTTTCTGGCAATATTTGAATGAGGTCTGAAAATTAGTGGGAGAAGAAAATTCCAGGCATGGTTAACAGTAAGTGAGAAGTACATGAGTGAAGTGAGGCAGGAGTGAGCGTGATATTTCCAAAGAATCAACAGAGATTTAAACTGGATGGAACAAACAGGGATGGGGAGAATGGCAAGTAATGATATAGGAAAAACAGGGAGGGATCATGATGTAGGACTTTGCAATCCAATGTAAGGAGTACCAATTTTATTTTCAGTGTACTGGGATTCACTAGGGGTAGTTAGAATGTGTAAACAATTATATCATAATGTACAATCACTTGATTAGATATAGCATTCCTACTGATAGGGGATTAAAAGAAGTTGTTTTTTGTCTATGGTTAGAATCTGTAGTGCATCTTGACTATGAGCTCATAAACTATTCAGAATTTTCTAGGTGGAAAGGGTATTAGAGATCACCTGATCTGACTCTTTACTAGGGTTTCTTATCCTTCCCCTTCCTGTGATGAAAACAGGATTATTTATTTCACATATGAAAATGTGCATATTTTATGCATTTCTTTTGAAAAAGAAAAATATCAAAATTCACTCTGTAACTTTGAATTCAGAATTTTTAGAGATCTAGATGAATCTCATATCCCAAGAAGAAATGCCTCAAGTGGAATCACAGCATTTTCCAGATTAACTTCACAATTCCTCAGTTCCCACAAGGTTAGTGTTGAAAGTTCAATGATATGTATCAAATTTTAAAATGGTAATGCATTTTTACCTTACCCCAACCCAGGGACTTCACTAGAATGTGTATTTTCCAGGGGATTATCCCACTTTTTCTGTCCTGTGAATGAGGAAATAGGCAATGGCATTTATAGATTTGATTTTTTAAATCTCTGAGACTCAAATGCCAACTATCTCACCCTTTAAATGTAGCAAACAGCATTAGGAGCCACTTACCTGCTGTACACTGAACTCTCAGAAAATATGAGGAACAGTTTTTCAGAGTAGGTATACTCTTGAAATACCACAAATCAGGTATAGTCATTAAATTCCAGAAACTCAAAGCTGAGGTTCCCTTAAAAGAATGTCCACATTGTCCATTCTTTCATTCTCTTATTTATTCTTTCAGCAAGTATTTATTGGGAATCTACTATAAATCACTATTCGATGTTCTACAGGGAACACAAAAAATAAACAATGCAGTCTCTGAAGTCAAGAAAATCACAGTCTAAAAGCAGGGATGAAATATGCAAAAATAGTTATAGCTGTAACACAGGAGCCACATCCATGCTGCCAAAGGCTTCAGGAAATCAAAGGTCCTTACGCCTTTTAGGCAATTCCTGAAGTAAGAGGACTCAGGCAGTCTTTTTTTTTTTTTTGCTGTTAAGAGCATTGGGTCATAGAGGGCTATTTCCTATTGCATATGTCCTCTTAATGTGAGAGTGATCTCTTCAGCTAAAGACACTGTTTAAAAAAAGTAAGAGCTTGGAGGGAAAGTAGTTTTGGTGGCGGTAGGAGTTATATGCTTTGATAATTGAGACCATGGAAATGACCTGGTCTCAGAACCAGTTCTCAAGAGAGAGAAAAAGTGGAAAATATAGCTCTAGAAGGTTGCCTACACTGGGGTAGTAATTAAAATTATGAGGCCAGATTTGCTCATGCGGGTATAAAATGAGAATACAGAGGGCCAACCTTGGAGCTTTGAGGAATACTAATCTTGCATAAAATTTGTAGCCATGGCAGAGCCTGGTCTGTGTGGAAATCATATCCAGAGTCCTGATGTCATTAACACAAGTCTCTAACTAGCTACACACCAGCCTCATGCAGAGAGCACCGTACAAAGCAATTATGCACTCTTGACTCCAGGAGGCATGGTTACATGTAGGCTAGACATGGGTGCAAAGTTATCTGACTTTAACTCTTATGTAAAAAACATTGTGTGACAGATTAATTGTTCATTTTTATTTAGTGTAAGACAGGATCCCACAGTAAGGATCACTCTCTCTTATTTTTCACTCCTAGGTAACTTTATCCTCTCAGTCCTCTGGGGAATCGCCCAGGTAAATTGACAAAGCACATAAACTCAAACTGCCTGAGTTGAGTTTGGGTTTCTGTTCTTTCTTCAATTATAAGTATCTTTCTCAGGGGGTCCTGGGGCTCAGAAGACAGATAGAATTTATCTAACTGCTACCAGAATATAATTTAAAATGAGTCCAAGAGGAAAAGAACCTTCCCAAATATTCCCACTGTGGGGCAAAGGATGGAAGGATTCATGCCAGAGATGGGCACAAAAGGTGAAAAGCCTGAGCCCATGGTGATGCTTCTGCTCAAAGCCTCTTCAGGGGCTTTATAAAACTAGTTGATACGACTGGGAAACTTTCTTTCTTTCTCCAATTGCAATGTGCTGATCCAGCATTAAAGCATGGTTGTAGTACAACTCTTTGCAAATAGATTTAGTAAACATTTTAGAAAGACTTTCCAGATGCTCCATGACCAAGCCAAGGCTTGAATCCAAATTTCACACCTTTTCCAACTCTCTGTGCAACTTAACTCCAGGCAACTTAAAGTGTTAGATAGAGGTCATGTGAATTGCAGGTAGGAGAGTTGCTAATGTCATTTTCTATTCTTTAGGCCACTGATGGACCAGATTGAGGAGAAATAAATTAGAAAGCCAGGAAGAAGGTAGAAAGCTGAAGAGAGAACAAAAAGAGAGACCAAGAGTGGGGAGGAGTTATAACTAAATGGGTGAACAGTTTGGAAAGGGAAACCAGAAGGGCTCTAAACCCTCAACATTTGTGCTCTCCACAGTAGCTGGGAATCTTTACAGCCCTGGATTGGGAGGCCAAGTGATGCAGTGGAGCAGACAAGAAGCTCCTGCATCCTTTTAGTTCACTGAGGAATTTATTAAACCAGAGCTGCTAAGAAAGGAGGAAGAACTGACAATGGGATTTTCCCACCTCATTCTGTCTCACACTGGAGGCAACACAGATGGGGAGGAGGGAAAGGGGAAGGACATCTTGATGGCTTGCTAGAAAAGCAGAGGAGGTCAGAAAATCCAGCAAACAAAATAAAACCTGGGCTTCTGACCTCCCTTGGAGAATGGAGGCTGTGCAAAACAGCCAAAATGGAACTCAAAAAAAAAAAAGTATTTTAAAAAAGAAGCTCCCCTCACCCACATACAAAGTATGGGGAATGAGAAGATGCTCTGAAGCCCCTTCTTCATGGTTGCTTTTAGAATTGAGTGATTGTGGCATACACATCCCTGAAGACCAAGAGGGCTGCCCACAGACACAGCCCAGGCACCTGTCCCTTCCATGAAAAATAGGGTGAGCTGGCCTTATAAGAGTCCAAGGAGAAGGGGAGGTGAGGACAGAGAAGGCACATGGAACCATCACTGATTCTAAAACTTCCTTCACCTTTCTTCCTTCTCCTAATCCCAGCCACTGCAAATGCACCTTTTTCTCGGTTCAACAAAGGCTTCCTTTTCATAGACTTCAAGGAAAACCCATGGCTAAATAGTCAGCTAGTGACAGGAGGACAATGGGAGGGAAAATGAGTGACTATTCCATATTAGGTGCTTTCTTATCTTTTAATCCATTCAATCCTCAAAACAGGTCAAAGATGCATCATTATATCCATTTTACTGGTGAGGAAACAGAGGATTAGAGCAATTGTCACTTGCTTAAGGTCACACAGCTAGTGAGTTGCAGAGCCAGGATATCCAAGGATCCTCCAACCTAAAGTCTATTCTCCTCCTTCTCTGTCATGGAACCTGCTCTGGGATTGGGGGGACAGTCCCTATCAGCCTTGGGGCTCAGAAGCAGAAGTAACTACAGGACCAGCTCTGAAACTGCAGGTACCTACTTGCTGTGCACTAGCATTTTGGTATGACAAAAGTACATCTTTCTCAGGGTTCAAGTCTGATATTAGAGACAATAATCATAGACAGGTTAAGCACTTATCATGGTGGTAGATTACCAAGGGGCATTTATTGGTTTAAACTCAGGTCATTTTCTTCTTTCTCCTTGACAAATTTCCAAACCATATTCTTTTATTGTCACTTGATTTTCCTCCCTCCCTCCCTCCCTCCCTCCCTTCCTCCCTCCCTCCCTCCCTCCCTTCCTCCCTCCCTCCCTCCCTCCTTTCTTTTTCTTTCTTTCTTTCTTTCTTTCTTTCTTTCTTTCTTTCTTTCTTTCTTTCTTTCTTTCTTTCTTTCTTTCTT
>JAKSZT010053928.1:51573014-51586044 GCA_026826555.1 Tolypeutes matacus | reverse complement strand
CTTTCTTTCTTTCTTTCTTTCTTTCTTTCTTTCTTTCTTTCTTTCTTCTTTCTTTCTTTCTACAAGTATTTATAGATCTCACTATGAGCTACACAAATAGAATACAGTCCTCAAGAAACTCGTCTGGTAAAGACAAAAGTAGATAAATGATTTTAGAATTGTCTATCTTTAGTTTCAATTTTAAATGCTTTAAGGAATTAGAAGAGGCAGGATAGTAGCATCAGCATGATGTTTAAATCTCCACAGTCCTCTCAAAAATACAGAGAGAGCAATTAAGGTAGTCAAAGAAAAAACAGTGAAATGTCTTTAACAGAAACAGAAGCAAAGGAAAGACAAGGAATGTAGAAATCACTTATGTCCATACCCCTAAAAGTATAGGCTTCTCACTCAAAAAGGAGATCTCAGTGACACATCTGAGAACAATGATTGGGAGAGGATTTGCAGACTTCAATGTGTGGGTCAGTGTAAGGGGGCTCTGGGGAAGGAAGAAGTTACTGAATCAGGCTGGACCCTTAGACTCTCCAAAATACTCAGAGAGATGATAGAGCACCACACTGAGGAGAGAATGCTGGGGGTAGAAAACAAAGTGATTGGGGGAAATAGGAGGGAAAATTGAGATACTAGTTAGGGAAGGGCAAGACTCAGAATAGGGTAAGGCAAACCAGAGTGAATGCCTCCTGACATTTGTGTCCTAGGTTCCCACTTGCCACAATCTCATCCTGGCCCTGGGGAGGGGATGAGAAAAAGCATATTTCAGAAAATGCTGGAGAGGTAGTTTTACTGAAAGGCAGTAATTTTGATCAAGGAGGTTTAGAGCCACAAAGCCAAGAAAGCTGTTGTGATTCCCCCAACCCTTATACCAGAAGCTCCTTTTTTAAAGTATAAAAAACTGACCTAATTTAAACATGAAGAACAGAAAAGGATTGAAATCAGAGCCCATGCAAAGCTATTGTAAAGATGAAAGAGGATAATGATGACAAACTGAATAACATACTAAAAGTGAAAAAAGATCAGAAAAAAATATGATCACAGAGAAAAACTGTAAACAAATAGTAGGCTAAGCTAAAGGAATTAAGGAAATGACAGGACTATGAATAAATAACATAAATCAATATTGGGAAATGTCAGAAATGAGATTGCCAGGTAAAAGAAAGACATAAAAGAGATCTGAAAAAGGCCAGGAAAAAATTATAAATTAAGAAAAAAAAATACATTCCAAAACTGAACACTGGGTCAGAAGGAGCACAAAAGAGAATAGGTAACCCACAGAACATATCACATAAGACTAGAGAATGGAAAGGAGAAAAATACAAATAAATATGAAAAAGATTTTGAATGGAAAGATCTGAGAGAAATTATAGGAAAACATATGTATAATAGTAATCTCCAAAGAAGAAAACCAAAACTATAATCCAAGAAATTTTCCTGAAATAAAATAATCTTCAACTTACATATTTTTACCTGGGAAAGTTCACCCAAAATGGTTCATACTAAAATATATTCAAATAAAATTATTGAACTTACAAGAAAAAGAAAGAAAAAAATCCCTTGGGCATGCAGGCAAAAAGAAAAAATGCAAGTCATTTATGAACAAAGTGAATATATAATTTATTATCTAAACTGGGACGTTTGTGAGAATGAATGGAGAGCTATCAGTAATTATTCATGGACAATAGAAGTAAATTGGACTATTTTGGGGGCAAAGTGGAACTTCTAGTCACCCTACTTATAAGGGAAAGAAAATCAGATTGACATCAGACTTTTCAACAACTGCACTTAAGAGTAGAAGTCAATGGAATAGCATATTTGGCATATTCAAGGAAATAAAATTTGAGTGAAAGATTTCATATCCAGCCAAACTTATCTTCACGTCTAAATCACATGAACAAATAATTATTACAAGAATGCAGGGAAAATTGTTCTTTGGTAACCAAGAAATTATTGGAAAAATCATTGGCATAAGGACTGATGGGGAAATTTGAATATACTTAACCATTAAACTAAGAATAAATGATGATAAATGTGACAGAATTTATGTAGTTGTTACATGCTCTAAAAATGTAGGTATAATATGAAAATCAAAAATGGGTATATATTTTTTTGTAAATGTATACCTAAAACTTCTCTAAAATGTTTAAAAATGTAAAAAAAAAAAAAAAGGAAAAAGGAAAGAAACCCCAGGACCATTAGCAGTCACTTCCCATTCTCCTGTACCAATAATCTATTTTATTTATCTATATATTTGCCTATTCTGGATATTTCATATAAATAGAATCATACAATAAGTAAATGATAGCGTGGGGGGTGGTTGGGGAAGATAGTGATGGACTAAAAGGCAGAGCTGAATGCTCTTACAAAAACAATGGAGAAAGAGCCAAAAGCAGTCCAAAAGAGACCGCCCCTGGGGGTCAGCAGACCAGGTCAGTGCTACACAACTCCCAGAAGGGTCAGGGACAGAGAGACAAAGAAGCTGAAATGACAAATGCAAGTTCCCAAGCCCCAGTGGTGGCTGGAAAGGGCTCCCCTGCCCCACCCCCAAGATATTAAGCTGGGATAAAACCCCTGGCTCACCATAGCAGACTGAGAGGGGAACAGACGTCTTCCCCTGTGTCAGCTGTTTCAAGGGAAAAGGGAGGGGAGGTTGGGGTGCTTTTCTTCAGTCAATTAGGCAAGCAGAGCCTAATCTCTGATCTAGAGATACAACACAGGAACACAGGAAAACCAAGACTGAAACACCTCTATGGAAAGATGCATTGATGAGCGTCATCTGCTGGCCCATCTGGAAATTGTATGGACAAAAACTGTTCTGGCTTTCTGTATCCAACTACTGGGAGAAAATCTGTGCCTCACTAGTGAGTCCCTGGCCCAATTTTGAAAACTTAAGCTGGTCAATTTTAAATACTGAGAATAAGTTGAAATAAATATCAAAGAAGAGCTGTGGAAAAAAGAAAAAAAAAAAAAAAAAAACAATAGTCAAGAAAGAGAAATTGGCCATCAGAGTAAATTCACCAACATATTAAGATGTCTAGACATCAGAGAAAAATTACAATCATACTAGGAGACAGGAAGAGATGGCCCAGCCAAAAGAACCAACCAAATATCCTGAAGATATACAGGATTTAAGACAATTAATCAGTGGTAATCACACAACTTTCCTAAATTATTTCAAAGAACTTAAAGAAAATACAACTAAAGAAATAAAGGATATTAAGAAGTCACTGGGAGAGCATAAAGAACAATTTTAAAGCTCGGGAAAAAAAGTAACAGATCTTAAGGGAACAAAAGACACGATGGATGAGATTAAAAATACATTAGAGGCACATAAAAGCAGATCTGAATTGCTTGAAGACAGAATTAGTGATTTCAAAGACAGAACATCTGAACTGGAAAAGACAGGAGAACAGAAAGAGAAAAGAATGGAAAAAATGGAACAGAGTTTCAGGGAATTGAAAGACAACGCGAAACACACAAACATTCACATTTCTGTCCCAGAAGGAGAAGAGAACGGAAAAGGGGTGGAAAGAATATGTGAGGAAATAATGACCAAAAACTTCCCAGCCCTTATGAAGGACATAAATATCAATATTCAAGAAAGACAATGCACCTCAAACAGAATAAATCCGAATAGACCTACCCCAAGACACTTACTATTAAGAATGACAAATATCAGATATAAATAGAGAAAGAGAAAAGCAAAACATTACATACGAGAGAAACTCGATAAGATTAAGTGCCGACCTCTCATCAGAAACCATGAAATAGAGAAGAAAGTAGTATGATGTATTTAAGGTACTGAAAGAGAAAAACTGCCAGCCAAGAATTCTGTATCTGGCAAAGCTGTCCTTCAAAAATGAGGACAAGGTCAAAGTTTTCACAGCCAAATATATACTGATGGAATATGTTACCAAAAGTCTAGATTTACAAGATATACTAAAGGGGGTGCTGCAGCCTGAAAGGAAAAAACAAAGGCAAGAGATTTGAAACGGAGTTTAGAAGTGAAGATTATTAGGAAGGGTAAACTAAAGGATAAAAAGACAGACAATAGAATGATATGACAACAGAAGGACAAAATGGATGAAGTAAGTAATGCCTTTATAGTAATAACACTGAATGTTAATGGATTGAACTCCCCAATCAAAAGACATAGAATGATAGAATATATTAAAAAAATATGAGTTATCTATATGCTGTCTGCTAGAGACCCACCTCAAACATAAGGACACAAACAGGTTAAAAGTGAAAGGTAGGAAAAAGGTATTCCATGCAAATAGTAACCAAAAAAGAGCTGGAGTAGACCAGATAATTGTAAAATAACAACATTATAGGATATTAACAATAATTACTCAGTACAACTGGCAAATTGTTCCTGTGATCAGTATTCTGTAAATTCTTTTCATATAAAATAAACACTTGCTTTGAATTGAGGAGGACTGGAGAAGAGGTATATTTTTGGATGCTTCATTTTCCTTTAACCCTTTCTTATTCATACTCTTGAATTAAAATAATCTATGTGGATCAATACTGATTTAATTCCATGTGTTAGCATTTTGTTCCTTCTTACAGCTGAGTAATATTCCATTGTATGTATGTACCACATTTTGCTTATCCATTCGTCTGTTGATGGGCACCGGGGCTGATTCCAACTTTTGGCAATGGTGAACAATGCCGCTATGAACATTGGTGTGCATATATCTGTTTGTGTTTTTGTTTTCGGTTCTTCTGGGTATCAATACTGATTTAAAATGACTACTGTTGAACAAGATTTTGAGTTTTTTGCCTCATAAAATTATCATTTGGCAAATTGTTATCGGCTGTAATTCATTCCAATAAGATGTGAAGTATTCCCAAATAGAAATTTGATTATCTAGAAAGAATTATGGCCTAAATGGAAATTAAATAACTAAACCAATAATTTATTTCATTATTAGAGATTATCATGTCCAATAGTTAGAGCTGTAATATAAAAATTAGAATTAGGTTATCATTAATTTCTATTATCACATATATAATTCTATTATATTTGAATTATTTACATTTATAAATGTTTGTTGCTATGCTTACTATTTTTTATAATTGATTATATTAAATCTAACCTGGCCTTACACTCTTTTAAAATCTGTAGTTTCTTTCAATCTATTTTTCTATTTATTTTACAATTTTACAATAAAGGATTTTTAACAGTTGTTTAAAAAGCCATTTATTATACACTTTGGATAGATCATATGGTACGTGAATATATCTCAGTAAAACTGCTAAGTAAACAAATAAAAGAACAAAAATGGTGGGGAGAGGGGTGAATATATGAAAAGTAAAATAAGCTTGCTTGTTGTCTTATAGTAAAATATAATACAGCAAAATAGTTGCTGATGGTGAAAGAGAAGAGGGAACAAGTTGTTATTGGCTTGTTTCAATATTGTTCATAGCAAGAAACTAATAGCATCTAATAAAGAGGTAACTAAGAATATTATATAATAGCATTCATATAAAAATATGGGACTTCTTAAATAGCAAGAGAAATAACAAACAGAGAAAACAAAGAGATTACATGATGAAAAACATGCACTCACATACATAAACACATGCACATATGTGTATAAAACAAAACAATATGACAACACCATGAAAAATGTATTAGTGATAACAATAATTGTAAATAGGCTTAGCTCATCTATTTTTAAAAGATTTTCAAATTGGCTTATAAAATAAATTCCAACTCTTTCCTGTGTACAAGTGACTCATCTAAAACAAAGGGATTTTTTAAATTTTTAAGTAAAATAATGGGTAATGACATACCAGGCAAATGAAAGTAAAAAGAAGGCAGATGTAGAGACCTTGATATTTAACAAGGTAGAACACAGGCCAAAAAGCATTTTTTAAAGTACACCTTATAATGTTAAAGGCTATCATTTGCATCTGCTATGGCTGCTCTGTTTTCTACTTCCATATCCAATTACTAATATCTATGCAACCAATAAAAACAGCAACAATTTGCATGAGACCAAAAGCACAGGAAAAACAGGGAGAAATAAACAGAAGCACATTAATAGTAGACAACTTTAACATATTTCTCACAGTCTAAGACAAATAAAAACAGGAATTTAGTAAATCTATAGAAGATCTAAATAATACAATAAATACTTTATGAGTATGTATCATGTATCAAGCTCTGAATCCTAATACTAGAGAAAAAAAACTTTCTTTTTTGAGTGCACGTGAAAAATATTTTAAGTTAAAATAATAAAAAGTGGGTGTGGGAGGAGTGGATGTAGCTCAGTGGTTAAGTACCTGCTTCACATGTAGAAGGTCCTAGGTTCAATCCCTGGTGCCACATAAAAAAAAAAAAAAAACTGGGTGCATGGAGAATATACTGACTCACCTACCTTCAAGCACAATTAAATCCAGGTGCCCAAACAATGTCAAGATTCTCTTTCTTTTTTAATTCTGCTCTTAATCACTTGACTCAACTTTGCTCTATTTTGTTTTGATTCTCAGGCATGCTATTCCCATGAGGTAGCAATGATGACCATCAGAAGCTTCAGCTTGCACTGATGGATGTAGATTGTGACCCTTGCTTCCAACACCCACATGGGCTTCTAAAAAGAACACTGATGGATTCTTTTTACATGTATTCACTACATACAAACCATTGCAGATGAGATTATATGCACATCTCAAAAAGGAGATAAATCCTTGTGATTGGCAGCATCATGTAACTAGGAGAGGAAGCGCCTGAAAGAAAAATAGGGTCCTTTTGTTAGAAGAGGGAAAAATGTTGAGCAAACTTAAGACACCAAGAGTTGTCTGCCTCACTTGCAGAGGTGAGGGATCTCCTCTCTATTTACTACAATGCTGTTCTCTTGAAATTGAGCTTTAATGGCCAAATAGAGTGACATGCCTCGCTTTCTTCCCTAAAGGGATTTGGCCCTTTTTGCTTCAAAGAACTCAACCATCTCAGTTCCATTTACCTACTGCTATAGTGATATAGCTAGTTTGTTAAAACTAGCCCAAAATATTGAGGCTTAAACAAATATTTAATTACACCTCACAATTTTGTGGCTTAGAAATTCAGGCTGGGCTCAGCTGGGTGATCCTTCTCTCCCATACAGCTTTGATGGAGGTCCCTTGGTGGTATTCAACTGGTACATAAACTTAGTCTGGTAGGTCCAAGATGACTTCACTTACAGCTGGCACCTTGGTGGAGATGGCAGGTTGGCTGAGCTAAGCTGTTGACCCATATTTCTGCATGTGGCCTTGTTATCATGATAGTCTGAAGATAGTTAGACATCTTACATGGTGACTCAGAACTCTAAAAGTACCATGATGGTAGTTACATGGCCTTTTGTGATGGAGGCACAGAACACACTTCTGCTGTATTCTACAGTTATAAGCCCACCCAGATTCAAGGGAAGTAGCATAGATCCCACATCTTGAAGGAAGGCATATCAAAGAATTTGATTTTAAAACAACCACACTCCCTTTAGACACAAATGCTTTATCTAAATTCAATTCTATAAACACCTAGTAAATATCTGTATAAAATGCATAACAGTGTGGTACCATGTTTGGCAAAATACAGTCACACAACGTTAAGCAACTTTCTTAAGCCCCTAGGATTCTCTGAGCCTTTAAAAGACCAATAAGCTTTGGGAATCACCAAGGGTAGGATAAGGTATGTTTCATTTCCTTAAGAGATATTTGGTATCTCTTTGGACTAGCCTTCTGCAAAGACATCTTGAAAAATTTGACATAACAATGACTGAAAACAAAGAGAAAAGGAATAAATGTAATGTCTTATATTCTAGAAATTTAAGGGGGACAGACGTAAGAATAAAAACAAAGCAGATATGCTTTTCTAAACTGGCAAGTTACAGGAAGGCATCCACAAACCGAGTGGAAACAAAAGTGTTATCATGGCGTTTCAGTTTGCCACGGCTGCTATAACAAATACCACAGACTGGTTGGCTTAACCAAGAGAAATTTATTGCCTCAGGTTTTGGATGCTAGGAGTCCAAAATCAAGATGTAGGCAGGCCCGCTCTCTCCAACGTCTACAGCATTCTGGTGGTGGCTTTCTGACAATCTATAACTCAATTTCTGCCTCTGTTCTCCACTTCCATGTCCAAATTCCCTTTACTTATAAGGACTTCATATTGGATTAAGGCCCACCCTGCTTCAATTTGGCTTCATCTTAACATGATCTTCCAAAATCCCATTGACAAATGAGTTCACACCCACAGGACCAGGGGTTACAACTTAAACATGTCTTTGTAGGGGACATGATTCAGTCTAATACATATGGTAGCAAGAAGCAAAGCACATAAATGCCCCAGAGTTAATATGGGGGTATAAATAATAAGAAATATTAGTCATCAACTACCCAGAATCTTTTACAGGCTTTTCATGATTTCTGAACATTTTAATTAAAATTTAAAATGACTGACAATGTTAGCTTCCCTGGGAACTAAAAGAGCATCCCCAGAAGTCCATGGAATGTGGAATGTCTTACAATCCTTGCTAAGGACAAAACAACCCCAGAGGGGGCGGCCAAGATGGCGTTAGTGTAGGAGGGCGCACACTGCAAGCTCCCAGAGCAAGGCGGATTGGGGACGGGGTCCTGCCCGGGGGTCTGTGCTGTGCACGCGTGGAGTGAGAGGCTTGGGACATCTATCTGCGCGGATCGGCAGCGTGGACTGAACGGTGAAGATTCGTGAGTTTTGAGGCTGCCGGTGGAGGTTGGCACAGGCAGCTGAGCCCCGCGGTTGGGGAAAAAATAAATAAAACGGCCATTTTGAGCCGCGGGCGGGGCGAAAAAGTTTTATTTTCTGGGGACCTGGCTGCCTGGCGTCCCTTGGACCTTGTGTGAACAGAGCAAATGAGCTAATCAGCACCCAGTGAACCGGAGGGGGGATTTTGGTCGGGCAATGCAGCTGATTTCCCTAGCCACCCAGGGATAAGACCCGGGCCGCTGCGGAGCCAGGAGGAAGGGACACTTCCCAAAAAAGGAAGGGTTCGGTTGGAAGACAGGGAAGGGTATTTTATATTTTTAGACATCGATCTGGCTGCCTGCACCACCCCATAGCTTTGGGGAGCAGATAAGCCGACCTGAAGCAGCATCAGGCTGAGAGCAGACGCGAATCTGCACTCAAACTGATTTACTGAGCAGCCCGGTGACACTGGAGCTCGGCGCCAGAAGGGGCGGAATCCGCCGTCTTTAGCACTCCTCACTGACTAACATCAGACCTTCAGCTAACCTGGGGAGTCCGGAAAGTGGGACGTGCTTGATTAATTTCCATGGGCCCAGCTAGGGCCCCTTCCGTAAGGGGGTTGGTCTAGAGGAGGAATTATTTTGGGTCCTGCATTTGGCTAAAAAAAAAAAAAAAAAAGAAAAAGTGAGGTCACCTCAACAAATGAAAAATAAATTCTTTTTAATTTAGTTTAATAGCTAAAAGCTGCTTCAGGACCTGCATATAGAACCCTGTGGGGAAATTCATTGATAAACACAAGTAGGCAGGAAGGATCCACGTGGACCCTAGGGGAATCATTGACCCCCCCTTAGCTCTGTTTGACTGCTTGCCTGGGTGGATCTTTGGTTTCTCTCTGTTACTTTCTGGTCTATTGCTATTATTCCCGTTTTCCTCCCCCCTTCCTTTTTCCTTCTATTTTTTTTTTTTTTTTTTTTTTTAAATAGGAGCTGCCAGCTGGTCGCTTATTTTCTGGGCTTCTTATTCAGTAATTTCCCACTCGCTGTATATATTGATTCTGTATTACAAACTATCGCTTATCCTTCCTGCATCTTTCTGCCTTCTGTTTTCTGTTGTGGCTCTTAGAGACAACATTTTTTCATAGGCCCACAACTTAAGGGTATCAATTTCTATCCCAACTATTTTGTTTTCTTCTTCTTCTTTTTTCTTTTTTTTTTTTTATTAGTATTAACTTTTTCCTTTCAGACCTTTCTCTACTATTTCTCTCCCTCCTCATAATTCTAGCCTTCTAAATCACTATATATATATATTCCTCCATTTGTTTTCCCAATCCATTGTAGGAACTCCATATTTTTTCCTAGTACTCTACACTGCCTACACAAGCTAAATATTCATCTCATTAAGTCTCATTTTGCCCCTCTTCTAACTTTTATCAATATTTCTATTATCCTTCTGCCTTCCTTACATCTTTTGATTCCTCTGGCCCTAACCTTTTGCCTTCAAGGGAACATAGAAAGAAGCAAGGAAATAAAATAAGAAGAAAAACTGCCAAAGAGAAAACTTAACTCACACGCAGAACCAACAGCTAAATAAAATTCTAGAGCATAGAGAAAAGCTAATCAACTGAACAAACCCATCAAGATAATATGATGACCAGAGGGCAACAGAAAAATACAAATGACTCTGAGAAACTGGAAAACATGGACCAGTCCAGTGCACAAAATAAAAACCAGGAAGTAATGCAGTACATCGAACAACTAATCAAAGCTATCCAAACAAATATCATGGACCAACTTAAAGAACTGAAGGAAGAGATTAAGGATATAAAGAAGACACTGGGAGAACATACTGAAGAAATAGCTAACACACCTAAAAAGGTAATGGATATGATGGCGAACAAAGACACAAGTCAAGAAAGGAAAAAGACGCTGGACTCACATGGCAGCAGAATTGAACAGGCAGAGGAAAGAATTAGTGATATGGAAGACAATACAGTTGAAATCAAAGAGATTGTAGAAAAGATAGACAAAAAGATAGAAAAAATCCAGTATGGTCTCAGGGAATTAACCGATAATGCAAGACGCACAAACATACGCATTATGGGCATCCCAGAAGGAGAAGAGAAGGGAAAGGGAACAGAAGGAGTGTTGAAGGAAGTTATGGCTGAAAACTTCCCAACTCTATTGAGAGAGATGGATGTGCAGATCCAGGAAGCACAGCACACCCCAAATAGTATAAATCCCAACAGGCCAACTCCAAGACATATACTTGTCAAACTGTCCAATGCTCAAGACAAAGAGAAAATACTCAAGGCAGCAAGAGAAAAGAGAACCATCACATACAAGGGAAGCACAATAAGATTAAGTGCTGATTTCTCAGCTGAAACCATGGAGGCAAGAAGACAGTGGTATGACATAGTCAAAACACTAAAAGAAAAAAACTTCCAGCCACGAATTCTCTATCCAGCAAAATTGGCATTCAAAAATGATGGAGAGTTCAAAATATTCACAGATAAACAGCAATTAAGAGAGTATGTCAAGAAGAAACCAGCACTTCAAGAAATACTAAAGGAATCTCTACAAGTTGAAAGGAAAAAACAAAGGAGAGAGAGTTGGAGGAGAGTTTAAAAACAACTGAAAACTCAAAAAGAGAAACAAAACGACATATGACATACATTAACCCAAAGAAAAAATGACTGAAGTAAGAAATTCGTTACGAGTAATAACACTGAATGTTAATGGATTAAATTCACCAATCAAAAGACACAGATTGGCAGAATGGATAAGAAAATATGATCCATCTATATGCTGTCTACAAGAAACCCACCTTCGGCCCAGGGATTCAAGGAGGCTGAAAGTGAATGGCTGGAAAACCATTTTACAAGCTAACAATAGCCAAAAAAGGGCAGGAGTAGCTATTCTAATATCAGACAAAATAGACTTTAAATGCAAAACTATTGTAAGAGACAAAGATGGACACTACATATTAGTAAAAGGAGTAATCTCTCAAGAAGAGAGAACAATCATCAACATTTACGCACCTAATTGAGGTGCCTCAAAATACGTGCGGCAAACTCTGGAAAAACTAAGAGGAGAAATAAATTCCTCTACAATTATAGCAGAGGACTTCAACACACCACTATCATCATTAGACAGAACATCGAGGCAGAGAATTAATAAAGAAACTAAGGCACTCAACAATACATTAGAAGATTTGGACTTAATAGACATATACAGAACACTGCACCCAAATACAGCGGGATTTACATTCTTCTCCAGTGCACATGGAACATACTCCAAAATAGACCACATGCTAGGCCACAAAACAACACTCAATGAATTCAGAAAGATTGAGATTATACAAAGTAATTTCTCTGACCACAACGGAATGAAGTTGGAAATCAATAAGGGCCAGAGAAACAGGTTAGGCACAAGGATATGGAAGTTAAACAACACACTCTTAGACAAACAGTGGGTCAAAGAGGAAATTTCAAAAGAAATCAGTAACTACCTTGAAACTAATGAAAACAACAACACAACATATCAAAACCTATGGGATGCAGCGAAAGCAGTCCTGAGAGGGAAGTTCATAGCCATAAATTCATATATTAAAAAAGAAGAAAGAGCTAAAATTGAAGACCGAACTGCACACTTGGAGGAATTGGAAAAACAACAACAAACTAAACCTAAAGGAAGTAGAAAACAGGAAATAACCAAGATTAGAGCAGAACTAAATGAAATAGAGAATAAGAAAGCACTGGAAACAATAAACAAAACCAAAAGCTGGTTCTTCGAGAATATCAATAAAATTGACAAACCCTTAGCCAGACTAACAAAGAAAAAGAGAGAACAGATGCAAATACATAAAATAAGGAATGAGCAAGGTGATATCACTATTGACCCCGCAGAAATAAAGAGTATCATAAGAGGATACTTTGAAAAATTATATGCCAACAAGAATGACAATTTAGAGGAAATGGACAAGTTTCTAGAAACCCACAAACAGCCGACATTGATGAAAGAAGAAATAGATGAACTCAACAGTCCAATTACAAGTAAAGAGATAGACTCAGTCATTAAAAACCTCCCTACTAAGAAGAGTCCAGGACCAGATGGCTTCACAGCTGAATTCTACCAAACATTCCGGAAAGAGCTAACACCAATTCTACTTAAGCTCTTCCAAAAAATAGAAGTAGAAGGAATATTACCTAACTCATTCTATGATGCCAACATTACCCTAATACCAAAACCAAATAAAGATACCACAAGAAAGGAAAATTACAGACCAATTTCTCTAATGAACCTAGATGCTAAAATCCTTAACAAAATA
>JAKSZT010053928.1:51458716-51568014 GCA_026826555.1 Tolypeutes matacus | reverse complement strand
GGTAAAGACAAATGAGTTCAAGTGGCTAAGAGACTTCAAAGAGAGTCGGGAGGTCATCCCAGAGGTAACTCTTACGCACACCTCAGTAGGAGCTCATAGAACATCTAAGTGCCTATCACCCCACTCAGTGGGGTTCCTGAGAGCTCCGGAGACACCCTGGTCCTATATAAGGGGGGATAGCCCCAGAGACTGATGCCTTATCAGTGGGTTCTATTTTGGAATCTGTGCTCCTGAGAGTGACAGAATTAGACTCAAATAAGTCCTCCCTGCACATGGTTCACCAGTCCCTTCTTTTCAAACCTATATGCGATGCTGGAGTTTTTAGGTATACTTCCAGAGACTGGAGCCTCCCGCCTACCTATGTGCCAGGTGTGCATGAAATCTAGGTGGAGCTGCAACTCCTACCCTACAGCTCAATGGACTCATCCAAGTCACCAGGTGAGGAGACAACGATGGGCAATGGCCATCCCAGGGAATGGAGAGGGTCTGCATCTGCAGGCAGGATCATCCCACCCACCATATCCATGGGATATAAGCCCTCTCTCACTTGGAGTTGGAGTGGACATCACCATCCCAGTCCCCTCAGGATTGGGGGAAGAACTCTGGACTAGAGTGGACTTGATGGTATTCTCTTGTTCACATATGGTGATTCTAGCAATGCAAGAAATTATAACAGTGAGGTGGAGCCAGTGGCCACTTGACACTTTTGGGGTAGGGAGGGGACGAGCAGTTGAAATACAGTGGCTTCTTCGGGAGTTGGAGGTTGTCCTGAGTACTGTTGTGGCAACAGATGTAGGCCATTTTAAATCAGCACACACCACTCAGAACTGAGTGGGAGAGAGTATGGTCTACAGTGTGAACTGTGGTCTATGGTTGATGGCAAGGCTCCAGGATGTGTAAGTTCATTGAGGGTGGTGGGCCACACTGTGGGAGATGTTTGTGTGGGATGTGATGGGAGGTGTGGGAGGTGGGCAACATGGGAATCCCAGTGGGTTCCGTGTAATATTTTGGGTAATCTAAGCACCTCTTAAAATATATGTATATATATATATAAACAACATTTTTGTAAGCAAATACACATATATGCATATATATTTATATATCATTTTGCAAATGTTTGTATGTATTGTGAGAATTTTGATTTTTACCCATAATAAAAAAAAAAACAAAAACAACCCCATAAAGCAGTAAGATATTAATTATTTATTTTAGGACTATGGAAGAAACGAAGGTATAAGGCCTCTTTCATTTTGAGGATTTGGATTTGCCAGTTATAGGACAGAAGGGAAATAACTTTGAAATTACAGGAAATCAAAGACAGGAAATTTTAGTTTTGGTCAAAAGCCATAATGTCTTTTGGTGAACTCCATTTGATGAGCCTCAACAATAACTGAAGGGGGCAGGGGAGTCTATTAAGCTGTTTCAGGGCCTGGGTATATTCATCTGGAAAGATATATGGCTTCCCATTACTTTCAGCATATTAAGGTGCCATTCACAAACAAAATGATCTATGGTATTTGTCATTCACAACTCACTTCCATACAGACTGGGAACAGTATGCCGAAAAGATCTCACCATACAGGCAAAATGCAAAATAAAAAGACCTAAGGAATCTGGTTTTGATTTGGGAACAGGATGAGGCTACAGGAAGCTGTCCCGACACTGTGAGGAACTCTGGCTCTCTCTCCACCTTTATGGGGGCAGGTATGGATGGGTGAGGGAAGACCAGGACCACTTCAGAGGTAGGCCAGGGGGACAGGACACATGGTGGGGTCATCAGCCCCATCGTCTCTTCAGCTTTGTGTTGCCACTCCCCTTTAAACAAGGAGTGGGAAAGGGGTGGGAAAGCAGGAGACTGGTGAGTAGTCAACAACTTGCAATGCAATGTGACTGTCTCACACTTTCTCCCTTGACAGAGGGAGTGACTCTACATCCCTCTGTAGTAGGTTAACTCATGTATCCCATCAACTACATGCCCTTACTCTTAATATGCATTCTTGTGGGTGTCAATCATTGGAAGTAGGACTCCCTGAAGATGTATTACCAGTTAAGGTGTGGACTCCTTTGTGAATAAGCTCTTCTAAGATCCTGAATCGGGGGTGTGTGTGGGGGTGTTTAATCTGTAAGACTGGAGACCTTATAAAGGGAAGGCCACAGGAAGAAGCCAGAAATCAGTGGAAAGCAGAAGAGCAGACACAAGGAGAGAGAGGTCGCCATGGGATGGGAGGAAGAGATGTGAGCCAAGGAAACCCAAGGATTGCAGCAAGCCAATACCAGAACACTGCTAATTCTAGGGAGAAAGCATGGCCTTGGTAACATCTTGGCATAAGGTTCGTCTCTCTCCCCAGGGTTCATTTCTTTCCAGGTCCAGTTGCTCTGTTCTCTTCACAAGGTCAGCTATAAACTATCAGGTGAATGGCTCACCTCTCCCCAGGGCTCCAGTGTCAAAACCAAGTTCTCTCCTCTTCTGTGTCTTTTTCTGTGTGTTTACTTCCGTGTAAGAGTCTGTTTTATCAGCCCACCAAGGGGGCAGGGACTCAACCCTGCATACCCTAATGAAGTGGCCGAATCAAAGACCTAATCTCAACATAATTTAATCAAAGCCATCTCAGCTGAATCTAATATAATCAAAGGGTATCACACCCAGAGGAACAGACCAGTTTACAAATACAAACGACATCTTTTTTGGAATTCATGAATAATATGAAACTTCCACAGTGGGGGACAGTGCCTCAGGACCTTGCACAAAGATTGTAGGTGGTGTGCGGGCAAGGCATGAACTAACAATTGATCACACAATGAGAAAGTGAGTCTCTTTTCAATATTCTTTCACGCTTTCTGATTACATCAGGAGGCCTCTAGCACTTGCTAATCACCCTTTCTAACAAAGAGAGAACAGACCTCAGGCACAGAGCCTTCCACAGGCTCTAGCCAGAATTTAATAACATTGTTTTCTTTACATCATATTTATTTCTACACTTATCTTCTTTATGTTGCAAGTGATTCTGATTTTTCCTTTTGAGTAACAGTGTAAAGTTTCCTTATGAAATCAATTTAAATTTGAAAAAGGGAATAAATTTAAATAAAAACACAGTGCTGTTCAGTTGGCATGCATACTGACTAAAAATCAAGAAAGTAAGAGGCAAATGAATGAAATATCAGGAATACTAAACTGATATGACCCTCCTACTTGACACTTAGGAAAACTGAAGCTCCAAGAGTTTAGAGAAACTGCTCAAGGTCACCTAAATAATGATTTATCCCCTTGTTCACCTATTTATTTGTTTAAATATAAAAAGTCCTGACACTGTAATATAAAATGTTAAGTAAGAGGTCCTCTGTAGCATCTTAGGGGTTAAGCCCAATGAAGTAGAAGCCAGTAACTATTTCCCCTCCCAGTGATGTGGGCCATTTAGAGGCAGGGAAAGGAGGCAATATCTGGTACCCAAAGGAAGTGGAGGGAGGTGAGGGTCAGAGGAGGTGGAGTGAGGGGCAGAGATTGAGAAAAACTGCAGCCTGTGGCCAGATTTTATCTATTGTCTGGACAGCAGGGTGCTGGGCAGGTGGCAGCAGAGAGCATGGCAGTGGGGAAGGGCCAGCCTGCAGCATGGGACTTGAGGTAAGCAGCCAGGTACGCAGAGGTAGAAATACCCAGCAGAAAAGTCAGGAGCCAGGCTCCAGGGTCAGGAGCCCAAGCAGGGTGGAGCCCTAGAACCTAGACCAGACCCATAAGTTCCCTGCCTGTCAGTCTAACCACCTTCTTTGAACTTTTTTATTGAAGTATATCATTGCTCCATTAAAGAGCATAAATCATAAGTATGTAGCATAATGAACTTTCAGCAGGTGAACACACCCCTTTAATGAGCACCCAGAGCATGAAACAGAATATCACCCATGCCCCCAGATCCCCCTCATAGCACCCTTCTGGTCATCAACCCCCAAAAGAGAAAACACTGCTCTGCTTTGTCACATCAAGTAGACACAATCATGCCCTGAACCTGCTTGGGTCTGATTTCTTTCACCCACCTTCTGTGAGACTCCATCATGTTATTATGTGCAGTTGTAGTTTATTCATTATCATTGTTAAATAGTTTTCCAGTGTGACAATGCCATAATTATTTACCCATTCTTCAGTGCATTTGGGTAGTTTTCAGTTTGGAAATGTCACCAACACACCGTTATGAACATTCCTGTACGTGTTTATGGTGCACAAACTAAGTTTTCCTGCGAGGTATATACCTAGGAGGAAAATGGCTGAGTTAGAGGATCCTGCCTCATTTCCCACTATTCTCACTCATGCTCACTTTGCCTCCCTTCTCAGGGCCTCCCTACACATGCCATTTTCTCCCTGCACTATCTGCGCCCCCACACACTTAGCTAATCCCACTTGTTCTTCAGATTTGGAATAGAATGCCACTTCTTCAGGGAACACTTCCCTGACCTGCCAGAATAAAGCAGTCTGTTTGCTCCAGTTCTGTAAACTCCAGTACCTTCCTGGGCATCTGCTTTGCTGCACTGCCCATGACTTTGACTAAATAGCCACTGTGAATTCCCCACTTGCTGCTTCCTCCCTCTCTAGACTCAAGCTCTATGGAGGGAGTGTCTGGATGCCCCCTGCAGGGTTCCCAGGACCTAAAACAGCATGCGGCACAAACAAGAGCATTAAATAAATATTGATCTAGGGCTAGTCCAACCAAGGCTTCAGCTTATGGGGCAAGTAGAATTAATTTTTCAGAGGCGTCTTCCAGTGTTCACTGCTGCCAAGCCCTGTGTTCTTCAGCTAATTTCCAAATCCTCCTGACCATGAATATGTTTGTTTCCAGGACATGGGAAAGCGTGGGGTCTGCAGGCAAGAGTTAAAGTAGCCTTTGTGTGTGTTTGTGTGTGTGTGTCTGTGTGTTGATTGGACACAGTGGGGAGGAGAAAACTGGACCTGGGGACACTGGTTCACAGTTTACCAAACAGGACTTGCTTTTAAACGAGGTAAGCTGAGCTTGCTTTAAGTCCCCCTTCCTCCAGCTTCTCCTTTCTGTCTTCAGGATCACTTCTATTTATTCTTCCCACCCCCTCTCTGGGCTGTACCGTCTGGGGCATCCACTAAGTCTGCATGTATTGGCAGACCCCTGCCTCCAAATCATGCCCAGCTTCCATTCCTTCCTGGCATGAAGACACCAATCCATATAAAGATATCAGTGTTTAATAACTGTTTCATGTGTATGGGAACCAAAGTGTAATTTCGGAAATCCCTCTTCAGAATTGCAACCCCAATTTCATTTTTGATAGGTGTCAGTGATTTGGTATAAACAAGAACAATAAAACACACAATATACATTTTAAATAAAATAGGTGCATCTACTAGCATGGAAGAAATCACGGCAGTCACTCTTATCAACAGACTTTCCATGGGTGCCTGGAAGCCAACACCACTTGGAAGCACCAGCAGAGGAAGTGCAGTGTTATGATGAATTGTTTGAGAAATGATTCTCGTTAATTCCCCCAAAGCCTGGGAAGTGTGAGCAGAGATAGATGCTAGGGGTTGGGGATTGTTTAATGAATGGAATGCTGTGAGCTACTTTGTCATCATTTCTTTCTAATCAGTGGTTTCTATACCCACAAGGTACTATTCTGCTATTGACATTAACTGTTAAGAAAGAACCAGGACCATAAATGCTTTAACTTTTTAGCCTTATACCTATGATTTCTTGTGAAACAGAATAGTATTACCTGCCATAAACTACTTCCTTGACTGTGGTCTCTTTTGTGGCAGGTAATACTATTCTGTTCTACAAGAAACCATAGGTATAAGGCTAAAAAGTTAAAGCATTTATGTGTTTAGAATCTATCAATTCATATATACTTATATAATTATTAACAGTATAATTATATACTTATAATAATGCATTCATTATTTTTTAAATTAAACATAATCCACCAAAGGTAATGGATGGAGGAGTTTTTACATTTCAGGAACTGAAAAGGATTCAAGATATGAATATTTGTATTTCTATCTTAGAAAATGTGTGTTGACTGATTTACTGATTCTTTCAAGAAAGGGGGATAATGGAAGAAAAAATGTTTCCTTCTTCCCCATCTTGAAGGAAAAATTGGCATGAGCCTACAAACCAGGCACTACTCCCAGAAATTTCAAATCTAGGACATGCTAAAGCAAACCTAAATGTCCTTCTGTGGTAGGTTGAATCATGCATTCCAACAGAAGATGTGCTCCTAATCTTAATCTGCCTTTCTGTGGATGTGAACTCATTTCTCATTTGTAAATAGGGCCCTTTGAAGCTGTATTATCAGCTAAGGGGTGGACTCATTAGTGAATAGGATCTTCTAAGATCCTATTTCATTGTGGTTAAACTGAATCAGGGTGGGCCTTAATCTATATGACTGGAGGTCTTATTAAGAGAAGTCAGAGAAAGACACACAGAAGGAGAGCAAGACAGCCCTAAGACAGAGGCAAAGGTGCCCATCAAGAAACCCCAAGGATTGTGGCAAGCTGGCACCAAAACACTACCAATTTGAGAGAGAAAGCATGTGTTGGAGAAGCCTTGATTTGGACTTCTAGCCTCCCAAATTATCAGCCAATACATTCCTGTTGTTAAGCCAAACTATTGTGTGGTATTTGTCATAGCAGCTCTGGCAAGCTAATACACCTTCCTGCCTTCCTACTAAAACAAAACCATACAAATGAAAAATATCTTTCTAAGCCGTTTCACAATGAGGTTTGCTGAGTCATAGATATGGTTTTGAAATCCACATCCAGGATTCACTGTTTTCCATGTGCCTTTCACAAACTATAGCAGAGAAATAGATTCTCCCACCTTAAGTTTAGGAAATTTGATAAATACCTGATCCAAGAAAAAAAAAAAAAAAAGATTTATCATAAAGAGGGAAAAACTGGATCACCAAAATGGGAATTTTCTTTTTATTGATGAATAGATTGAAACAACCAGCACATGGTTTGATACTTGGTGGGTACTCAATAAATGACAGTTTACTTCTTCAGCTCTTGTTAACATGTTCATTCATTCATTCGTTTCTTTGTTCTTCCATTTAACATTCGTTGTGTTCTTACTCTATACCTGTTAGTCCCTATGTAGGCATTTGAGACAGAGATTAACAAAATTGGGTTTTTATCCCTAGGTTGCTCACAATTCCTTCCCATTGATAATTATTTTTGCCTAACATGGTTTTTGTCATTGAAGGGGTTAAATTGAGTTGAACTTTTCCAAGTTGATAATGGGTCCATCCAGCCCTTAGTTTGACATGAAGATGCCAAAGAGGTTTGACTAAAGGTGTCAGCTCGAATCTCAAAATCAAAATAACATACATGAAACTGAAAATGGGAAAGTAGGTGTAGATGACTTAAAATGCAACAAGGTGAGGATACATTACCCACTGAAAAGTGAGAAGGAGCCCTACATTCATTTACAGATGTTTGTTCATTTCCTACTATGTGCCAATCAATTCTAGGTCCTAGGGAAATAGCTATGAACAAAACAGGCAAAAACCTTTTTCCCCACAGGCTTTATAGGTGGAACAATCACTGACTACATTCTATTTGCCTGGAGCTTTACATATAGTTTTACCTGTTCTCCCACCAACCTTCTAAGGCTCAGCTGCGTCAAGCAGCTTGCCCAAAGTCTCACAGCTGAAAAGTAACAGAGCTAGGTCCAGAATCCAAAACTATGCTCTGTCCACTTCACCCTGATGCCTGCCAGGATCATCAGGTTGATGGGACAACTGGCCTGGGGAGTTGGAATAACCCAGACTCATCCTCTCTCTACCGCTTCCTGTCTGAGTGACTTTTGTTAGTGAAGGAAGCTTAATATCTGCTTGAAGCCAGGGGCAAGTCTAAATCACTACTTGAAGTGTCTTTCATCTCTAAGAGATATTTGTAAGTGAATCTTAGAGTTCCCAAAAGACCTAACTGGAGGGGGCTGTGGAAATACCCCCCAACTTTAATTCTTGGAATGATGTTCTTCCTCACAGACATACCTGGGAGACAGACATATCAGTTGCTGAACTTATGCCTCTGCATCTGCTCTCCACAATTCTATAAACGCACATGGCATTAAACCCTCCATGCTTGTGGACTTCTCCTGGTCCAGGACTCCCACTGGTCCCACCCATAGTTCTGCCTTCTGTGCCTGCTTGGAGCCCATCATTCTTCAAGGCCAGATGAGGGCCTCCTCCTTAAAGCCTTCCACAATCACCTTCTTCCTCTGTCCCACCAGGACCTATTTCATTTTGAAATGCACAAGGTTTCCTGTTTGTTTCCCCAACTTGACAGAGAGCTCCAGAGAGTAAGAATATGTCTCATTTGTCTTTCTCTTCCCAGGATCTGGCACTGGGCCTGGTACAGATTTATTGCTGAACATATTTTTTATTGAATGAATAAATAAATTAATCAACAAAGGAAGGAGAGAAAAAATGAAAGAGTACTTGAATAAGTGAAAACTGATTGAAGAAGTTTATGAAGATCGAGCATTAAATGATATTTGAAGCCAAGAGGAACTCTTAGGAAGGCGATCTATGTCAATCCCTGATAGCATGGGAAGAAAGGGATTTTTGCCACAAGTGGCCTCTTTCCAAATTGCTTTTTTCTTCACTTTCTTTTTATTTTATTTTATTTTATTTTATTATTTTATTTTATTTTATTTTTAGTGGTATCAAATGGTGGCCCTCCATGGCTACAAGTGAGGCAGTAGGGGAGGTGCAGAGGTTATTACCTGCAGCTTTTGATCAGAAGAGGACACCCAGGCCAAGAATATGGTCCCCAAAACTTAAGTTCTCTACAGAACCAGGCTGGGGATGCATCCATTTAAAATATTAAAATACAAAAATAATACAATGATGAAAGCTATGCCCTGTGACTGCTTTGAGTGTGTATCTTAAATATCTATGCCCCCAGTGCCCAGCTCAAGCCTGGGATAGAATAAACCCTCCATCAGTGGACTCAGTCAGTCTTAAATGAGTGTATACAATATGTTCCTCTTTGTAATATGCTTTTCTATGCATTATCCCAGTTAATCCTCAAAATGACCCAGTGAGTCAGGCGAGAGAACCAAGTCCCAGGGATGGCAAGATCACAACCAGCAAATAGATTTGCTGGAACTTGCACCAAAGTTCTCTGGTGAGAGCACATCATGATGTTGATAACTAGCAGAGCTATTATATGGGTATGACAGTGGTTGAAAGGGAAAGTCTAAGATCTTGTATATTACTAGAAGGAGAGTTAAAAACTGTAACATGGGACTGTATAAGATAGTAAAACCTCATGTGAAACACAAATATGGGTGATATTGCCTATATAAGACTGTTTTTACAAAATATAAATTCAAATATACTAGAGAGAAGGAAAAAGAACAGTAGCTATGTACAGCAGAGGAAGCATAGAGATATTGAGAGGTGATAAGTTTTGTTTGTTTGTTGTTTATTACTATTATTATTGGAATAATGAAAGTGTTCTAAGAATGACTGAAGTTGTAAATGCACAAATATGTGATTGTGCCAAATACCATTGATTGTACACTTTGGGTGAATTTATGCTTTATTAATATGTATCAATAAAATTGATTAAAATTTTTTTTAAAAATTCTGTTCTCTTTCTTTGGTGACATTGTGACTCTCTCTTATGTAGACTAAGCTGTCAGGATCAAAGATGGTCTGGTAAAAATGCTCAGTGATGGGAAAGGCCTGGAAATGAGAAAAGCAGCTAGTAAGTTACCAGCAGGGGTCTAGTGGGTGATAAGTAGGGCCATAGAGAGAAGATGTCTATCCCCATATAAGGTCCCTCTACTGGTATTCAGGCCTGCTAGGAGGGGAAGGGTGCCACGAATGCACAGGTAGGGGCCAAAGCCCATTCCTAGGGCACCCCAGAGCCCAGCACTGCTTGTATTCTTCATTTGCCCACACCCAGAGCTAACCTGCAGAACAAAGCAGGGATGCAGACATTTGAAGGCCAATGGGGAAAGCAGGGGCTACTAGCTGGTGAGACAGGTGAGACTGTGGGACCAGCGCCACCGCAGGTAAGGGGAAGCTGAGCCTCCCGTAAGAACTCCACAAACATCTGCAGCAGATGAATTGCCCAAGGGGGGACACCACCTCCCACTGTGAGAACAAGTCTGTGAGGGAGGTTCTCACCCGCTGATGTCATCCTGCCTCTCCTCTGAGAGAAGGATGATTCAGCTTGGGTCCCCAGCCCTCTTTGCGACCTCCGCCTGACCTTCAGGGATGCAGGCACTGGCTCAAAAGGGCATGAAGGACAGGCAGGAATGCCCAGTGTCTGGGGACTCTGCACATCTCAGCAGTAGGCAGGGTCTTTGGAGCCAGCTGCCACCCTGAGGCGTCTTGCCCCACCAGGAAAAGAGGAGGTTTCATGCTCTAAGTATGTTTCTATGTCCCAGTGGCACTTCATGGATGCCTCCCTCCTCTGAGTAGCTTGCAAGCTGGTCAGAAATGAGCTCTGGGGGAGCAGATGTGGCTCAAGTGATTGGCTCCTACTTATGACATGGGAGCTCCCTGATTTGGTTCCCGGTGCCTCCTAAAGAAGACAAGCAAGACAGAAAGCTGATGTGACGAGCAGGTGCAGCGAGCTGATACAACAAGATAACACAACAAGAGACACAAGAAGAAAAACATAATGAAAGACTCAACAAAGCAGGGAATGGAAGTGGCTCAAGCGATTAGGCGCCTCCCTCCCACATTGGAGATCCCGGGATTGGTTCCTGTTGCCTCCTAAAAAAACGAGGAAGATGAACAGACACAGCAAGTGCAAACAATAAAGGGGTGGGGAGAAATAAATAAAAATTGAAAAATAAATCTTTAAAAAGAAATGAGTTCTGTAAACTCCAGGCTAGGCCTTTAATTACCTGGTGGCAGCACCTGAGAACCAGGCTCAGCCTTGACCTTACTCTATTCTTGGCCTGGCTTAGGCCATCAGGGACGGACATTCCATGGGGCCTTTCTCCTTCTCTGCTTATAGTTCTTTGCCCTGTCTTTCTATCCCAAGGTCTGGGTCGTGTTGGCTTGCTGGGGTCACACTAACCCTGTGGCTCTAGAGAAGTGGTTCTTACAAGTTTATGAGTGTCTAAATCACCTCATGCCCTGGGGAGCTTGTGAAATTCAGTTTTTCAGCCTTTTCTATATTCGCTAATGGGGAGTGGGGTCCAGGCAGGCATCTGCACTTTAACAACCCCCATTCCAGCTGGAATCTGCAGCCAAGGAAGCACAGAGCATACTTTGAGAAACACCCATAAAAACTTTGGGAGTCAAACCCGAGTTCAAACACCATCCCCATAGAGTGACCCCATGTGAATTAATTCCTCTGAGCCTCAGGTTCTCTGGGTAAAATGAGGCTAATAAAACCTACCTCATATGATATTGTGGATTTAAAGGGAAGATGTATACAAAGCGACTGGCAGGTGGTTGGCAATAAACAGTAGCTGTAAGAAAGCTGGGCTGTGGACATGTTTGCCTGGACACAATGGCCTTTCCATTCTTTCCTCTTTTCCTGGGGTGGTGGACTCTGCTGCCAGGCTTGAAATCAGCAAGCAGAGCTTTATACATTAGGCAAGATAATGGTCCTCCAAAGATGCTCAAGTCCTAATTCCTGGAAACAAGGGCAATAAAGGTTGCAGATGGCCTTAAGATATGGAAACTATCCTGTATTATTTGGGCAGGGCCAATGTAATCACAAGGGTCTTTAAAAGTAGAAGAGGGGTCAAAAAGGATGGCAGAGTGATAAAATATGAGAAGGACTCGACCCACTGTTAGCTGTCTTTGAAGATGGAAGAAGTGGCCACGAGCCAAGGAATGCAGTCAAAGAAACCAAATCTCTCCAGAGCCCCCAGAAAGGAGCATGGCCCTTCTGACACCTTGATTTTAGCCCAGTGAGACTTGTCCTGGACTTCTGATCTACAAAACTGAAAGATAATATATTTGTGTTAAGTTTTATGTCTGTTTGAAGTTTGTTACAGCAGCAATAGGAAGCTAATACAAATACCAAAGACTATGCTGCTGAGTTACTCAAACTCATGCTTGGGAGATCAGGAGACTTTATGACCTTGCAATGACATTAATGCCACTGCCATTTGGGAGGCCCAAGTGACTGAGGCCAAAGAAATGAATGGGGTCACTAGGTGAATTTGTCACGTGTAGATTTCAATCCCACCTGGCAATATCAATAAGGGCCAAGATATACTGAGTGCTTGCCATGTGAAAAGTGCTTTGTATGAACTATCTCATTTAATTATCAAAACCATCTATGAGATGGGTTCTATTGTCAATCAAATTTTATATGGGGAAAAGAGATGGGAAAGGTATCTTGCCAAAGGTGCACAGGTGAGAATCAGAGACTGGATTTCAAGCTAGGTTTGCTGCTCCAGAGCCCAAGTCCCTAATTGCAGCATTTGACAGCCTAGTTGTCCTATGACCAGAGGAAGGGCTGGTGTGGTCTCTCTAAATCTCAGGAAGTGCCATCTGCAAATCTATTTGTATACAAGACCTGCCTCCCACTGGCCTGGCACCCATAACCTCCCAGGCAGTATGGGTAATGCTTGGATGGGCTAGACAGAACAGGACAGTGCTTTGGAACCCTACTTTCACCAGGGTTGGTGGCCTCAGGAAGAGAGTTCAGAGAAAATTCTAACTCCCTAGCCAGACACAAGGCCAGTCATGTTGACTTGTCCCAAGGGTTCTGGAGAAGACACAGGGCTAGCAAGTCTGGGCACCCAGATTCTGTCCTCCATCAGCCACTGGTATGCTATATGCCCCAGGCAAGACACTTAACCTCCTTCCAGCTTGCCTGAAAAATGGCACCAATTACCCTCCATACTTCCCCATCCCACTTGGCTGCTGTGGAAATCCAATGAGGTCATGTTTGCTAACATGCTCTGGGAATTACAAAAGCAGTGCACCCTTCTAGAGTCTTATGGTGGCTATTATTTAATTTTGTAACTCAAGGTGAATGTGGTTCCTTATTACTGTTATTAGTAATAATTATACTATACCACACCGCAGAATGTTCTCCCACCAGCTTCTTCAGCAGGATCTGTTGCATAAGCATTTTTCAAAAAAAAAAGTCAACAAGCGGTGAAGTTCTGGCAAGCCATTGAGGAGATTTTTTTTTTTTAATTATGAGAAAGAGAATGTTTGAAAGGATAACACTTCGATCCTGCCCTTTTCAAAATGGCTTGTCATTGGGGACGTGGACTAAAGCTCGGCTGTGGCACCAGTGGTGATGCCAGTGGGAAGCGAAGGGCAGGCATATGCTAGAGGTCATGATAGGAGGCAGCCAGGGAGCACCCCACTTGAGGGAGGAGCATCTTACATGAGGGAGGAGTACCCCACATGGGGGAGGACTCACCCGCAATCCAGTGGGGACAGGGCCGTGGCCAGCTGCCCCAGAATCCCCAGGAAACCCCAGGATCTTCTGCAAAGTTCCAGAGCCCAGGAGGGGTTGGTGTGCACTTGGTAGGGAGTACCTCCATCTTCTTACTACACCTACTCTATCAATACCATGTAATTCAGAACTTTGGGTTTAGCACCTGCTTCTAACATGGCATTCATAGAAGACTTAGCATGTCAGGCCACAGTGGTCTCTTGCACCTTAGGGCAAATTACTGTACCAGCTTCAAGTCCATCATTCCTTCCTTCACTCATTTCCTCCTCTCTCCCTTACTTCATTCTTCTCTTTTCCCCTTCTTTTCCTTCTTCTCCCTCCTTCCCTCCATCCTTCCCTACTTTCATTCTATCAGTGAGTCAGCCAGCTACATTTAACAAGAACCTATTATATACCAGACGCGGAGCAGAGATGAGTCAAGACCCTTCTTCCTGAGGAGTTCACAGACTATTATGCAAACTGACATTCAAACTCATGGTACCATTTGGTTCAGACACGCTGGAGCCCAGTCTCAGGTCTGCCCACTGGCTCACTTGCTATGTGACCTCGGGTGAGTTTCGTGACCTCCCGAGACCTCAACAATAAGATGAGGCCCATGCCCATGTCACGATGCTGCTGCAAAGGGCCTGACAGAGTGCCCGGCACAGTACGATGACACCATATAAGGACACCCAGAGAGCATGGCCTGTAATAATGCAGATTTGAAAACAGTGTGACTGTTGATTGACTCCCCACAGCCTGCAAGGACTTGCCGGACATTTCCTAACCTTGCAACCATGTAACCCAATGCTAAAATAGATTGAATATTTAGGGTCTCCCCTCTATTATTGTCACCACTGTGAATGCAGCCACAGGGGAAACGGTGGAAAATTCACCATCGCCATTGACAGAAAGAGCGATTTAGGGCTTTGATCTTTTCTTAAGTTCCCAGTTTGGCTCCATACTATATCTCGTGTGGGCTTTTATTCCTGAGACTTGGCTAAACTTCTCAGGCTTAACCTATTGGCCTCAAAAATACTGGTCAGTCGTATTGCCTAGCTACCTCCCTATTACTGCAGTGATAGGTTATGTACTCTTATTTGGAGTCAACACGATGAGTACCTCACCACTCAACTCCATTCATACAATCACAGATAACTATTCTAAAAATCAACAGCAGAAGCTATCCCCAAATTAAGAGATATTCCCATTAGTGAAGTAAACCAAATGCTTTCTTGCAGACAAAGGACTTTACACCAAAAACTGAATTTATATAGCCATATTAACAGCAAGCATTTATTTATGTTTTGACATAAGAATTTTGACCATAATTATTTTGACTATGTCTGTTATTAGTAACTGGTATTGAGATGTTATTTAAAACTGTAATAAAAGTTGAACTTCTCTTAGAATAATCGACATTAATGTAAATGTCCATTAATAGAATAAATAAAATCCTGCATTACCATATACAAGACTTAAAAAAAAAATGTCAGTATAAACAAGAAAAAAAAATAGCAGATAGCAGTAATAATATCCCCTGAGTCACTTCTCTCTCAATTGTTATAAACATATTTAAAGGCAAAAAAAAAAAAAAAGTCTCCTATTTCTATGTAATTCACCCACACAGCATCTGGGCAAATGTTTATGTTACATAGGAGTCCCTGGGTATTCAGAACCTCATGAAAGTTTTTTAATGAGCAGATACAGATTTTCCACCAAGATCTCCTTGGGTAGTTTTTAGTGAATCGAGAGTCCCATATTTAATTAAAAAAAAAAAAAAAAAAAGACCTAACAAGAGTTTTTAAAATTCGAATAGGTAAGGATGTTGAATATGTAAGGAAATGAGCATTCTTATCTACTGCTTGTGGGAAGGTGTTTGGTACAACCTCTCTGGAGAGCAATTTGGCTACAAGTGCCAAAAACCATATGGATGGATGTCTATACCCTAAATTTCATGTAATAATACCTCTTGTAGAAATGTATCCTAAAAATCATGGATGTGCATAAGACTTACCTTCAAGTAAACTTGTTGTGTGATTATTTATAATAGTGAAAATGTGGAAATGACAAATGTACGATAATAAATCCTCATTAAATACACCGTGGTACAATAAAAAAAATGAAATCCACTTACAAGTGTTCAAAATTACCTTGTAGAGGAATATCTAACAACACAAAAGGGTGTTTATGATATATGAGAGGATAAAAAAATTTTACAAAACAGATTGTACAGTTTATTTTAATTATATAAAGATTTTTAAATTGCTTAGAAAATGAGCTAGATATATGTAACAAAATAGTAGCACTGGTTGTCTCTAAGGGGTAGGATTGCTAATGATTCATACATATGAGCTTTCTTGAACTTTGCAAATTTCTACAATCTATGTATTTCTAGCACAGTGTGAAAAGAAGAACAGAAAAATTGAAAACTGAGGCTTAAAACTCAGTAGATTTTAATTCAAATTATCACTTTGCTATGTGTTCTAGGATAAAATACCTAATATTTATGAGCCTCCTTAATAGTTTCCACTTACAAAAGGTAGGATAATAATACTTACCTCCTAGGATTGTATGAGGGTTTAATTAGATAATACATGTAAAGTGCTGTGCACAACAGCAGCCCAATAAATTTATGTTTCTTTCACTTCCTCCTCCATGAGTTCAGTAACGAGAGACAACAATAGGAGTTAGGTAAGCCTTAATGCAGGAGGTAGAATTGGAGTTTAAGGCTGAAGCTCAGCCAGGTGGGATGATAGGATGTGAGGAGGCTGCTTGATGGAAGGGTATAAGCAAAGGCATGGAAACAAACTCTACAAGGCAAGCAGCCAGGGGCACGGGTTCCCTGTTCTGCTTCTCCACAACTCAAATGAACTGGTCCTAGATGATACTTGCAGGATGGCCCCTCATCTTTTACAGTCTTGTTGAAATTTTTCTTACTACTGTATCAGTTATTGATTGCTGAGTAACAAATCACCTCAATACTTAGAAGCTTTAACAGCAAACAACATTTATGATCTTATACATTTTCCGTGGTTCAGAAATTCAGAGGTGGTTTAGCTGGGCAGTTCTGGCTCAGGGTTGCCCATGAGGTTCTCCTCATCAGGTTTTCCAGTGCTGAACTCATCTGAAGGCTAGACTGGGACAGGAGGATCTGGTTCCAAGAGGCTCACACATGACTGGATCATACCTGTCACCACTCCTCCCTTCCATACCCATGGCAAATTTTGCCAAGTGACCAGGCCAACTCTGACCACATCTGGGCCAATCAGCTACTGACACTTTACTGGGAGCTTTCTGGAGATAATTTTCTGGTCTGTGTTGCTTAACACAAAGTCAATTCTAATGGTAAGCACTGTAAGATAGTGGTGATAATGGAAATGTTTGAATGTGGGAGGCATATTTCCTAAGCACTTACCACATGCCAAACACTGCATGAATCAATTAAGGTGTATTACCTCCAACATTTAATCATCTTAATCATCAACAAGGAAGTTACTATTATTATGCCCATTTTACAGATGAGGAAACTAAGCCTCAGAGAGTCAAGTAACTTACGCAGGATCACTCAGCTAAGAATTGACATAACTAGTCCAAATTCAGGTGGTTGGGTCTAGAGTCTGCCCTTTAATCATTACATGATAATACTTTGAAGTCCTTGATAACCAACTGTTCTCATGTAGTCTTGGGGATAAATGTCCCCAAGTGAAAGTTCCTAGAGAATTTCTTCTATCTGAATTACCAACAGAGATCTCTTAGAGACCTAGTTCACTTCTTGCCACCTTCATGAAGTTTCCATTGGCACATTTCTGCCAGCATTGCTTATACATCATCCTATTATTTCACTTACCAGCCTGCATTGCAAGTAAGAAAGTATAGGTCTTCCTTACAGCATCATGACTGCCTTGGGAGTAAAGTCCCGTAACATTCTTAACCCTTATGGCTTAGCCTACAACAAGACAGGTGAATAAATAAATATTGGCTCTGCTTTTCCAGGCTCATTTTCAAAACCTACCTTTCTTCCCAAAGAGAGGTTAACTTGCACTTTGTTTACTGTAGTCTTCATTAGGGAACGGTTATCACAACAAAATGGAGACGCTGAGCAAATGACTTCTCCCCAAGAAATTCACTGAAATCTCTGGGAGCTGCTTCAGGAAGAGTCCTAGCCCTGAGGAACAAGTGTGAGCATTCTAGTTGTATCCTAGTAAGGTAATGAGACATTGTATTTAAATACCATTCATCATGGCATCCCCAAGCAGAGTTTCTCCAGCTACTGAGGTTGTGAATCACCTGCCTGCAGTTCTTCCACCTGCCTTGTAAAAGGAGGTTTAGAGAAGCATTCTTTGGGAGGTCACAAAACTGACACAGCAGCAAGAAATCAGCATTAACTTCACCAGCCCTTTTTAACCACAGCTCAGCAGTACTCCTGGATTTGCCAGAAGAGTTGTACAGAATAGTGATGCAATGGGAAAGCTGTGAAGTGTGAGAGTTACATTCTTTTAAAAAGTAGAAAAAGTTTCCAGCCTTTCTAAAAGAAGGTGAACATGAAGCATAAATGAATATGGAATGAACACCAACCTGCCCAGTATGGGACATCAGAAGGCATGACATGGCATCCTTTAAGCTGACAGTGATATGGAATAAAAACTGCAGTGGCTTGGTGGGGCGGGGGGCAGGAGATGTGACCTAACATGTAGCCCTCCCCTTCTCAGGACCTTGGTTTCTTTGCTGTAAAATAAAGGTAGTGGAGCACGTGATCACCTTGCTCTCTTCCTTCTTGAATGCTCTAATAGATTTGGATTCTGTCTGAGTGACAATTTTCAAATAAGGGGTCAGATTTTACTTATTAGTTTTAAGGATAAAAGTTGAAAATATAAACTCTATAATAAGTTTTTTTTAAAAAAGACTGGTATAATATGTTTTGTTTGTTTACTTTAACAATAGAAATGACAGGACACACCCCAATCCTACTGAGGGGCTCTAGAATGAGAAATGAGAAATTATGAAGTCAGAGTTATAGTTCTGGCTGTAGCCCTTACCCCAGATAGGCTGCAATCTACAGTTCTTTGCTCTGGGATGGAATTTTGATTCTCCTCTGTATGTATTCTTCATTTTACCACAGGAAATACTTGGCATAAGAGAGGTGCTTGGTAAATGAGTAGCGAATTGCATTGGATTGAATTGAAATCGACTTTGGAACTCTCTCTCCTAACAGTTGCTCCACTGCATTCCAAATTGGCTCCAAATATTTTAACCCATATAACCTGACTCTCAATCATGAGGTGGATTAGGTGGAGAAAAGTGAGAGAAAGCTCTGATTTTCCAGAAATATAGGCAGAAATAGAGCCTTAAGAGTCTTAATGTTTACCTAAGGTCTCTCTCTAGTAAGTAGTAGAATGAAATAAAAACCAGTCTATTAGATTCTAAAACCTGTGGTTTTTACTCACTTCCATATTCACAGGAAGTCCAATGTTCTAAGTGCAAATCAAGTGTACAGAAGCAATTTGAAGATGTCTAATGCTTGAGGGGCCCTATAAATTGGGTTCTCCATTAAAATGTAGAAGGGCATTTGGCAACACCAAAATGGTCTTGGGAACAGAACCTTGAAATTCCAAAGAACTTTCCTGGCTACCCTCAATGTGGATAAAACGAGTCAGCCACAGGAAACAGATGTGGCTCAAGAGATTTGGCTCCCGTCTATCATATGGGACGTCCAGAGTTCGATTCCTGGGCCCTGCTGGTGAAAGGCAAGCTGGCCCACGCAGCAAGTTGGCCCACACAGGATTGCTGGCCTGCGCGGAGAGCTGGTGCAGCAAGATGACGGCAAGAAAAAGAGACACAAAGGAGAGACAATGGGAGACACAGCAGACCAGGGAGCTGAGGTGGCGCAAGAGATTGAGCGCCTCCCTCTCACTCCGGATGGTCCCAGCATTGGTTCCCAATTTCTCCTAAAGAGAAGACAAGCAGACACAGAAGAACACAGAGAGCAGACAGGGAGTGCAAAAACAAACGCTGGGCAGGGGATAAATAAATAAATAAATCTTTTTTGAAAAATGAGTCAGCCACCTCCTTTACACATGTTCTACTCTCTCTGGTCTCCCTGGTGATAAAAAGGGAGACTAGATGTACAGCTGTTCCAACAGCTACTTATTAGTAACAATATCAACATAATGACCTGTAGAGTCTATAAAACTCATTGGGGAAGTTGGCTGTTAGTGGGATGAGAAGAAAGCACTGCATTAGGAAGGGATGAACAATGCTGGTTGTGGTGAACAAGCATGTGGCACTGGGATAAATCAGTGTGGGAACTCTAAAGCTACAAGATCTAAACATCCTCCTCCTTGTCACTGAAATTTGACCTAGAACAGTACAGTGGTTTCAACATTTTTAGGTCATGGTACTCCTTTTCAAATTAAAAAAAAAAAAAATTTTTAACTCCTTGATGAATATACTTTAAATGAAACTTTATAGAACCATGGCAAACAGAAAACCAGTAAAAATAAAATCTTACTGGACTCCCAACACATAAAACAGATACAAGGCAACCTGATTGAATCTAGGATGGGGAAATCTGTAGCTCTCCCCCCTCATTCATTGCCTTCCTTGGAAACAGGCTTCACAGAACACAGTATGAGAATTCCTGGTGGAAAAAGATGCAGCTCAACTCTAAAGTGAATTTTTCCATATCAAGACCTAATTTCCTTCTTGCCTAGCATTATAAAATTAGGGATGCATTCTTTGTGAAAAAAAATATATTGGCATTAATATGGAAAAACATCATATGTAGGGATGGACTAAGCCTTTTCCACTCACATATTGAAAGGGGAAACATGAAATACTGTTCAAAACTTTTTTCTGATCATCGCAAAATTCCTGGGCATATTTTCTCGTGGCCCACAGTTTAAAAGGTCTAAGGGAGACACGACAGTGCCAGTTTGACTGAAGCCTACACACTGGAGAGAGGAGTCCCTTGGCACCCAGTCATCTCTCTTCCCAACATTCAACGGGAGGACAAAGTAGAAAGCAATCTAGGAAAGTGTTGACAGAATTAATCAGGTTCTATTTTCAAGCTTTCTTTGGCTCCCTGGGCTAAGAAATGAGAAGACTCTGGCTAAAGCAGATACACTTAGAGATATCCCCAGGAACACAGTTTTCCTGGATAAATAAGGCTAATGAAAGGAGAGGTTCATTACGTTTGATTTCTCCAAAGCCCGCTGCCTGATCTTATGTGAGCTGTCTTATTTCTTTGAGACCATAAGCATATGGCTCAGTGACTTTGCATTGCTCAGACTGGACTGAGGAGAAATACTGCTAAGTCCCAGCCATCGTACTGATGCCTTGAACATGGATGGCACTCATCTAATTTTCTCATATCTGCCATTTATGGAATTTTATCTCTAATCCTCAACAGGCTAAGCAAATTAGATATTATCCCTCAACTTTATAGCCTAGGAATTTGAGCAGGAACAAGAAGGGATGCTTGCCGCCAAATGGCACACCTCAATTTTAAAATCACAAATCTTCAACATCAAACCCAGAGGTGGATCACTTCTCCAAGGCTGCTTTTCAAATCTTGGTCCTCCCTGGGCATGATGCAACATTAAAAAATCACCTTGGGAGTTGTCAGGATCTGGACTAAGAGAAAACAAATTCTCTTCAAATCAGACACTGAAGGGGTGTGCTGACCTTCACAACTCATGAGAGAGGCAGCCAAGGCAGCTGGTGTGACTCCTTCCCAGGAGTGAGGAAACTGGCACCCTGAGAGAGTTAAAGCTGGGGGAGGCAGCCATCACGAGCAGATTTCAATTTTAGGTAGTAATTCTGGCCACAGTATTAAGAGTGGATTAAAGGAGGAAGATACTAGAATTAGAGAAATACCTAAGGGGTCTGCTGCCAATTGTCCAGAGGAGATGAGGGCTGCAGTGAAAGCAGAGGAAGTGGGATTCAAGAGAAGAAGGCAGATTTGGGAGCAGAAGGCAAAAATACAAGGAGCTCACATTTAGTGAGAAGCTGAGGAAATGGTTCATGACAACTTAAAGTAGTACGGTGCCTTATGCTGTTCAGGGAGGTGCCGGGAAGCACAAAGGGGGGTTCCCTAAGTCTCCTGGGCTGTGGGAAGAAAGTCAAGGAAGTCACACTGTTGGAAGTGATGCTGAGCAGTCTTGCAAGAAAAGGGGAAGAACTGGCCAAGTGAGAGCCGGCCCACGATATTCCAAACCGATGAAGCAGAATCTGGGCCTGGAGGCCAGGGAGCCTGGCTCAGGCCACAGGAGCTGGGCATGGAGTTCCAAGAGGAGGCAATGAAGAGAGTGAGGTGAGGCTGGGAGGCCAGGCAGGGCCTAGCTCACCAGGTGCTCCTAAAAGAGTTCGTCGGTTATTCTAAAGGCAATAGGGAGGAACCGAAGGCTTCGGTAAGATTTTATAGAGGTGGGAAACTAAGGTCCAGAAAGGGCCAGCAGCGTGTCCGAGATCTCTAGGCTAAACGTGGCCACTGACTGACTATACGGTCCACACTCCCGCAGCATCCGCATCACCTGGAAGCTGGTCAGAAACGCAGAATCTCCCGGGCCCCGCCCCAGACCGACTGGATCAGACTCCACTAGTGCACAAGATCTCCAGGCGGTTCGTAGGCGCTTTGGGGTTTGAGAAGCTGCTCTGAAGTATGTGCACTGTCAGAATCGCTGGGCCCCTGCAAGCTGTTAGATGTCTGCGTATTTGGGCCTCCTGCAACTCTGAGGGGCAGGTGGGGGGCGGGGAGGAGGGGGTAGGTGGGTGGGAATTTGTGCTCTCCCTGCCGGGATGTGGGATGCGTATACTACTCCCTCCGCTCTAGGCTCGGCCGCCACCCACCGAACAATTATCAGCTCCGGGTCAGGTGGAGCTGGAGCCTCCTCGTTGGCCCCCCTTGTGGTACAATGCAAGTTTGATTAATCACGGTTTCCAGGGGCGCCTCATCAATCATCAGCTCGGTGCGCTCAGGAGAAAGAGGTCCCGGTAGATGAACGCTCTGTGCGGAGAAGGACCGAGACCCCTGGTTGACCAATAAGATGGGAGCGTGAAGTTGGGACGAAGAAGGTCGGGTCTGAGGAGCATTAGGCATTCTCAGGGCTGTTCTGGTTGGTAATTAAGTGACTCGTCTACTGGCGGACAGTCCTGGATGTTCCCCCAGGCATCTGTTAGTTCTTCGAAAACCACTACTGACAAAATGAGGTTTGCCCTTGGTACACAGATAATGAGACTGAGCTTGACAGGTGTGGCGCGATTAGAAAATTTCTACATGAAGCTCATTCTGCTAGCCACTCCACAGTAAACAGACTCATTAGAACTTGCAGGTCCCTGGAGGCAAAGCATGTTTGACATTATTAATTGGCTTTTCTGTATAAGGAGTCAAATAGATGAAAAGGTTTATCAAGCTGAAATAATTAATTTTGCCTGAATTCGCTGACAGTTCATTTCTCCTGTAAAAGACCATTTTAAGGTCCTTTTTTTTTTCAAATTTCAAAGTTCAAAAGACATAATAGTGGCAAAAGTGAAGCTTTTTAGTAAATTATAATTAAAGGGAATTTAATTAACTTAGACCTGGGGAAGGGGGAAAAAAGAAATTGCTATCTGTGTCTATACAGAGGTCTAGATGGTTGAACATATCATGACTTAATAATACATTAATTTTCATCCAATCAAAGTATAATAAAAGAGGTAATTATATGTTTAAAAATTACCAGGCTCCAATACTGGGATTCTTAAACACTTAATACTTACCCAGCTTCTTGTTAGCAAAGTTATAATTGTTGTTTTCAGATTCCACTTATTTAAAGATGGGGGTTCCAGGCAAAAGATAAATTGAATAAATCATTGTAAGAACCCATGTTGAAACTGTGATGAACTACAAAGTTTGCGTTCCTTGGCTGCAAAAGACTTTTCCTCCCTTTTTTCTCTCTGTCTTCCCTTGTCTCTAAAAATAGCAAATTATTTCCAGCATTCTTTTATATGTGCTACTGGATGCTCCCACGCCCACTCTTTGCCACAAAAAGCCAAAATCCAGTTCACATGAGATTCTGCAGAGTTTTCCCTCATCTTTCAAGATTTACCATTTTCATCCCCAAGCAAGGCATTTTGTAGTTCCACCAAGAGACTTCTCAGCCTAATACAACGGGCGATGAGATGGACAGTACTTTTCTCCTGGCTGAGACTGGGGGTGGGTGAAAAGAACTTTTCTGTCTCTGACCAATTATAAATACATTGGGGTTTTGATTTCTGAACAGGCCAATGTTTCTGGTCATTTTGTTGATAAAATTCTGTGACTTCCTTGAAATGTCCAAAAGGACAGAGCTCTTTTGCAGCAAAGAAGCATCTTGCCACATGGGTCACCATACTAATTTTGTAGTTCAGAAATAGTCCAGTATTTCCCAAATCTCTCTGAGCCTAGTAAAATAAAATCTGGTGGGGAAAGAAAGGTGGGGGGAGGGGTAGAGGAATTATGGAGAGTGCTTCTTAAATACCTAAGATTAGGTTTTCGACCAGTTCCTCCAGGCTTTCACTGCAGGCTCAATGGCAGGCTCGGCTCAGGGAGTGGGGATGACTGGCCTCCTGGAAACCTAATGACAATGATCATTCCTTTCAGCTCCTTATTGATTTTTTTATAATCCAGAAGTACCTGTTGACTAGATCCAATTAAAGAGCAGGGGTGGTGAAGGCACCTCTATGGTGATTCTCCATCCTTTGTAGGAGGCAAGAGCTTGGTCCCGTGAGACCCATTTTTATCATTCCTTCAAGCTAGGTCCTGCAAAAGCAACCTAATTCAGATCAAAATCAATGCAGAAAAATACATGCCCTTAGTGCCTTATTTTAAAAACCACAGTGTCATGTCAGCCCTTTCCCAAGATATCTTTAGGTATACTCTTCCAATGAGGAAGGAGATGTAGAGAAGAAGCTGGTGTTACAGAGTGCATACTTACGTAAGATAAGGTTTTCCCCATATTAAAGATAAGAAAACTGAGTTTCAGATAGGGAAAGAAAGTTATCTGAGGCACTTCTCAGGCAGCAGCAGAACTGGTCTGGTTGACCCAAAGCCCATAGTTTCCATTAGAAAAGAGTAACCCAAAAAGTAACAGACATCAAATACCCAAACCATAAATACTTGTAACATTTACCAGAGAGTTAACATTTGGGGTAAGAAATGTCATAACCCAAAAAGCAAATATCTACTTCCTTGCACAGAGGAATACTTGAAAAGATGTATTAAAAAAAAAAAAAATCCTGGGAAACTCAAGACCTTCCAGTCCTCGTCTCCCACACCACCAACCCTCACAAACTTACTGTTCATCATATTCCCACTCCTGCTTCCTTATATTAGTTCCTTAATTAACTATATAATAATGTCCAGGGGCTGGTATGATTAAATAAAGAATAAGACATGACTGGGGTGGGTAAGGGAAGGAGGTTGTATGTGCCCAGATTCAGTGTTTGAGCTGTCATCACTCACCAGCATGTTTTCTTCTGAAGTCAATACGTTGTTCCATTTCAAACATGCTTAAAGAAAACAGGGATTGATTTATTTGCAATTCTGAACTACTTATCAAATGGTAATGATCACTGCCCAGTAAAACACAGGCTGAAAACATGTCATGCAATGCTTAGTCACTCTCTTGCTGGAACTAATAATTCTCTTTTTCTCTCATTCTCTCATTCTACATTCTCTGTCTCTTTTTCTTTCTTTCTATGATTCGGCCTGCAGACTTAGCAACCCAGAAGAGGCCTTAGTGTGGTCAGTTCAGAAGACTCTAGAGAAAGCCCGAAGCTACCCAGTACCTCCCTTTCATTCATTAGCCCACCAGGGGCCAAGACTAATTAGATCAGCCTGCTCATTTTGAGCTGATAATTGATTTAAATAGGTTGCTCATTTAAAATAGAAGAAAAGCCTGCTAAACATTTGGTGCTTGGATTTTTTTTCTTCTTTCCCTGCAACTTTCAATTGCTTGTGCAATGTAGCATAAAATGTAGAGGTCTCCCTTTTCTTTTCTCTCTCTTTTTTAAAAGGGGCCATAAAATTAATTACAATAAGTAGGCACTGGGCAGGGGCACGGGGTTAACTGATGGTTCTAATGAGCAGCCGAGCTTTGGGAAAGCCAAGCCACTCATGCTGTTTGTTGGCTGCAAGGGAGCTGTGGCTTGCAAGATGAGCCCAGCCCGTAAAAGTCCTTCTTTCTGAATCTATCATCCTGGCAACCAAAGTAGCTTTGCTAAGCTTCAAACAAAAGGAACCTTCCTTTCCAAACGTGAGGACATTTTGGAGTTGTCTCTTTACCATTAAGCAAGAAAGGACTTTCCAGAGGCCATTCCAAGGTACTACTTGCCCCTGTCCCCCTGGCTTTTACCCAATTTGGGTGTGGGAAAGTTAGGGGAGGACTCGGCCCCAGTCTGCATATTTGGAAGACCTTCCCCTTCTCAAAGGGTCTTTCATGACCTGTTCTGCACCATCTTGATTTATTTCAAGTGTGGATCAAAAAAGTTTAGACTGGGCTCCTCTTGGGAAACTAAATTGTCCTGCTCGTTTATACAGTTCAGCTGACTGTAACCTTTTGACACAATGAAAAGAGCTTTTGTCTGCAGCCCTGGGGGGGGGGGGGGGGGGGGGGGGGGGGGACAAGAGGTAGAAGCAATACTTGTCATTTGGACTATAAAATTTTCTGCAGCATTTTCCATCACTGGGAGAAGACAGTGCAGGACCCAGTGAGGGGACTTGAGGTGTGTTGCAAATTCTCTAAGGGTAAAGAAAATTATGGAAAATAGAAGAGGTACCCCCCAAGTTGCACAGGCTATACTGCAGAATTTCCAAATTTCCAAGTTCATGAAGGAACATGATCTGTGAGGGAGGAACATGGGCTTTGGAATGGGGCAGACAAACTGGATTTCCAGGTGGTTTGGTCCCTTCCAAGCTGGGTGTAATTCAGCTACTCTCTCTAAAATTCTGTTTCTTGTTCTGTAAAATGGAGACACCAAAGTCTACTGTGGAAGTGTATCATAAGGATTCCAGGTAATGTATGTAAAGAGTCTGGCACAGAACCTGGCTCCAACAAACACCCAATCAATAGCATCTCTAATGTGAGGCGAGTTTCCTAACAACCAAGAAAGTTCCCTCATCCCTGTTTTGTGGCCTGAGACCAGGGTGTAGGGAGGAAGATAGTCGGGATATTGCATACAGGCTCTGCTGCATGGATCTGGGAGCCGGGCACACGTGCAGGGCCCCACATTCAAGGGGCCTCACTGATGCCTGTCTGGAAATTCTTCATATCTGATCAGGGGGGCCCACATTTTCATTTTTCCATTTTTCCCTGATTCCCGCAAATGACGTAACCCGTTCTGATTGCACCTTCCACTCTGCGATTATACTCAGCCATTCTTGGTGTCTTGAAGGGCCCGTTTACATGGGGTCACGTCTGTGTTGGTGGCACAATGCTTTCACAGTCATAAATCACATTCTTTCTGCCTCTTCAACAAATTAGAACCAGAGGTGTAGCCTCTCAGTTCCTCTAGGCCCAGGGCCTGATTGCCTGGAAAAACTATTCAAGAGCACTTGCTAGTGGCTGAAGGTCAGTATCGCACCTTTCCAGTCCCATCGGTCGGCCTGTTTGAAAGAGTTCATGTTTTTCAAATAGGTGATGGGGTCCCGTGCCAGGAGAGGATGACAAGAAGCACGGAGCATCTCTTTGGTTATTCAGCGTTCAAGTGGCAGAACATTTTCGCCATTAATGACATACGAATTTAGTCCCAGGCAATTTTTTTCAAAGCAACCATTTGTGAAATATATGGAGAAAACGCTGCCGATTTCCAATCCTAATAACAGAGACACCGAAGGTAAATAGGGTGAATATTTATGGGATACCTGATTGCCTAAATGAGTTCCCTAAGGTATGAATAATTGAATGGGGGTGTGCTAATTAATTGGGAAAAGCCAGTAGGTAACTCCATTTTATTTATATTAGCCTCATTTTATTTCATTTCTTAGAATTTTTACGGTTCCCAGTTATTTCCTATGCTTCAGTAAAGTTGAGTATTATTGAGAGAATTTTAATAGAAAGCATGATTCTTAATTTCAATAAATGCATAAACCAAGGTAAAACATGTAGTGACAGTTCTTAGAACTTAGTAACTTGAGTTTCCCTAAAACAAACAAACAAACAAAAACTATCATTCATTGGTACATAGTACAGTCTGGTCTTTTACGTACATCTCCTCCATTTAAATCTGATACCAACATTATAAAGTGAGATATCATAAAATTATTTCCATTTTACAGAGGAGAAACCTTAGACTCTCAAGAGTTAAGTGAGCTGCTCATGGTTTTTTGGCACAAAATTTTGGGGTACAGATTCAAATTTGGCCTGCTTAAAATTTGTTTCTCCAGCAAGGGAACCTAATCTTTTACCTCGACTAGAATATTTGTAAAACACAGTGCTTTCCCTTTGATGTTGCAAACATGATCCACCTGAATTTCAACCTGTTCTCCTTCTCAAATAAGTCATTCAAGTCAAAACCACCACTTATTCTTGTTCAACTGAGACTGAGCAGCTATATCCCAAGTAGGTTGTGTATAGCCCATTGTATAGACAGGATAATCCACTGGGATACACAAAGAAAAGCTAGCAAACACTATTTAAATTGTTTATTAAATTATGAATATATATGTTTGAGTATATTTCAAAAACACGTAACATACTAGTATCATAGGGAAACAGTTGTGACTCAAGGGGAAGCGGATATGGCTCAAGCGATTGTGTTCCCATCTACCATATAGGAGGTCCAGGGTTTGATTCCTGGGTCTTCCTGGTGAAGGCAAGCTGGCCTGTGCAGCTGGCTGGCCCGAGCAGAAAGCTGGCCCACGTGGCATGCTGGCCCGCGTGGAGTGCTGACCCACACAGCATGCCGGTCAGCATGGAGTGCTGGCCTGAGTGGAGAGCTGGCGCAGCAAGATGATGCAACAAAAAGAGACACAGAGGAGAGACAATAAGAGACGCAGCAGACCAGGGAGCTGAGGTGGTACAAGAGATTGAGCACCTCTCTCCCACTCTGGAAGTTCCCAGGACAGGTTCCCAGTGCCACCTAAAGAGAAGACAAGCAGACACAGAACACACAGAGAATGGACACAGAGAGCAGACAGCTAGCGCACAACAACCAGGGAGAGGGGAAATAAATAAATAAATAAATCTTTTTTTAGGAAAAAAAGTATATATTTCATAACTTAAAAATATTTATCTTGTTGAGATTCATGCCCCCCAATTTTTTTTTTTTAAAGATTTTATTTATTTATTCATTTATCCCCCCTTTGCTGCTTGTGCTCTCTGGGTCAGCCAACCACGCCGTGCGGGCGGGCTTGCCTTCACCAGGAGGCCCCAGGAACCGAACCCAGGGCCTCCCATATAGTAAACGGGAGCCCTACTGATTGAGCCACAGCCGCTTCCCGGTGCCCCCCAATTTTTAATCGACAGAAGTGTTCATAAGAAAATAAGACTCTACTACAATAGCAGACCCCAGATCGCTCCAGATTCATTCACCAAAGAAAAAGACCTAGTACTTCTTGCAAAAATTGAAGCGGATTTCCATTCAGTATTGAATTTAAGGTTTAACAATACTGGAATTGGGTTGGAGCTGAAGTTCAACTATACTATTTTGAGCCGGATATATTTACTAGAGTGACTGAGTATTTCCCAGAGGTACATGTGCATGTGTTTTTAGAGTGAACTCAGGTTTTCAAAGCACTTTCACCGATACTATTTCACTTAGATTCAATTTCTAAACCAGTTTTTTGAGTATCGTTGAGAGGACCAATACAAAACTGACAGCTCTTTTAAAGTCAGCTCTATTATTATCCTCATTTTATAGATGAGGAAACCGAAGGTTAGAAAATTTAAATAAATAACTTACCAAATTGTCCCTCAATTAGAAGTTGGCAGAACCATGATTCACACCCAGGTTCAGAGGCCAGAGTCTGAACTCTTTACCATGACATTTTCCTGCCTAAGAGCATCTCTGCTCCATAAGGGAGCCTACGACAGCATGGCCTAGAGATAAAACTGCTCACTTTAGCAAAAGGAAAACCAAATTGTGAACAGCAGTATCAATGTGCACCTTTGCTCAAGAATGAAATGTATGTATTTTTTTTGTTGGCAAAAATTCTAATTGATACATATCCTGTGTGTTTGATGGGAAATACCCTGTATTCCTATACAGGCAGAGACGAGCTGAACCAAGAAGACAATATCAGTAAAAATATCACTTCTCACAACATGGAACCAGCATGAAAGTTTGTCGAAAAAACAAACAAACCAGGGAACAACTCAATACAACCAAAAGGGGAAGAAATGAAATTTCAGAAACCAAGAATGGACCTGATTCTTCAAATTGAAATGATGCTAAACACATTTCAGTGTGACAACTGGAATTCCAGGACACTTTAAGGACAAAATAAAAATTCTTGAGTAGGATTTTTCTTCCCTCTTTCCCTCTCTAACTTCCTTCTTAATATAAAAGAGGTTGTAAAGATTCCATAAATAAGATAATCAGTTCTAGAATACTTGGTCAGGAATAACAGCACAGAGGAAACTTACAGAAGAAAGAGAACCTTTTGCTTGAGAAATGCAGTTAATAGCTGGGCTGGTCAGAATTTTAGATTTGAATCTACTATAGGAACTCAGTGAAGCAGGTTGATATGCTAGTCAGCCTTCAAGATGGATCCCCATGATCCTCACCTTCTAGTCTTCCCTCCCTTGTGGAGTTCCTTCACACATTAAGTCAGGGTTGACCTGTGTGAACAAAAGAATATGGGGGAAGTGATGGTTTGACTTCCCAGGTAGGAACAAAAGCATTGCTGCTTTGACCTTTCTCTCTTGGAGAAGACTTTCATTCTTTGGGAGAGGCCCACAGAAGCCTCCCACCAATAGCCAGTACCAACTTGTCAGCCACATGAAGGAATGTGATAGTCTAAGGCTTTTATGGACCCCAGAAAAAGATCATGTCTTTAGAGCTAATACATTCCTGTGGGTGTGAACCTATTGTGGATGGGCCCTTTTGATTAAATTACTTCAATAATAAAAGGGCCTTTTATTAGATTACTTCACCAAGGTATGACCCAGGGTGGGTCTTAATCCTCTTACTGGAGTCCTTTTTAAATGGGATGAATACAGAGAGACACACAGAGAAGCACAGAGGGAGAAAGCCACAGATGGAGCAGCCAGATGTGGAAAGCAACAGAGCCTGGAGGAGAAGGCAGAGACCAGCAGTCCCTGCCATATGCCTTCCCATGTGACAGAGTAGTCCAGGATCACCCACAGCCAGTCTTCAGGGACAGAGCATTGCCTGTTGATAACTTGATTTGGACACTTTTCTCAGCCTCGAAACTGTAAGCTTGTAAGCCAATAAACCCCCACTGTAAAAGCCAACCCATTTTTGGCATATTGCTTTGCCACCTGCATACCTTTGGCAAACCAAACAGGGAGCCGGCTTGGAAGTAGATTCTCCAGCCCCAGTCAAGCCTTCAGATGCCTTCAGTCTCAGCTGACATATCTGAAACCTCATGAGAGATCTCAAGTCTGAACTGTCCAGCCATGCCCCTCCTAAATTTCTAATCCACAAACCATGAGAGATAATACACGGTTATTATTGTTTTAAGCCATTTAGGGTTAGGCAGATTGGTTGTGCAGCATTAGATAAGCTCATACTGTCAGTAAACTTGGAGATTTGGCCAGAAATACAAAGGATCTGAAGTCACACTACATGGGAAGGCAACCAGATTACCTGGCAGAGGGCAGTTTGGTGCTAGATTTAAGGCATATGGAATTTTGGCCCTGGGGCAAATAAATGAAGTCAAGAGTGTCCCCTGACGGCTGGAGATGAAACCTTTTAGTTCAAAATCATATGTCAGCCCAAAGCCAGCACTTAGTAAATGTCTGAACTAAGAAAGGAATGACTAAATTAATACAAAGTAAATCGAAAAAGTTTTTGTTTTTCACTTTGGAAAGTGGTTGGTTATTAGGTTAATGAAAAGCCAGAAAGGAAAAGGTAGAAAGGTAAGGAATATAGGAGATCCCTAGGAACATTTTAGTTTTAACAGTCAAGTATTTCTCCAAGTCTATGTTCTTCAGACAATAGTAATAATAATAAAGCCAGTTCTATTGCTCCACAGAGGAAAGATTTCTAAGATAGAGGGGAGGCAGTGCTAATTGAAAGTGTCAGAATGAAATAAATGCATCTCTCAAGGATAAGATGCAGACTCCGTGCTGCTAAAGCTTTCTCCTGTGGGAGAGAGACAGGTCCCAAAGATGAATTACTAGGGTAAGGATAGGAGGACCTAAACCAAAACCTGATAAAAGCAGCTAGGTGTGAACAGACGGGAGGCTAGGTGAAACCACCTGTCCAAATAATAATAGCAACACAACAATAATAATATTGGCTAGCATGTATTGAATGCCTGCACTGTGGACAGGCACTGTTCCAAACCTTTTAGAAGTATAAACACATGCCATCAATCTAATTAATTTCGTCAATAATCCCAGAGCCTGTCAGTTCATCTTTATGGCTTCCTTCCTTTGAGCTCCAAGAGCATTTCAGTATTAAAGAACAGCTCTCTTATAAGAGTAAAGGCTCCTCTCATCACCATTATATGCATGCCTGCTGTGTGCCAGGATGTGTGCCTTATGGTTTATGCACCAGGACCTCTGCTTGCAGTTGTCCAGGTTGTACACAGCCAGACACACAGACCCCATCCCACACATTAGCACACTTCATCCTCCTAAAAACCCATGTCAGAATGATTCTCTTCATTTCAAAGAATAGCAAACTTTGGCTCAGAAAGTTGAACTCGCTTAACCTGGTCTCACAGGTTATAAATGGCAGAGACAGAATTTAAGCCCAGGTTTGTTATAGCCATAAGCATATGCCCTTTCCTCTCTAGCATATAGAAATTAACAAGGAAAAGGTACAGTAAATAAGGGGTCTCATTTTATACATAAGCTACTTACTGAGGTCAGCTACATAAGGTGAAAATTGCATGTAGTCTAAATTACTCATGAAAATCTATTAAGTAGTTGACTCAGATAAATAAGGCTGCAATGCTACATAAACACTGCCACCCCCAAAATACAAATTTAGTGCCTTAAAATAATAGCACCAACCATTTTTGATTGCCTATGATTCTGTAATTTGGTCAGGCTCAGGGAAGGCAAGTATATGATGTTGACTAGGCTCAGCTGGATGGTTCTTTGCTCACATGATATAGCCTAATTTTCATGCGTGTGGCTTCTTTTAGCTGAGGCTCAGTTGGGATGCCTTAGTTCTCCTCTACACAGCCTGTTTCTCAGTGTAGTGCATTACAATTCAGTGTCTGTGCTGGTTTGAGTCTTTTATGGACCCCAGGAAATCATGTTCTTAAAGAGAATCTGTTCCTGTGCCTGTAAACCCATTGAAGACAGGACCTTTTGATTAGATCACTTCAGATAAGGGCCTTTGATTAGACTGTAGAACCCAGTAATCCCAGTATATTAGTCAGCCAAAGGGGTGCTGACACAAAATACCAGAAATCTGTTGGCTTTTATAAGGGGTAAATATTTGGGGTGGAAGCTTACAGTTACCAGGCCGTAAAGCATAAGTTACTTCCCTCACCAAAGTCTATTGCCACGTGTTGGGGCAAGATGGCTGCCAATGTCTGCCAAGAGTTCAGGCTTCTTGGGTTCCTCTTTTCCCAGGGCTCCATTTCTCTCTGGGCTCAACTGCTGTGCTCTTTCCACAAGGCCAGCTGTAGACTGTCAGACAAATGGCTCTGTCTCTCTCCCCCAGCCTTCTGCCATGTCTAAGGAGCCGTCTCTATCCCTCTGTGTTCTTCTGTGTATTCAACTTCCCAGGCTCCAGCTCAAAACTCAGCATCAAGACTCCAACTCACTCCTCTGCTCTGCCATGTAGTTTTATCTGTGAGTCTCTTCCCACCAAGAGGACTACTGACATGGCCCAATCAAAGCCCTAATCATAATTTAATCATGCCCAGGTACAGACCAGTTTACAAACATAATCCAATAACTATTTTTGGAATTCATAAACAATGCCAAACTGCTGCACCCAGTAATCCTCTTACTGCAACCCTGTATAAGTAGAGGACTAAAAAGCCACAAACACACAGGGAAAAAAGTACAGAAACAGAAAGAAGCCAGGAGAGACCATCATTATGCCCTATCATGTGCCTGATCACACACAGCTGAGCTAAAGGAGAAAGTGAGCCTGGAGGAGAAGGCAGAGACTAGCAGAGCTGCCATTGTATCTTGCCACATGGCAGGAGTCCAGGATCACCAGCAACTGAACTTCAGTGAGACAACATCTCTAATGGTGCCTTAATTTGGACATTTTCACAGCTTCAGAACTGTAAGCTTTTAACCTAATAAATTCCCATTGTAAAAGCCAACCCATTTTTGCTATATTGCTACCAGCAGCTTTTAGCAAACTGAAACAGTGGCTTAATCTAAGATTATTTCCACGTGGCTGGATTAGAGGTTAAAAGTAGAAGCTACAAGACCTTCTAAGGCCTTGGCTTGGTAATCCAAGAACATCATTTCAACTGTGTTCTATTGGTCAAAGCAAGTCACAAGTCACCCTAGATCCAAGGAAAGGGGAACTAGACTTCACTTCTAAATGGAAGGGGTTGTACGTGTGTACAAGGGAGAGAGAAATTATGGGGACTGTCTTTGGAAATGATCTACCATAGAATGTCAACAACACTTCATATCTCTCCCACATGTAAAATAGACTCATCCCCCCCGAAAGGTCTCTTTTCATTATGGCAGCAGCTCAGAGTTCAGATATGCTTATATACATCGGGTCCAGAGTAGATAAGGCTCCTTGGTGCAATGACTCTTGATTTGGAATATTTCAACCGAAAAGACAAGTTATTTGCCCTCAAATACTCAACATGGATTGGATAAATGCAGTAAATGCTCTTATTCAAAAGGGGGGCAGGAGGTAAAGGGAACATTTAGTCCCTAACTAGTCCCTAGTAATTCTGAAATCCAGCTGGGCACATGTTTTCAATTTCACAACACTGGAAGCAGGGAATATCTCTTGATTAGGCCCCAGTTCTGCCCCCACTGAGAGTGGTTCCCTAATCTCTTTGGGCTCTTAGCCTCAACCTTATAAGAAATGGCTCATATTTTCAGCTCTCTCAGCCTGCTTGATGAGAGAAATTTGAAAGGTTGAGGTCCAGATGCCCCATTTCATTATAAGCTGTTTCTGCCCCTTGTAGTGCAAGCTGATGATATTAATATTATTATAATTCTCTTAAAATTTCTGTGAGTTTACTGTGACTCTTATTGGGTTTATTCCTTGCCTCAGAGCCACATCCATAATTCATTTTGAGACAGACCTCTCTGCTGAAAGACATTGCCTTAGGATTTTTAGATGCTCTTTATATATATATATTTTTTTAAAAAGATACTTAGATTACATAAATATTATTAAAAATATAGGGGATTCCCATATGCCCTCCTCCCTACCCCTCCCACACTTTCCCACATTAACAACATCCTTCATTAATGTGGTACATTTGTTACAATTGATGAACACATTTTGGAGCATTGCCACTAAGCATGGATTAAAGTTTACATTGTAGTTCACACTCTCTCCTGCACAATTTTGTAAGTTATGACAAGATAAACTATTGAAAAATAATTTTACATGCAAACAATAATCAGAAAATGGCAGGAGTAGCTATACTAATATTAGACAGAATAGACTTTAAATGCAAATCTATTGTAAGAGACAAAGAAGGACACTATATATTAATAAAAGGAATCATTTATCAAAAGAAAGAACAATCATAAACAATTATGCACCTAACCAGGGCACATCAAAATACATGAGACAAACATTGGAAAAACCAAGTGGAGAAACAGATGTCTCTACAATTATAGCGGGGGACTTTAATACACCATTGTCACCATTAGACAGAATATCTCAACAGAAGATCAATAAAGAAACAGAGACCTGGAATAACACATTAGAGGATCTGGACTTAATAGATATATAGAGAACATTACACCCAAATACAGCAGGATATACATTCTTCTCAAGTGCACATAGATCATTCTCCAGGATAGACCATATGCTAGGCCACAGAACAACTCTCAAAAAATTCAGAAAGATTGAAATTATACAAAGTAATTTCTCTGACCACAATGGAATGAAGGTGGAAATCAGTAAGGGGCCAAGAAGCAGATTAGGCACAAAGATATGGAAGTTAAACAACACACTCTTAGATAATCAGTGGGTTGAGAAGGAAATTGTAATCAGTGAAAAGAAATCAGTAAATACCTTGAAACAAATGAAAATGACAACACAATGTATCAAAACCTATGGGATGCAGCAAAAGCAGTGCTGAGAGGGAAATTCATAGCCATAAATGCTTACATTAAAAAAGAAAGAGCTAAAATCAAAGCTGCACACCTGGAGAATTAGAAAACGAACAATAAACTAACCCCAAAGGAAGTAGAAAGAAGGAAATAACAAAGATTAGAGCAGAGCTAAATGAAATTGAAAATAAGAAAACACCAGAAAAGATAAACAAAACCAAAAGCTGGTTCTTTGAGAAGATTAATGAAATTGACAAACTCTTAGCTAAACTAACAAAGAAAAAAAAAAAGAGAAGATGCAAATACATAAAATAAGAAATGAGGACGGGGATATCACTACTGACCCCACAGAAATAAAGAGTATTATAAGAGGATACTTTGAAAAATTGTATGCCAACAAGATGGATAATTTAAAGGAAATGGACAAATTCCTAGAAACATGCAAGCAGCCTACATTGATGAAAAAAGAAATTGATAAACTCAATAGACCAATCACAAGTAACAAGATTGAATTAGTCATAGATGCTCTTTTGTCTAGCCGAAAGCACCACCTTGAATCTTTCGGAGGTCTTAACAAAGAGTCTTTCAGCCATACTCTTAATTTAACTTTGACTCTGGGGCCATATTTTACTGGCAATACTCTAGATGTTTTCTTTGCCCTGAGGCTAGTTCTTACTTTGAGAATCTTTTGCCCTGGGTCTTCTATATTTCTTCTAAATTTTTCTTAAAAACTGTATGGCTCATTTTCTTTCTTTTTTTTTAGCCCAAGTTTCTTTTGCAACACTATATTATATACTTCTAAAAGAAGCCAGTTGACACTTTCAGCCATCTGCCTAGAAATATTCTTAACTAGATCCACAAATTTACTAAGTAATTTCTCTTTTTCCCAAGCTACCCAATGTGGCAGTTTTGTTCATTGTACTGCCACTACATAATATTGGCCCCTCTTTTTTCCAACCTTCAATAGCAATGCCCACATTAAATATTCACCATTCTTCCAACTTCACAAACAGCCTCATTGCTGCTTTCATGCAGTCCCCTTGCTGCCCTTCCAGGCTCCTCCTGACATTCGGTCTCAAAGCCAATATCACATGTTTGAGGTTTCTGTTATGACAACACCCACTTTGGAGACAAATCTCCATTTCAGTTACACATATTCTAGATTCTAACCTTTGTGTAAGTTTGGGATATGTCTTGTTCCAGTTTGTGATGTGTTTTTAAATTTAGTTTAGAAGTCTTTTGGGAAGCAAATGTGGTTCAAGTGATTGGGCCCCCATCTACCCAGGAGGTCCAGGGTTCGATTCCTGGGGCCTCCTGGTGAAGGCGAGCTGGCCCGCATGGTGAGCTGGCCCAAGCAGAGAGCTGGCCCACGTGGAGTGCTGGCCCGAGCAGAGAGCTGGTGCAGCAAGATGATGCAACAAAAGGAGACACAGAGGAGAGACAATAAGAGACACAGCAGACCAGGAAGCTCAGGTGGCGCAAGAGATTGAGCACTTCTCTCCCACTCCGGAAGGTCCCAGGATTGGTTCCCGGTGCTGCCTAAAGAGAAGACAAGCAGACACAGAAAAACACACAGCAAATGGACAGAGAGAGCAGACAGCAAGGGCAAAACAATGGGGGGAGGGGCAGAAATAAATAAATAAATCTTAAAAAAAAAAAAAAAGAAGTCTTTTACCATGCAGAAGTTTTCAATATTTTACTGTGAGATCTCACAAAGATATTTTCCTATACCTTCTAAAAATTTTCAAGTTTGCCTTTTCACATTTAGGTCTTTAATACATCTGGAGTTTATTTTTTGTGTATGGTATAAGTTAGGGATTTAACTTTTCCCATATAATTACCACTTATAGCAGGATTATTTTTTAAATAGTCCATCCTTCCTTACATGCCTGATTTTAGGTGCATTCAACTTAGAGAGCACATTTGAGTTCACAAAACTCTGATTCCTTGTAAAACAGAATTTTTCCTTGACAATATAAAATAGTAATCAAATTATATTATGTAAGTACTGAAATAGAGGTGGGATATTCTATAGTCCAGTGTTTCTTAACCTTTTGATGTTAGAGGTTAACCTTTTGATGTTAAGTTGGACCTCTCTATAAAAAGAAAAAAATGCATAGACATGATAAATGTGACATGTCATTTCAAGGGTTCATACACCAATTGAAGTCTATCCATGGACCTCCCACCACCACAATTTAGAGTGCGTAAATTGAGTAATGGTGGGATATTAACCAAAGACTCAGAGGTACTGTGTGTCAGAGGCAGAAGGAGAATCCAGGGGTCCTCTGTCTCTACCCTGGGCCATTCTACATGTATCCTAAGAGCAGAACCATTAGAGTAGAGCAGAGAAACACTGTATGCCACAAAGAATCTAGGAATTGATGCCAAAGCATCAAAAAAAGTAGCACAAGTTTGATTACTGATCCAAACCCATCATCAGTTAAGGTGTAAATGACAGATGGAGCTGTGTAGTTATAAAGAACAAATTAAATTTAAGAGAAGGAATTAACTCTAATTTGTTTATCAAGTTCTGTTCCCTATTTAGCCATGAGGCCTCTAGTAGCAGGTTATTTCCAAATTGATTTATGGTTTTGACACCCTATAAATAATTATTGGAAGACCTAATTTGTTTTTTATATGCAAATTACTTAGGTGAGCTTGTTAAAGATAAGGTTGGACTGGTATCAAATGTAATGCAAGACAAGCCAAGAAAGATTAGGGTGTTTTGTGATTGATTGAGCCAGGAAGTAGAAAGTCAGCAATAAGACAGATTGATGTGTTCAGCAGGACATTTTGAATCAAGAGCCATCACATACAAAATAGGAAGCTCAGTTAATAAATTATCCAAAAAAAGAACAATCTGACTTTGGAAGGATAAAATGACAGGAATTGGTCCTGGAGATGAGAGAACTTTGGGGTTACAATATTTTCCCTTTGAAGATGGTGAAGGTAAAAGGGTATGGAAATAGAGCAGATGTAGCTCAAGTGATGGAGTGCCTGCTTTCCGTGTACGAGGCCCTAGGTTCAATCCCCAGTACTTCCTATTAAAAAAAAAAAAAAAAAGGCTATGGAAATGATTAGCTGGTCAGGGATTAAAGTCCAATAGTTAAGATCAATCCGCAATGGTTTTGGTGATACTGCTTTATCTAGGTATTGCTCCTCATTGTTTGGGTAGAAAGAGTCAAAATATTCAGCCGTTGGCTGAACCCAAGCTACTGAATTCATTAAGCTCTAGCTAACTCTGGTCCAAGCAGGACTGATGTGAGGCTATGTCCTTGAGCCTCCATGAGCTCTGAAATGTCCCCCAACTACTCTAATGAACCTGAATCACTAAAAGAATGCTGCTATAGCTTCAGGGGGTTGGTAGACTTGACAATCCTGCTTCTCTGAAACATTCATTAGTCTTGCTCTTGGGCAAACTTTTATAAGAATGAGGGGCTTAGATGTCTCCCCCTTGGGAATAAAGACATTCATTATCCTATTTTTGTCATTATTTTGTCTTCTTTTGGTTATTTTTTATTCCAAACATTCTACCCAAAAAGTGAGTTTCAGTATTCATTTCTTTCCCTCCCATAGTATTCTTTCTCCTCCAGTCTGACTCCTTTCACTTTTTTCCTGCCTTTTCAGAAATAGTCTCTTACCCCCACGTTCACTACTACCACCTAAAAGTCCTCTTGCTCCAAAATTTCAATTGTAAAATGCTCCTCAAATGTATTTCTCATTGAGGCCCTTGCTACACATTAGTGGTAATAGTGGTACTAATGCTGGTAGTAGTAGAAGCAGAAATGGTGACAGTAGTAGTAATGGTAGTGGTATTTGTTATTTTTGTAATGTTGCAACAATAGCAATGCCATGCTTTTATATAAAGCTTTCAACACTTTCCCATTGTTATCCCATCTGACCTTTCCAGAAGTAACCCTCAACCAATCTTTGGAGGAGCATTAGTCATCAATGAATAAATTGATTATCATTCAATTAGAACAACTTAAATCGCAGGGAATCCGCCCCCCCCACCCCCCTAAAAAAAAATTTGAACTGAGGCTCCCTACATGAAAGAGCTTCTAAAGAGCTAATTAAAAAGCCAATGAGGGGAGTGGGTATAGCTCAGTAGTTGATCAGCTACTTGAGCACCTGTTTCCCATGTACAAGGTCCCAGGTTCAATCCCCAGTACCTCCTATGAAAAATAATAATAATAATAAAAAGCCAATGGACTTAAAGCCAAATAAGTGAACAGATGTCAGTGCTGTGAAATTTTAGAGAAAGTGGAGACAATGCCCTGTGGTCATGTGGGGAGGCTTCTAGGACGTGGTGGAGCTGGGTTTGGCATTGGAAATGGGAATTGGCATTCATGGTAAGGTGAACACAGTGAAGAAAGGCACAGATGTTGAAAAGAGATAACAGAGAAAATGAAGAAGGAGGAGAGACCAAATATCCACTCCTAGCATTAGTGGAAATTATAAAAGACATGATATGAAAATGAATTCTTTTCTAAAGGAACCACAATTTATAACACATTATAAAACAATATGATGATGATCTGTGTGTGTGTGTATTTTGGGCAACAATTTAAGAGTACAGGAAATGTTATTTGTGACTCGGGATAATTTCTCAACTCAAAAACTTAGGTATTTCTTTATTTCTGGAAAAATTATACAACCAACTCCATTCACTTTATATTCTTTTCCTAGAATTCCTATTAGACCAGTGTTGGATCTTCTCAGTATAGTTCCTGTGTCTTTAACTTCTCTTTTCTACTTTCCATCTCTTTAGCTCACTGTTCTCTATTTTAAGTGATTTCTCAAATATAGCTTCAAATCCACTAATTCCTCTTTTCCCCCAAATATGTATAGTCTGCTGTTTCATCTGTCCATCAAGATTTTTAAATTTCAGTTGCTTTTCATTTCTAGAACTCCTATTCAGTATTTTTCAAATAACCCTGTTGTTTTTTTCGTAATATCCCATTCTTAGCTTGCAGATTTAATCCTTCAACTTTTTAAATATTTGAAAGAGTGATTCATTTATTTACTTGTTTGTTTGTTTATTTATTTTGACTTTTTTTTGAAACAGTAATTTTAAAGTCCTTTCCTCTTTCTTTATTACCTGCAACTTGGGCTTTGATTCTTTTTCCTCATTCATTGCTCATACTGCATGGCTTTGATTTTTTTTTTTTTTTTAATTATTATTCATTGTTCATACTGCATGTTTTCTCCATTCTTTGTAATTCTCATCTATCAGTTCAACTTGAATAGGAATTATTTTGCAGGGGGGGATGTGTTTTAGTTTGCTAAGAGCTACTGGGATCAATATATCAGGAATGGGTTGGCTTTTACAATGACAATTTATTAGGTTAAAAACTTACAGTTCTGAGATTATGAAAGTGTCCAAATCAAGGATTCATCAGGAGATCTTTTTTTCCCGAGCTGCTGCTGTGGGTGATCGGGCACATGGCAGGGCACAATGGCGGCATTGGCTCATCTCTCTCCATTCCTCCAGACTTCGTTGCTTTCAGCTTCTAGCTAAAGTGGCTTCCTCTCAACTTCTGGCTCCAGGGGCCTTCTTGCTCAGCTTCTGTGTTCCTCTCTGTCTCTGTGGGCTTCTTTCTGTGTCTGCAGCTTTTTATTCCTGTGTTTATAAAGGATTCCAGTAAGACAATTAAGACCCAACCTGGGTCCGGCAATCTAATCAAAGGTTAACAGACATAATTTAATCAAAAGGTCTCATCTACAACAGGTTTACACACAGGAATGGATTAGCTTTAAGAACAGGACTTTTTCTGGGATCCACAAAAGATTCCAACTGCCACAAGGGGGTTCATATGTGCTCCGGGATGATGTTCACAGACTTATGGGGAAGGGCTTCATTATTGGTTTGCCCAGCGTTCTAAAGATTTACAACCCTAGACCAGTTTTCATGTTTGTCTCTAAGTTCAAGGGCTGAACTAAACCATGCAGTTAGTCTGAGAATTAGGTCCCCATTTCCTAAACTATTAATGGATGTTTGAGGCCTGAAGATTTTGAGATTGACTATGTGGCTACCAAAGGCCAAAGATTGGTGACTAAATTTGAGGCCAGTCCTCAAGGCAATGGATACAGTTCTCCTGATGGGATCACCTTTATCTGTTTCCCTGCTAACACAGGGCTGCAGCCATAACTCTCTTCCTGCATAGATCTCATTGTAGACACCATATTGGTGTGCCTTAAAACAAAAACAGCCATTTATAATCTCTCATGAAACTGGGGGTTGACTGGGCTTAGCTGGATGGTTCTTCTGCAGCTGGAGCTGTGGTTATCTGGAGAATGAATGGATTGGTACATTTGAGAGGACTCACTCAAATACTAATGCTTTGGTGGTGTCATCTGGAAGGCTGAGCTCAGCTATGTGGTTCTTGAGCTTGATGTGATATTTGCAGGGGCTGCAGTTGTCTGGAGACTTAATTGGGTTGGAACATCCTAAAAGACTCAATTATTTGGCTGGGAGTCAGCTCTGGCTTTCAGCTGGGAGCACAACCGAGGTGGTTAATCAGTGTCTCAGTTCTTCTCCATGTGGCCTCCTCATGTGGTTTGGGCTTCTCACAGCATGGCAGCTGGGTTCCAAGAAGGAGCATTCTAAGTGGCAAAGATGAATCTGCAAATCTCTTAATGCCCAGCTCTAGAAGATACACTGCATCACTGTTGCCATAGGCACCAGGGCTACAGGACTAGCCCAGATTTAAAAAGAAGATAAAGAGCTTCTACCTTTCTATGGAAGTAGTAGGAAAGAATTTGTGGCTATATTTAATCCACCACAGTGGTTATGGCAAAGACTTCCAAAACAGTTTCTTAAAGAAGCTGAGTTTGGTGGCTTGATAGCAGCTTCATAATGTCATCAGCAACCCAGACTCTTGGTTACATGGTGGTTGCAAAATCTCCAGCCATTACAGCTGAGTTGCAGGCAGACATGTGGGGAGACAGCAGAAGGGCAAAAATGAACCTAACAGCTACATAGGCACCAACAAGTGCTTTTTCTTGAGGCTTTGCATGACTGCTGCTTACATTTCATTGATTTCCTTATCTTAAGGGAAGCTAGAATAGAAATGTCAAGAAGAAAGCATACCATCCTGTAAAAGGTCTTTTTAAGTGTCTCCTTGTTTAACATGAGGTAGATATGAGCTAAATGAAATAAGGCAGTGGACCCAAACACACCTAATTCAGACTCTTTTCTTCCCATTCACCACCCATTTGTTTGCTCTTGGCCAGAATTCTGTGGCACTGCAGAGAGTATGTCTGTGGCAGGTTGATGTTTGTCTGGTGAGACAGACCTGCTGAAGATCGTCATGATAACAAGGGGGCATGCTTTAACCTGCAGGCAGCTGATGCAATGGGTGCAGGTACTATTTAGAAAAGGGTTTCGGGAACCATATTAATAAAGGTTCATTTGTAAGCCTAATTATACCCTTGCCAAATAATAGAGTGGGCTTTTGGACCATTTTTCTCTTCAGCTTAAACTGTAAATGTTCTTTATCAGTAGGATTGAGAAGTGTGGCAAGTTTATGTTCAGGGACTCTGATGCACATATTTAGATCCTTTTGCCTTCTTTCCAGGCCTGATCTCCTGCTTCCTTATCCCTTAAGATTCAATGACTAATGAAGATCAAGATTTCCTGTGAAAGGAGAAACTCATTCACATGTAGGTGTTATTCACTGATAACAGCTTTATCTTCTAGCCCTCTGGTAGGAATTTGCTTACCCTTTCATTGTGATACTGTAGGCACCATACCAAGCCCATGAGTCACCAAGCTTATGGATCATAAGGCTTTGTAGAGGCCCTTCTCACAGCCCACTTCTAGACAAAGTCCTCTCTGCCTGGATGCAAAGCTAGTCCCAGGCTATGTGACATTGGAACATCCTGGCATATTTAAAGAGGGTGCACCATTCCTGTTCAATCTGCATTTGTTCTATAGCAGAGGTCCTCAAACTACAGCAAGTGGAACAGGCTGTTTGTGTAAATAAAGTTTTATTGGAAGACAGAGTCATTTATTTATAATTGTTGGCTGCTTTCATGGATCAATGGCAGAATTATTTAGTTGCAAGAGAGACCATCTGGTCCTTTACAGAAAATGTTTGCCAAACCCTGCTCTATTGTGTCCAAGGCAGAACTGGTTCCCTCTAAGGCAGTGGTTCTCAATGTGGACAACTTTGTCTCTCAGGAGACATTTAGCAATGGCTAGAGACATGTTTGGTTGTCATATTAGGGGGTCTAGGAGATAGTGGTTACAGATGCACTAAACATCCCGTGATGCACAGGACAACCCCCCACAACCCCCTTCCTAAAATGTCAGGAGTATTGAGGTTGAGAAACCCTGCTATAAGAAAATGGATGTTCTGGAAGGCTATTATTGTGTTTCACTCATTTATTCAACAAATATTTACTGAATGTGTACTCTGTACCAGGCATGTATTGGGTCCTTTATATATATTATGCTATGGAACCCACACAACAGATTACAAATTTGGCACTATTATCACCCACATTTTACAGATGAGAAATCTGAAACCTAATGAAGTTAATTTACCTAAAATCATCTAATTAGTAATGACACAGAATTTTAATCTAGTGCTTGAGAAGTACTCTATATTTGAATAAACTTGGGTTTTAACAGAGGAAAAAGTAGCATTTGAAGCCAGTGGGGTCTCCATTCAAATTTTGTTTTTTCATTGACTACATGAGAAATGGAGATGATACCTTCTCTGAAGGAGGCTATGTAATTATAAAAGTGGGGGCAATAAAAATGCTAGTTCCTCTTATTTTATTTCCAGTCTCAAATATGAATGCCTTCGGACATCTGGGAACCAGCTCAGGCAGCCACCTGCTAGAATTCCGAGTGCTGAAATTAGGGGGCGGTTGGGTGGAGACCCAGAGCCACTTACTCTGCCAAAAAATGAGCTGATTGTCTCGACTCTTACAGCCCCACAGAAAATGTGTCTTTTCCCCCACCTGGCAGGACCCCTTTTCTGAAGCAGGGTCTGGAGTGGGGATCCCGCCTCTCTGAGAGCCCTTTCTGCTCTGTCCAGCGCGGCTTCTCCCTGCAGAGCTGCTGAGGCTGGATGAGCCGCGAGAGTGACAAGCTGTCAGCCCACAAAGCAAGCGTCCTAATAGCCTTGCCGGCACAGCCCTGCTCCAAACACTCCCGCCGAGCACTTGCAACTGTCAAGAAGGTTTTCTCCTGACGGGAAAACACAATTTCACATTTTCAAAGTTAAGGCAAAAACATACCAGGCAGCTGGAGATGGGGAGCCAGCTGCGCTCAAAGATGGACTTCACAGCCCATCAGCAGGCAGGAAGCTCTGCCCATCTTCAACCAGTGGGCCTTGCCTTCTCTATTTCCTTTTGCCCCAAGCCTTGACACTTTACAAAGTTATGTCTTGTGCCTTGGCTGTATCATTTCTGGGAAAACAGAACAGCTTTGGCTCTGGGATAATTAGAACATCACAACCTGGGCCTACAGCTTTGGGAGAAAGAACTCATGGGCTCTTTCTCCTCAGTTCAGTTTTGTCATCTCCACACACACCCTTCCTCTTCGGGGTCCTTCTTTCTTCACTCACACCATAATTGTCCAGGCTTCTTGCCCCATCTTTCCTGCCTCACTTGCTTAAGTACATTTTGGTATCAGCATATTGGAGGATAGAAACAAAGATGAAAAAGATAGTCTCTGACCTTGGGAGACTCTGGTCTGAAGGAAGCATCCAGACTGTGAATAGACCATAACAGTACTCTTCTCTGAGTAAGTGGATGTTAAAGGGCAGGGAGAGGGAAAAACAGGTATAACACAGGGACATTTTTGGGACTTGGGAATTGTCCTGAATGACATTGCAATGACAGATACAAACCATTATATATCTTGCTATAACCTACAGAATTGTGTGCGAGAGAGTGTAAACTATAATGTAAACTTTAATCCACACTTAGTGGCAATGCTCCAAAATGTGTTCATCAATTGTAATGAATATACCACACTGACGAAGGATGTTGTTGATGTGGGAGGTATGAGTAGTGGGGCATATGGGAATCCGCTATATTTTTTATGTAACACTTATGTAATCTAAGTCTCTTTTAAAAAAATATAATTAAATGTAAAAAAATTAAGGATTTAAAATATATTTTAAAAAAAGGGATGATTCTTGTTGTCTCAGTTTCTTCTGAGGCCACAAAGCTGAGAGGAAAGGCAAAGCAGGCTACATTTTAAAGAGAGAAGCGAGACCATCTACAAAGGACTTGCTACAGGGTAACCTCCTCAAAACGTCCATCAACTACCAGCCCATGATGCCTCTCAAGTATATATAAGAGGGGAGGCTACAGAACTGATGAGGGAAGACTGTATAGAACGGATTTCTTTAGTAAGATCAGAGTGATGCTCACAACTGTGTCAGAAAGCATCTTCCTTATCCCCCATTCCAAGTGGACAAAGACACCAGCAGAAGCAGTGTTTATCCCAATATAAAACAGAGAACCCTTTCTAGACATGGAAACTATACCTATGCCAGATCAAGGACCTCAAATGTGGGGCTGGCACTTCAGAGTAAAGGTTTTTTTTGCATTTGAAATGAAGCAAGTTTTGTCCCCCAACTCCAGGACCCCAAAATGAAACTGGCCAGTGGAACCCCCTCCCCTTATACCAAAGCTTCCAAGCAGCCATCCCACTTGGAGGAGAGGTGTCTTAGAGAAATATACCTACATGACAGCAGATGCCCATACTAACCATTTTTACTTAATTCACAAATACAAAAAGACAACCAACAATCAGCAGACATTTGAGGTAACCAGCAGCCCATTACAGAAGGATCAGAGACTATCTGACTTCAGAGGAAAGAAAGATTTTAAAATTAATAATAAATCTATGCTCAGAAAAATTTAGGAGACTATTATGTATAAGAAATGAGAACTGGCTACTACCAAAAAAGGAGTCATGATTTTAAAAATAACTATTGGAAATGTAAAATAATATGGTCTAAATAAAAACAAACCCAAAGGAAATTTTCTAAAAAGTAAAACACTAAAACAAAGAAATGGAAATAGGAGAGAAAAAATTAGAAACGGAGAAACAATACATCTGCCTAATAGGGGTTCCAGAAAAAAGAAAAACAAACATGGAGGGGAGAAAATAATCAATGAAAGAATGGAAGAAAATTTTCCAAAACTAAAGAAAGATAGTGAGTCAAGTCTTATGGGTTAATAGAACTTAACACAGTACAATTAATTTTTTAAAAGACTTAAATGCATCCTTATGAACTTCAGGACATTAATGATAAAAGGAATATCCTAGAAGCTTTCAGGACAAGATGAAAGGCAGTTCACCTACCCCCAAAAATTAAAATAAAGAATCCAGTTGGCAAGAGATTCTCAGTAATAACATTCAGTCTTGGGAGGCAATAGAACAATGCCTTCAAAGTTCTGAAGGGAAATATTATTCAAACTAGAGTTCTATATGGAAAAACTATCCATGAAGAGTGAGGATAGATATTTTCATACATACAAGATATTTTCATATATACAATGTCAAATTACCACATACACTTTTTGAAAAAAAAAATTGGTTTTAAGGATGCACTCCAATGAATAAAAAAGGAATCTAAGAAAAAAGAAGTCATGGACACTAAGAAATAAGGAAACTACTTCAAAGTGCACAAACAAGAAATACCAGCTTGACATAAATTTAAACAAGCAGTTGAGAATTCCAAGGAAAATTTCTTCCAAGGAAATAAATTTTTTTCAACAAATATTATGATCTAAGTGGAGTACCATGCTGAAAGCTTCTTTTCTCAAATATAGAAAGGAAAGGCAATTGTAAGCTCCAGTAAAAACGAAAAGGCACAAGAATGTCATGAATCAAAAGCAAAGCACACTACTAAAATATGGCATCAATTTACACATTCTATGGCATATTAAAAAAAGAAAATCCCTTTGGCCTTGACATCTGAAATATTCTCTTGCAAGTACCACAAGTTTAATGACAACATTACATAAGACTATAAGAACACAAGCCCAACAGTACAAGCACATTTTAAGTCTTTGCACACTCCATGCTCTTCTCTAATATTTGATTTGCCCAAACAAGTCATGGAGTGCGAAAATGTACTCTCTCCATTATGGGACCATAGAGTTAAGCATGAATGTGGGAGATGAGACAGCAGTGAATATTTGCTTAAAAATAATCTAAACTACTACATGAACAAACCTATGGTTATACAACTCAGTTTTGCACTTTCAGACAGAAGATGAGAGTATCATCTCTCCACAAGGCCCATGGTCCCACATCTTTCCTCCCTAGAAGCATGGGGTCCCAGAAGATCAACCCTAATTCATGACTCAGAACATAGGAACTCAATGGAAACTGCTTCCAACTCTTCTCTAAAAATTTACTCTTCAATTTTCTGGCTTCTTCTCACCACTCCTCGTTTCATGAAACCATAATCCACCCATACGATTACCAGAAATCTCCTAATTGTCAAAACCAAAATGATACTGTTGCTTTACCTCTGTGAACTCAAGAAAAGTTTATTGAGTTCTTACTTTATGAACTATAAACTGTGGTAGATGGTAGGTATGCAAAAGTGAACAACACAGATGTGGTCCTTGCTCTTACGGAAAGTAAGGTAGAGTGAGGGATACAAATTAATAGACCATTTTATAACAGCATCTGGAAAATGCTGTGATAACAACATGGTATATCACCATCCAATCTCACTATTTAGTTATGTACTAAACAGTATTTGTATATTATACTACTGAAAATTTTGTTTATTAATTTCTAACATTTGGAATAAAACAATGGACAAAGGACTTAACATAATTATAATTACATAATATAAAATTCAATGTCAAAACCTTGATAATATAAAAATTATAATTACATAATATAAAAATCAATGTCAAAACCTTGATAATACAAAGCTGATATATGATGGAAGATGAAACAAGGAGAGAAAAATAGAAAGTCATATAGAGGTAGTAATTTATTTCTAAAAAGGATGAAATAAGAGATAGTGTCTGAAGCAGAAAGAACCAAAAGTAGAGTTTCCTGGATAATATTTAAAGTTATGTCATCAGTGAAACTAAAAATAACAACTTAATCAGCACGCTCAGATGAGATACAGAAAAGAAGGTGAAGTTAGTGTATGTAGATGAGTTACACTCTTCATCTTCCAAATGACGGAGTCTATAAATAAAAAACTAGTGGTCTATTATTCAGAATTATGTTGGTAAACACAGGAAAAATCAAAAAACCTCTAAGAAATGAAAATTGGGGTAGGGGAACCATTCTAGGTTATGGAACCCTGCCAAACAAGAAATTGTGAACCCCAATGTTAGATCCAGATGACATAACCTAAGAGCATATGTGTCAGACTAAGCATTATTCCTTGCTGCTGCCAACAGCAGGCACCTTAGCCTCGCTAACTTTCAGTTGTTCCCTCCATTGATCAGCTAACATTCAGATTTATAACTAGCATCCTGAGTTGTATCCTAAGATACGTTTAATGCCTTCTACCATCTGACAGCACTCAAACTCTCCAAACTCATCCCCTACTACTCCCATTATGAGCTGGAAGTAAAACTAAACCAAAGCAGCTGCTTCCAGAACCATGGACAATAAAAGGACACAAGTGAGAAAATATTTTCAGTATTCTCTGGTGCCCAGATTGTGGTTTTCAAATACCACTTCCCACTAAGAGGAACCAGAATTTCTTGGACTAATAGCTAATTCCAGGTTTAGAGCAGATAATGTAAAAAATGAGCCAAGCACACCTTGTCATACCATATTTCTTTCTCTTACACTGAAAATCTCATTTCCTGATAACATGGGCATAACTTATTTGCTTTACCCTATAACATTCATTAAATTGGTTTCAAAATTATAATCCAGAATTACTACTAACATAAAAATATGGAGTGGAGTCAGTTCTGCTTGTTCTTAGAATACCACTATACCTGTTCAGTAAGAGCGCTATACTCAAATGTTACGTGGAACAATTCTTTTCTTTAATTTTATATACATTTAGATTGATTTGTTTCAGTTTATTTCCAATTTTAAAGTTTGCCTTTCTTTAATTTTATTAAAACATTCACAAAACTCAAAAGTCAAAACCATATAACAAGATATGCACCCTCTCCTTTCTACCTCTCTCCTCTGCCCTACCCCTAAAGAAATAATTTTTTTGGAGGGATTTATTTCTGATTTATTTCTGAATTATCTGTTCAATGTTTCTTATTCAGTGACTAGCACACTCTGTTATACACTTGGCTTTATTCTCTTATACTATATCCTAGAGATCAATCTGTATCAACTCATAGAGATTTTGAGGGACTAATTTTCAGAATCCTTTACATGGTTCCATGAATTTTATTAAAATGATGCAAATGTACATAACAAATGAGCCCTAGTCATATCCTGAAAGCACATTAGATCTTGCATTGGAGCCGATTTTTCTTAGATACAGATGGGGACCTTCCACTTTGGCCCAGATGGTCTATTCATTATAGGCCACGTTGTTTCTAGCCTCTACACCTAGGCTAACACTATTCTTCATGCTTTGGATATGGTCCTGCTTCTCTTTCATTTGCCCTACATTCGATGCAAGGCCAAATTCAAATTCTACCTCCTCCATGAAATTTTGCCTAGGCTTCCTTCCACCCAGGGAACTGTGTTTTGCATCCCCAGGGCCTATATTGATGGCTAATATATAGAAAATGTTCAATAAATGTTGAGATTGTCTGAGGGTTGATGTAGAAAGAAGATGGGTTCAGGGGTCAGGTAAATTCTAGGTTCAAATTCTAGTTTACCCATGTCGTAACCTATTAGTTATCTATTGCTGCATAACAAATTACCCCCAAAGAGCAGTTTAAACCAACACACATTTATTATCTCACAATTTCTATGGATCAGGTACCTGACATGGCTTAGCTGGGTGCTTCCGGCTCCAGAGCCTCTCACGGGCTATCATCAAAGGGTTGGCTGGGGCTGTGGTCTTATCGGAAAGAGGAACCAGGGAATCTGCTTCCAAGTTCACGCATGTGCTTGGATGGATGCATTTCCTTGCAGTATGTTGGACTAAGACCTCAGTTCCTCATGAGTTCTTGGCCAGAGGCCTCCCTCCATTCTTTGCCATCTGGATCTCCCCCTTGAGCATCACACAACACAGCAGCGGGCTTCATCAGTGTCCACAAGCAAGAGAGAAAGAGGAGGTGCCAGCAAGAGAGGGAGAGGTCTTTTATAACCTAATCATGGAAGTGATATCCCACCACCTTTGCCAAATTATATTCCTTAAGTAACTGATCCCCTCAAGCAGAGGGGATTCCGTGAGGACATGAACACCAGGAAGGAGGTTTCATTGGGATCCATGCCAGAAGCTGCCTACCACAGTAACTTTTTAACCTTAGACAATTACTCTAACTCTCTTTCTTTGCCTGCAATATGGGAACAATAACCGCAATATTGCAGTATTGTTGTGAACAACTAGAAATAATGCATGTAAATCACCAGGCACTAGTAAGAGCTCAATGCATGGTAACCATTACAACAATGATAAAAATAACAGCTGTCACTCTCCACTCCCCCCACCACCCAGTTTTTGTTCTTTCTGATTGTGCTCCTTTGAACCTAAATCCCTTCTCTTCCTTTCCTCCCTAATATCTTATTAGCAACATGCCTCAAGTGACCAGCAAGATAGGGCAATTACTAAGATAAAAAGTGTTTTTATGGCTTAGATTCTCCAATTCAGTTTCATAAAATAAGTTGATTCTTTTCATGACTTCCTATTTTAATCCATTACCTTTGCAGAAAGACAAACCAAATTCACCAGAACCCTAGGAAATACTGATTTACAAATGAGAACAGTGTATATTTTTCTTGTAAATCTAGGTGGAAAATTGATCAGTTATAAAACTGCTAGAAAGCTATGGTTTTGCAAGATATATTATTGTATTTCAAGATATCAGATATTGCAAGAGGTTTTTGCTAGATTTTTCCTTTTTTTTCACTATGGCAATAAATTTTCCTGTCAAGTCTCAATTTTTTTACTGTTGTTAGAGTGAAGAGAAATGCTCAAGAAACACATAGCTAAAGGAAGAAATTCTCCCAGCCAAAGTTATAGGAAACTGCTACCACCTGCATGAATCCATTTTCATGTGTTCTGAAATATTTTGGTTATGATACGTAAAGGAAACTATCTCCAATCCAATTCTTTTCCCTGGTCTCCTACAATTCAGAGGGTTGACTTGGGAGTTAGGATGGGTGGGGTTTTTTTGCCCTGCCTCTGTCCCTGATGTACATGACCCAGATCCCATCACACAACCTTTCCAAGCCCCAAATTTCCATCCATGAAATGGGTCTTGTGGTCAGATCCTCATGACCTGTCACCTGATCCTCCTTCCAGGACAGGTAGCACCTGGGAGATGCTATGGACCCATCTGGGGAGGCTCCCTAGAGACACAGGGGTGGATAGAGGTTGTGCCATGTCTCTTCTAACCAGGTCAAAGAAAATGATTTTGAAAAAAAATCAACTCAAGGGAGTATCAAGTTAGAGACCAGCAGGCAATCAGATTTGAATCCCTAATCTTTAGGGGCATTGAAAAAAAAAAAAGATGAGTGAGAGTTAAGATGCAAAACCCACTTGAAAGACAATGGAGAGCAAAAAATGAACAAACAAACAAAACAGAGGAAAAATAAGTTAGTTCAAGGAAACTAGAATGGCCAGTTGCTGAAAAGCTGGGCAATTGCAGTGTTTTTATCCTGTTTCCTTAGCCCCATAGGGGCCTGCTGGAAACATTTAAAGGGAAATCCTTGGAACAGACACCTACCACCTGTGGCTATAGGAAAGCTATATATCTTTTAGATACCACTGGGTGAAAAAAATGCTTGGAAGGAAACATCTTGACTAACAGCAAGGTGCAAAATTATTTCACTTTGCTCTGCATTTTTGGAAACTGTTGACTTCCAGCCTCCATTAACTTTATGCCTTAAAGTCTCCATCACAGCTGTTGGAGAAATTCTTCATGTTCTCTAATATGACACTGGGATTTTTGCAGCCATGAAGAACACAAAAAGATGTCAATCATAGCCAGTAATGAAAAGTTCATTTCTCACTCCCTATTGTGAAGGCAATGCCTTTGTGCTATCCTTGTGTGAGGCTGTGTTCAAGCTCATTTACCTTCACACACAGAATATCTGTTTTATATTAAAAGTTTTGACTGGAGTCACACCAGATCACACCTAATGCATTGAATTGTATTTCCATTATCCTCTATTAAATCTGCAACAACATTATAATATCTATGTCAGAAATAATGAAGAGATTAACGTGGAATAAGAGATTCTGGTATTGCCCCCCTCTGCATTTTGACAGCGAATACTGCTGGCACTAAAAGCCGGTCTCAGTCAGCCAGTGAGAAGGGGGATTTTGACAATGGAGCATCCGTCGAGAGATGAGAGAGGCATTTTCTAAGTCATGTAGACAGCTGCTGAAGTGATAATTGACTAAAAGTGAAAGCTCTCCCCCTTTCTCTCTTTCTAGAAAAATCTGTATTTATTTCCTTAACTTCACAGAATATACCCTCCTCAGGGGGTGGTGATATATGCTGAGGAGAGCCTATTTGAAGTGGTTCTTCCACAGCTGGATGTATGGATGGATACAATAAAGACACTTACAGAGAAGGAAACATGCCGGGCCCAGATTGTGAGGCAGCATCTCCTCAAATCAAGGGGGCTGGAGGTTGTCTTCCCTACTGCTCTGCTTCCCCCCACTTACCCGGTGGGCCTGAATAGGGGAGCAGAGTGACAAAAGCAACTCTCATTCACCCTGAAGATATGTACTGAGCAGTGGGCTATCACCATAAAGCACTTTCCATTTGACATATTTGATGACATTTCATCCTGAAAGCATTATCATTCCAACTTTACAAATGAAGAAACCAAGTCTCAAAGTGATTTGAGTAGATCGATACAGGTATCAGAGTTGAACAGGGATATGAACATGTGCCTCAGAGTTGAGCTTGTTTCCATAGTTAATTGGGGCCAGTGACGGATTTGAAGTGGGTGCACAGGATCACAGTTCCATTTCAAAAGTTCCCTGTGTCTGTCGAATGGAGAATGAGTTCCCGGGAAGAAAGACACACGTTCGGAGGCTGCTGCGGTAATCCAGCTGAGTCTGAACTAGCAGAGAGGATTGACTAACGATATGCTTAGGGAGGACTGAGTGGCTAGGTGGATGAGGGAACTGGCAAAAGAGGAAGAGGGAGCTACTGAGAATGTCTCACTTAGGTCTGTGGCACTTTCTGAACCTGTCAGGAGAGAAGGAGGTGGTGATAAGTTCCATTGTACACAGTTGACGAAGCAGGTGGAAATAGATGGTCAGAAGCTGGGTACAGGGACGCGGAGCTCAGAGGAGGCATCTTGCTTAGGTAGAAATGTGGGGACATCGGAAGATCCTAGGAGAAGTAGTCTCAGGTGTCCTTGGCAGAAGAATTTCCAAGGAGTGACAGAAGTAGAAGTCAGATTACAAGAAGTGAGGAGTGAATAGGATGAGGATGCACAGTGTAGACAACATCTTGGGGTGGGGGGAAAGTATGACTGTGAAGAAATAGAAAAACATAGAGCTTTAGTGGAGGGAGCACAGAGTGTAGGACGGATTGATTTATTTTTTAAATGGAAGAGTTTACTTAAATGTTGACGGAAAGGAACCTATATAGAGGGAGAGAGTAAAGTCATAGGACGTGCACTCAGTGGAAAAAGAGCTATTGAGCACCCACCAACCAACCCACCATGTGCTGGAGATCCAACAGTAATCAGAATTGACAAAGTCACCACTTTATGGAAATTACATTCTGTGATGAGACAACAAATAAATAAATACATAAATAATAGTAACCTCTATGAAATATAAAAATATAATATAAAGCTATAGTACTTTAAAAAACTATAGCAGCTTTCTCTGCCTAGAGGAGCTTGCATCAAATCTTGGTGCATATTTCCCTCTTTCTCTCCCTTTTCTCAGGAAACTCCATTCTTTTCACCCATTTCCCAATACTTTTTACCAGCCTAACTTTAAAAAAAGAAGGAAAAAAGCTATAGCATTGGCAGAGGAATAGACAAACAGATGCAGCAAACAAAATAAGTAGTTTAACATCTGTAAATACATGGAATTTAGAATGTGATAAAGGTGACATTTTAAATCAGTAGGAAGTGATGGGCAATTTAATAAATGGTGTTAAAACAATTAGATAATTTGGGGAAACAAAATGAAAAGTGTCACTTTGAGAGGCAGGGGAATTAGTTTTAAATAGGAAGAGGGACACCTCTTATATTTTGATTGGAAGAAAAGAAAAGAGTCAGTATGGATTCAAGTACATTTGTGGGAGTGGGAGAGATAAGGACATACCACCCAATAGATGATCTCTTTTCCTTGTGAAATAGGTCCCTAATAGGCATGTTAGGGACCTAGAGGAGATGGGGGAAAAAATGAAAAGAGAATATAATGAATGAAGGCCGAGGTACAAGTACTAGTACCACTAGTCAGGAACTAGTGGCTTGGTATAATAGAACTAGAGTATGGAAGCTAATCAGTCTGCACGGAAGATGGTTGGTGGAGTTGAAGGAGGGTTAAGGACCCCATAACTCTGCAGATCATAGGCCAAACAGCCATGTGACCCATGGTCAGGGACTGAGCAGGAATACATTCCCTAGGTCCCTGGGCAGCAGGAAATTCATCTAAGGAAGGACAGGTGCTCCACAACAGAAGATAACTGGAGGAACTGGTTGGGTACACAGAAGGAAGCTGGGTAGGAGGTGGGACAGGGGAGGGGAAGCAGCCTGCCTTTCTCACACATGGCAGAATGGCCAATCCTGGTCAATTATGGAGGGTCTATCAGTCACTTCCAATGTGTAGACTCACCCTGGCACCACCACAACATCAGCACAACATAATTATGTATGTACCACAACAGGGCTCCTTGTCAAACCAAACTTCCCAGAGGATTGATCTGCTCATCAACATGTCTTCCTTAATATTAATCAAGCTGATTCTACTGTGCAGGCTATTCTCTACTGAACATACTCTTTCCATCTCCCCATTTTCAATGCCATGCTTCACAGGTGTTAGAAAATCAAGGGCAAGAACCAGGGCCTGAACTAGGGAAAGTATAGAACTGAGTCAGGGTTAAGATTGGGTCTAGGAGCTGGTGGTTATTGCAACCCAAGGATGTGGGACCAAGGGCCAATTTCTTAATGGCAGATAAGATATCTAAGTTGTCAAGAAAGACAAAGAATCCCAGGTTTTCTAGTTGTAGAGATTTGGAAAATCAAGGAGGCTGAAATTCTAATATCAGAAACAAGACAACGAATCTAGAACATCATCTAGAGAACCAGTAGAAGAACTAAAATGGACGCTGGACCATAGATTGTCTGAGCCAGGAGATGCCTACTGATTGTCCTCTCTGCCTAGAGCAGAAATTGTGAACACTGGCTGGAGTTGAGCCAAGGAAAAGGAAGTCCCTGGCATTGGCTTTGGCTAAGGAAATATTCCAGTTACAGATATTATAACAATTATGAAGTATGTAGAGAAAAAGAGCTGCTCCCTTTGTAAATATGATGAGTTTTCTAGGAGGCTCTAAAACTTGCTAAAAATAGAGGCAAGTCGTCTTTAGTGATTCAGGCTTGGAAAGATTTCTAGGTAACACCAATCTTTCAGTAACATCTATATAGCCATCCAGAAGCCTAACCCTTACATACATTCATCCTAACAAATAAATGTGCTTAGAGTGATGAGAAAGGGGGTACAAGGAGCCTACATTTAAGTATATCAATAATCTGGTCACTGCCTACCTTTACAGCTTTATCACCCACTATTAAATAGATTCTTTCTTCCAGACAAGTGTTATTCTTCCTGGTTTCCTAATAGGCCTGAATTGATGAGTAGATGAAGACAAAGACAACCAATAAAGTCCTTGTCTCTCCACTTCAGTGCTTTACAAAGTCTCTCAAGTTCCAGTACCTGAAGCCTCTCACGACTATTTCTGGTGTTTCTCTGGTTGCCTGAGCTTGTTTTCCCATCTCTGTTGGCCTCTCCACTTGGCTGAGCTCCATTGTGTGTCCGTTCTCTTTGGTGTTGCCTCCAGCCACCAGACTGCTCCATTCCCTGGAAATGTTCTGCTGTTCTGTCTGCCCAATCTCAGCTCTGGGACTCCTAATGGCCCACTTATCCAGGACAATAATTCACATAAGATTCAACTTCACCTCAGGGCCTTGACTTTCTCTCTCCCCTTGCCTGAACTGCCCTCCAATCAGCATAGTCAGTTTCTCATAGATTTGGGTTCCGTGGGGGCCTTTTGATATTAGAGCATGTGGGTTGCTCATCCCCTAACTTGACGTCCTTACAGACGCGATGGCCAGGCTGCTTTCCCTCGGAGAGGGAGGGAAGGAGAAAGCTAAAAAAGAAGGAAACGGGAGCAGCCTCTGGCATTCAGACGCCAGCCTGGCTTAACCACTGCTAAACCACATTATTCTCCTATTAGACATAAACCATCTCACAGAACGCCAACCTTAGACAAGGTTACTCTGAGCCCGTGATAAAATGAGACAAAGCAAGGCCATTTCATAATTGGGTCTAAGCACAGACTAAAGACAAGGTCACCGTGCCCCCATGCGCAAAATAACAGACACCCCATCTCTGGGTCAAAATGAGTGACTGACTGCTACTTCCTTACCAATTACAGTTTTATCCTTGTTTTGGTCTCCCTTTCTATAGATAAAATTTATTGAGATACCTATCATAGAATTATTCCTGCCTTCTGACATCAAACCCCCATTTCTTTAGACTCTCCCCCAAATCACCCAACCAAAACCCAAATCCTATAATAGGTTCTTTCTAACACTCTCATACCGAGAGGCCCACGGTTCCCCAGGGTATGTATTCTCTCTCACTGCAATGAATAATAAACTCAATTTGCTTAACTACAGGTTTGTTTTTCCCTTAAAGGGCCTCGGCATTAAGTGACATGAAATATCCCCTCCTGTGTGCCAGGTACTGTGCAAGGCCATGTAGACACAGGGGCAAATGGGGCACACCCTCTTTAAATCTTTACAGCAATGCTGTGAGAAGGATTTTATCATCTCCACTAGGCAGAGGCAGGACCTGAGGCTCTAGGCCATACACACCACCAGCAAGTGGTTGGGTCAGGATTAGTGTGCTCATCGGTGGGCCTCCAAACCCCCTATCTTTTCCTTAGGACGGAGCAGCACTGTTCAGTTGCTTTTGATCATTTGGAAATGATACCATGACAGGAGCAGGCCTCATCCACCATCCCCAGAAGCAGCAAAGAATAAGAGCAAATGGGGCTGACCAATGAAACAGAAAAGACAAAATAACAGACTGGGTATGGTATGATGGCAGAGCTAGGTAAACTTGTTAGAGGCCAAGAGACACAGTTCTTGAGCCAAATGGCCTAAAAGCAATAAGGCCGTGAGGCTTAAAGAGAGCGCCACGCTCCACAGGCAATTTGCAACATCTCAGTTAATAAAAACAAAAAACAAAGGGAGTAAATAGATTGGCTCACAATGAGCTAATCTTTAGGCACAAGGATACAATTGGGGCTGCACAGTATTTAGGGCAGTCAGCAGAGTCGGGGATCAATGCTTCTAGGTAATGAAAGCACATGAAAGGATGAGAAATAGAGAAAATAAAAATAGCAAGGGGAAAAAAGCCATCATTATCATTGGGTTATTGAACCAGGGCTCCCAGGGGACAGGCAGAAGCCAGATCTCGGGCACCATTTCAGCCTGATGGTGTATTGTTGGGAGCTGACGCTGGCAGGGGACCGTCTGTGTGCACGTTGCAGGCGTTTCTGCCTCTGGGGTTAAGGATCCTGCAGTCTGAAATCGTTTTCTTTTGGCAAAACAGATCTGTCCGCTCCTATGAGCAGAGCCACAGAGCAGGAGAAACAGCCCTGAAAGCTGATTGCATGTCACGTTACTCTTAAAAATCACATTTTTATGAGTGTAAACGAATCAGAAACATATGGGTGAAATTTCCTGGCCTGGATGTGAGCAGCCTTGTACCCCAAGCAGTGCCCTCAGAGAGGATGCTTAGAACGTAAGCGCTTGGGCCAGAATCCCGGGTGGAAAGGTCAAGGGAAGAGCCCTCCCCAGCCCTGGCCCTACCCCTGAGCAGGGCTTCCACGTGGAAGCCTCTCTCTCACCAGGGAGGCAAGAGACTCCCCGAGCCGACCAGCTCCCATTCCCAACCTGCCTTCTCTTCCAATAACAAAGGCCCGATGTGTGTGCGTGCGTGCGTGTAAGCATGGGTGTGTGCACACACGCACGCACACACACACACACGTTTTTACTCCTCCAATAAACATTGTGAACTAAGAGGTCAGGCTGTACAAAGGGCTGGAAAATAGCAATGTGGATTTTTGTTCAAAGACTGGATCTTTCTATAGGAAAACTAACTCTAACATAAATATGAATTATCCACCGCAAGCAATTGCAGAAAAACTCAGCCATCTGGTTGCACCATAAAATTCATGGCTATGAATGGAGAGCATTTACTGGACTATGGCTTAAAGTTCGGAGAGGAGACACCCATCTCCCAATTTTTTTTTTTTTAATCTGACTTTGGGTTCAGCATCTACATTTTAGGCCAGAGCAAAGAAATATAGCCAGCACTGCGTTGTATTCTTCACGTCTGGATTAAGAAACCAAAGGTCAATGTGATTTGGATGAAAATTTGCACGGATGCCTCTATGTCAACATATTTTCTGAAAATCTATACACCTTGGGTGAGTAGACCAATGTGGGTACTGAGCCAGCTGGACAGGGATTGACTCCTAGCCTTGCCATTTTCTGCTATTTGGCATTGGGCAAGCCACTTAATCTCTCTGAACAGTTTCCTTATACATAAAATCATACAAAATAAAGTTAATATATATATAACAAATCCTGCACATAGGAGTCCTATAAATGATGATCATCAACAGAATGAGAAGCTTCTCACTTACATTTTAAACTGGACCTTCAGAACCACCCCAGATTTTCAGCTGAATTATTCATGCATTTTCTTGAGCTCTGTCCCAGCTGCTAGTTCAATTTTTCAGTCCCTCTCTCTGAGCCCACATCCCTGACTGGGCCACCTAATTGAGCAATTCACAGTAGTGACATCCAGCTGTCCTACACCACCTTTGGAATTCTTGCCCTAATTCCCTCATCGTCCCAGCCCACATTAGGCCAACAACTTGGCCACATGCTTATTAACTTCATTTTGCTCCTAACAGCCTATGGCCTCCTGTGAACACACCACCCTTGGCATGCCCTTCCAGCTGGGTCCAAGCCCGTACCTCTGCCATTACCACTGAAAGAATGATAAAGTTTGGAAACATTTTCCCAAGTAACTTGACAGGGCTTCCTGTCCTGCCAGCAAACTGCACCCAGGCCCAGGTTGACCCTGCCTCAGTTTCCCTGCGCTTATTTTTGTTTGCTCATCAAATAAAATTCACATTTTTTGGTCTGACAACAGCCCTATCCTTACCTCCCTCATTTGCCCCCTCCCAAGATCCTTCAGCCTGACTGTTCTCTTCTTTCTCCACCCACACCCAGTCCACACCTGGCCCTGAGCTTTTCCTTGGTCTGTTTTTGCCACCTCTATTCTCTTCTGGGTGTTTGTTTAAGTTGCAGCCTTCCTTCAAGGCTTCAGGTCCTCCCAGCCCCATCCTCTCCCGAATTAATACAGGGAATTTTCCCAGCCTGCACCAGCTCACAATGTCCTTCCTTCCCTCTAACTACCCCAGCACATCCACGGTGTAGGTTGGTGATGACAGTGCATGCAGAGGCTGATATCGCTAACGATTTTTCATGTGCATGTTCTATCTGTCTACTCTGAGTATAAGCCCCTTGAAGACAGGAACTGTTTCCCATTGTACAGAGTCTGCAATGGCAAGTACTCAACATTTTATTAACATAAAGACAGACTGAAGTGTTTGGGGTTGACTTGAAATATAATTTTATTGCTAAAAAAGTTGTTTACATACAGCTCCAGTACTTCATCTGTTCTCTACTTCATATTCCTTATTCTATATAAACACTCAGTCCTTGGACTCCCCAAAGGGGAAGGGAAAACTGTAACATCCCCAGCCCTGATTTGGCAGGGGTGCCTGAATGGACATATAGCCACTCTGAGAAGCGTCATCCACATTGCATCTGAAAAGCGCCTCTTTCTTCACCTAACCTCCCCTGCCAGACCACGGTCCCAAGGTCATGATTCAAAACTGAAACCAAGGCAGTCACAGGAGAGTTGGGGGCTCAGGGGTGGGTCAAGAAAACCTCCTGAAGAAATTGCATAGAAATGAGTTTTACAATAGAGAACAAAGAGGGCTTCTGGGTGGGGACAACCTGCATGAAACCCTGGTGTAAACATTCGGCATGGAACAGACAATAAACTATTTAAACTGAAAATACAAATGTGAAATGATTATGTTGGGGATTGATATTGGAATATGACCTAAAGCAAGTCACTTAATCTCTCTATGGCTCTGTTTACCTATGGAGAGAATATTTGTATCTACCTCACAAGGTATTTGTGAAGGTTACCCTAAGTAATATAGATAAATAAAATGTGTTTTATCCATAAAATGAAATATTATTCAGTCATAAAAAGGAATGAAGTTCTGATACATGCTAGAACATGGCCAAACCTTGAAAATATTATGCTCAGTGGAATAAGCCAGTCTTAAAAGTTCATGTACTATATGATTCCACTTATATGAAATGTGTAGAATAGGCAAATCCATAGATGATAAAAAATATATTAATGGTTATAAGGAGTTGGGGAGAGGGGAGAAGGTGGAGTAAATGGTAATAGATATGGGGTTTCCTTTGGGGTGATGATGAAAATGTTTTGGAATTAGATAATGGTGATGGTTGCTCCACTTGATGAATATACTTAATAACACTGAATTGTACACTTTAAAAGGGTGAATTTTTGGTATGTGAATTATATCTCAATGTTTAAGTATAAAAATAATATGGACAAATTGCTTGGCACAGAATTTGTCAGATAATAAATGCTCAGCAAATGCTATTGTGATCAGCATTATCGGAAAGAGCAAAATAAGCACAAAAAAAAAAAGAGAGAGAGAGAAAATGTTAGATGTGGGCTTAAACCCTGGTTCTTCCACTAACTACCCATGCTGAGTGAACTTGGACAAGCTATTTCAACTCTTTTAGATTCATCTTCTGCCCAGGTTAGCTGGGGGTCATAATACATATCTTATTGTGAGTATTGGGTAACATATACAGCTTCTCTGCACAACGCTTGGCAGGTTGTAGATGCTTAGTACGTCATCATCCTCTTCCTCTTTTTTTCCCTATTAAATTGCGTTCCTGTAGTAATTCCCAGAACACAGCTGGAGCTGGCCAGGAGCTTGGGTTCCATCCCTGGAACTAATAATGAGAACCCAGCAGGGATGCTGGCTGGGATTACGCGCAGTGCTCCCCTAGAGGGCCCCCAAACAGGATCGTCAGAATGGCAAGTGAGAACGGCAGTGAGAAAGGAAGCCAGAGGTCAGCACTGGAGAAGCAAGCCCAAGGACAGGCTTTCAGCAGCGAGTCTGCAGAGCCAGTCAAGGGGTCAGGAGCCAACCAGACAAATGAGACATCTTGGTGCCACGTCCAAGGTGGGTTAAAAAACACTGTTAGGGCCAAGTGCAAGGCCAGGCCTGTGTGTTTCAAAGATGCTAAACCAGACTGGACCAAAGACCTGATATCTGTTATCCTCCACTAGTCAGTAAATCATTCTCCATGTCATGGAAGCCTAGGAAAAGGGGAGGGAATGAGAAGGCAGAGGGGGAAGGGGAGAGGGGGTCCTAGGGAGCTGGGCATGATTAATCATCAGCACCTCTCCCTGGACAATGCAGCTCAGTGTGTAGCAGCCAGGGGTGGGGAATCCTTTCTTGAAAATTCTTCATCTCCTTATCCCACAATCCAACCATCCTGCCAAAATGTTGCCACGGGATAAATTTAAGGACAAAATGCAGTGATTTGTTAGATGCAAAATTTCTGAGATGGGAGGCTTTTTGCTTGAGAGTTGGAATTGTTAGATTGATAAATGTTGGTGTCTCCTGCTGCCCGTTGTGTTGGGGGGCCATGGGGAGAGGGAGAATTTGATCCCACGAAGAAATTCTTCCTAGCTGTCTCTTAATCTATGCAGTAATCAATATAAACACTGTCAAAACGCTTAAACTCTCCTTCCTTGTTGTCACCCATCTATGTATGAATTCATTACAAAGGCCAGATGCACTCCACATAATAATGGGCAAATTGGACAACAAAGGATCTGAAAGAGAAAACTAAGGCAGATTATTTCATTATAATCCTTAGAGAGAGTACCTGGTCAGCAAAATCAATGACATCAGGCACCTTAGCTGCAAACGGGAGGTAATTCAGTTTTTCCTCCCTTTTTCTTCAACAGAGATCCATTTCCTTAAAGGCCACTGGATTCCAAGGCAGAGGCGTGCACATATGTTTTTGCTTAGGGCCTGTGTCTGCAGTGATGCCCAGGCGGTTTCTTGGGGACCTGGCCAACACAACTTAGGAGAGTTTGGACTTGCAACAGCAGACATGCTGCATTTCAATAATTTCTCCTTTCAGAAGTGCATATTGTACCTTGAGGCAGAGGCTGAGGTTTGGAGCCCACCGGGAATGCGTTTCGAACAAAGATTCTTGAAAGCCTTTCGGCGGCTGGGACGATGGTAGGGTTCTCGTTAGCTGGCGGGGCTCCACGTACTGATTCACACGTGCACCCAGTCCCTGAATGGATTCACACATACCCACTTCCTCGTACATATTTACATCCACACACACCCATGTGCACAGACACACTTGCACACGCTCACACATACAAACACAAGTACCCTTGTGCACTCACAGTCAGAAATATACCACATGCACATGTATAAATTCTTTGTTCTTATGTGCAGATACTCATAGAAACCCGTGAATATACACATGCATGTGTATACACACACACACATCTTCATGTATGTGAGCACAAAGGTTCTCATACCCATGGCAGGGAGCCTGTGACAATCTTGTAGTGTCTGAATTATAGCCATGTTTATAGTCTTTCAAACAATTGTGTGCTGCTATAGAAATGGCATTTCTTAGGTGACATAATGAAAACAATGACAGCATTTGTCCCACCACAAGAAGTCTATAAATCACTGCGCCTTGCTCTCCACCAAAAGAAAGAAACAAAGCATTGTTCTGAGGAAAACTGAAATGTAACCAGGTATTAACATTGGACAGACCTTCAAGTGGAAACATCAAAGCATGGACGCTAACGCAAGCCAGTAAGTCAATAAGAGCCAGTTTGGCCACCAGCAGCTTCTGAAGCCATTCTGACTTGGGGTTGGAGGACCTGAAGGTGACATTCCTGCTCATTAACCCGCACGTGTCCCTGTCCCTCAAGTAGACAGGCTTCCCGGGTTCCTTCCAGCTCGGGGATATTATTTTTGCTAATGGCCTTTTTAAGGGTCCAAATAGGCCATTTGCTTACCCAAGAAATGCAACAGAAAGGAGCAACCTTGTTTTTGTGGTCATTTCCCAGTTTGGCAAAACTACATGTTGGAAGTTAAAGCAGAAACTTTGGAGGCAGTTTGCCTAAGACCCCAAACCAGATTTACAGACAGCTGGATACATTCTTTTATGGGGCTGCATTTGTTCCTAGATAGCTGGCAGTGGGGACTATGACTTTCTTCCATGCAACCCTAACAAGCATTGGCTCCCACCTCCCCCCGCCCCACCCCATCCTTCTCAGGACCACTCACTTTCCCGAAGCCCACCTCCACCTCTCACACACAGACCCCTCTCTTACACCATCAGCCTCAGGGAAACAGGAAGCGACTTGTTCCTTAGTTGGGTTCACAGAGGCTCTCCCAGGGAGGGCCACACGGGCATGCCGGAAGCTGGAGAGCCAGTGGCCAGAGAAACGGAGTGGGAGATGAGGCATGCGTTGGGATGTAGGGGTGGCGGAGAAAGTCGGGCACCTTGGAGTCTGAGAAGTCAGAGCCCAAGATGCTGCCTGGAATTACAAAATGGGGAGAGAGACCTCAGCCGCTTTCATATGGAAATTGGCCTAGAAGCAGACTTTGTCTCCGGGTGGAACCGAAGCCAAGACCAAGTTCAGTGAACCTCACACACCGTTCAATCAACCATTGAAAGCCAGGAGAAGAGGAGGCAGAAAAGGGAGGGCAGAGGGTCAAAGAGCCTCGCCTTTCATTTGGACTTGGTTACAGAGGTGGCAGGAAGGAGGAATTAAACACTGGAAGCAACTTCAAGGCACAATCCCGTCCATCAAGAGGATACACTCTGCCTGGCTTTAAATGAAAGGAAAGGGGAGAGAGGAAGGAAACAGAGGAAAGAAGAAAGAAAAAGAGAGAGAGGCAGACAATGATAATCACTAAAAGCACTGATTCTGAGACTGACAAAATAAATGCAAATACATATGATGGGTGTAAAGGGAAGAAGGAAGGAATTTGCCTACAGACGATCTAGCAAGATTTCCCCCCCTCCTCTTAGATACAGGCTTTCCGAGATGCAGTGATAAAAGCAGACACTAACTGCATTTCTGAAGGTTTTACTTTGGGGCTTGTTTTTACTTTGTTTTGTTTTTATTCCATCTTCCAAGGAAAACTGTAGCAATACCTACTCTTTACAAAAAGAAGTTAATATAGTCTCTTTCTAGATACTTTTTTGGGGGCTAGTTTTCTGTCTTTTGTCCTTGATTTATTATTGCCTTTATTTGTTCTCCCCATTTGGCTCATTTTATTCTTATTTTAAAAGAACAGCTCCAAAGACCCTTCTATTTTCATGGAAATTGCTCAGTGGTAACAATTTCAGATAGCTTCCAGAAGAATAATCATTGTGCAGGCTGTTTCACCCAAGATGCTTTGCAGCATTTCACATAACAATTTACTAATTAATGACAAATTAAATGGAATTTGGTAAGAAGAATCAGAGGTTAGAGTACTGCTGTGTATTGTGTGCAAAAAGGTATGCAAATATCTTCAGTCCATTTGTGGTTCATCAGTGAGAAATAATAGCTATTCTACTTGAAAATTTCACATATAGAAGGGCTGTTACATAGTAGCAGAATTTGGAAATTATGCATCAATTTAATTTTTTAAGAGTTTCCTAGATTAGATACTGTTCCTTCATTTTAGGGCCACAATGAACTTGGTCTTTTTGTTTTAATAACTTTACAATTGTAGAAACTCAGCTATACTTTGCTACTTATTTTAATTATATATTAGGAGGCAAGAAGCACTTTTTGGAAATCAGTGACTAAAGTTTTCATCTTTCAGAGCAGGAAAAAAGGCACTGACTCTATTTTCCTAAAGCAGGGGAAACTAAGGCCTGTGAGCCAAATTCAGCCCGCTGCCTGTTTTTGTAAATAAAGTTTTATTGGTACACAGCCACAGTCATCAGTCTATATGTTATCTATGGTTGCCTTTGGAATACAGTGGCAGAGTTGTGACAGAGATCTTGTGGCCCATAAAGTCTGAAATAGTTACAATCTAGCCAGTCACAGAAAAAGTTTGCTAACTCCTATCCTAGAAGGTAGAGGGGGACAGAATACTCATCATAAAGAGAGATGAGTAAAAGTTTTAACTGAAAAAATCTTAAAATTATTTTAATGTGTCCTACCACTACTTAAAGGCCATAAATGGTCACTACCAATCCCAGTGTCATAGAAATTTGCCATGTGTGCTTTTATGCTTAATGTAAATTTAGAGGAGTGCTTTCTTTCCCTCTGCCCAGTTCTTCTGTAAACCAATGAGCAAGCAACTCACCTCAAGTAAACAGTGACTTTTCCTAATAAGAAAAAGCTTTACAAAGGGTGACATGTGTCTGCTGGTGTGTGGAATTTCTGTGTGAACACAGAAAATGAGAACATCAAAAACGGTGATCGCTTTAGTCATATGTCAATTAATTCATTTGCTCCCAATTTTGAGAGCAAGACAAAAATATCTTTACCTGTCTTTACTTCCCATCTTCAACTTACCTTCCTTTCAAAATATTAATGTCCAAAAGATATTTGGGTCCATGAAATTTTTTGTATTACATTTACTAAGTTCCCCTCTGGGATATATGGTGCCACAACCAGACATCAATTCAACTCTGGAACATTCCTTTTGTGCTGATGGGAACAGAGATAAAGCCCAACAGACTACCCCTTGCAGGCTCCCAACTTAATACCAACAAGGCCCCTCACAGAATGGCTTAAAGAGACAAAGTTTAGAAACAAACTTGGCTGATTGTCTTGAGTTTTCCCCATCAGTAGTTGGGTAATGTATTGGAGTCAGCTGGACTCCCCACCAGAGTCTCAGTCTTTCAGGGCCATCTCAGTCCCTCTTCTCCTGGAGTTTGTAATCTCTCAAGTACAACTCTGTGCATTGTAGACCTGGGTTTTAGAAAGAACATTGGACTAGGCATTTGCAGTTTGGTAGACTGTGTGATCCAGGAGTGTGACCTAAACACCCCAGGTTAGAGGAAGAAATTGGATTAGTTCAGGGTTGGTCAAACTGGATGTCTGTGCCGCTTCTCAATCATCCATGCAACAAATGGCAATGGTCACCTCCTCTGCCCCAGCACTATGCTAGGAAGCAAAACAGACACAGCCCTGCCCTCCTGGAGTCTGCCATTATATGAATGCACTGCAAGAAGGGGAGGGGAAGGGTTATTAAAAATAAATACAGCATATCTGTTAAATATATGTCACAGAGACTTAAATCTTTGGTGTGTTCATATGTTGGTTGAGCCCTGAATCTCAGTAGAGTTACAACCAATACCTACTCTCCAGTTCATCAGACTTGCCCAGGATAACAAACAAAATGATGATGGTGGACAACCCCTGTTGGCGGCCTGCGGGTTATCTTTAAGGCAGGAGGGGGGGGGCGCCAGGTGATAGCTGGCGTTCTGGGGGCCTTGACGGCGTGGCGCGCGCACGGAGGAAAGACTTATGTGAAGACGAGGTAAGGATGTAGGTAGTTTTTTTATTAAGGGAAGTATCGAAGATTATATAGGGTTGTGGGCGGGAAAGGAAAGCGGGGCTGGCCGTGATATGGGGCTGGGTGTGATTGGCTGGGGGCAGTTTCTTTGCCTTTTAAGGTGTGGCCTTGGTGGCGCGGTTTTTTTTTTTAGTTGTGAGGGGAGGGGGAAGGTGAGTGTGGGCAGGCTTCTTCTGGTTATCAGCAAGCAGATGTTGGTTGCCTGGGCGAGGCTGAGGGCGGTGCGCCCCTTCCATGGCTGAGGGCAGTACGCCCGTTCCAGCCGCCCTACACCCGAGTGGTGGGCTGCGCATATCCTCCACTGGGCGCGGCTATGCCTGCTGGCCAGACTTCAGCCTGCCTTACCTCAAACCCCCATCTCTTCAAAAAACAAAGAGTATCTACAACTGCAAGCAAGACCGTTCCATCCATCTGCCCCATGGGATCTAAGCCCCCGCTCAGTCTGAAGCAGAGTGGGCATCACCATCCCCAAATCCTCAAGATTAAGGAATGAAAAAATATAAGGAGGGAATGCAACCATTGACCAAAGTAGACATTATTATTGTAGTAATGGAAGAACTTGTAACATTGATATAAAGACAGTGTTTACCAGAGGTTCTGAGTGGGCGGGTAGGGAAGAATAGGTGGAACATGGGACATTTTTAGGGCATTGGAATTGTTTTGCGTGATATTGCAATGATGGATACAGGCCATTATACATTTTGTCAAAACCTATAAAATTGTATGGGGCAAAGTATAAACCATGATGTAAACTATAGACCATGGTTAGTAGCAATGCTTCAATATGTGTTCATCAATTGTAACAAATGTACCAACTAATGAAATATGTTATTATAGGGGAAAATGTGAGGGTGGGAGGGGTGGGGTATATGGGAATCCCCTATATTTGTGATATAACTTTTCTGTAATCTAAAACTTCTTTAAAAATAAAGTTAAAAAATAATACAACATGGGAATCCCAGTGGGTTCCGTGTAATATTTTAGGTAATCTAAGCACCTCTTAAAATATATGTATATATATATATATAAATAACATTTTTGTAAGCAAATACACATATATGCACATATATTTATATATCATTTTGCAAATGTTTGTATGTATTGTGAGAATTTTGATTTTTACCCATAATAAAAAAAAATAATAATAATAATAATAGGGAAGCAGATGTGACTCAAGTGATCCTGTCTGCCATATGGGACACCCCAGGTTCGATTCCTGGGGCCTCCTAGTGAAGACAAGCTGGTCCATGTCGCATAAAGCTGGCACAGCAAGATGACGCAACAAAGGGAGATGCAGAAGAGAGACAGTGAGAGATACAGCAGAACAGGGAGATGAGGTGGCTCAAGCAATTGAGTGCCTCTGTCCCACAACAGAGGTCCTGGGATTGGTTCCTGGTGCCTCCTAAAGAGAAAAAAAAAAAAAAAAAAAGATAAGCAGACATGGAAAGAACACACAGTGAATGGACACAGAGAATAGACAGCAAGTGTAAAAACAACAAGGGGGAGAGAGAGAAAAACATAATAATAATAATATTTATTTAAAAAAAAACAAATACAGACAAATAAATATAGAATGAAAAATTATGACAAGTGCAATTAGTAGGTAGAGTTATACTTTCCATAGAAAAGGCTTCTTCAAGGAAGTGACATTAAAGTCAACACTTCAAGGATGAGCCAGCTAGAAGAGCAGTGGTGGGGTTGGGGAACCATTCCAAATAGTGTGTGCAGTGTGTGTAAAGGTGCTGAGCTTGGAAAGAGCTTTGCACATCAGAGTCAATGAAGTAAGAACTGCACCCATGGCAGTCATTGCTAATCGATCACAGTCCCCTTTTCTGCTGAAAATAGATGAAATCTCCGCATTCTCAGCACAGCTTTCCTGGCAGCCACTACCAATCAATTGGAGTTGGTGAACAATGGAAACTATTTGTCATCCCGGGACCACGTGGTTCCAGAAGGCCCTTCCAGCCAGGGAATTTTTTTATTCTAAGATTCATTTTATTCCATATCTAAATACTAAGTCTTGATCAGAACATCCTTTATGTGCCCTGTTTCTTACAATTTTATTGACTTCTTGGAGATAGTAAGCCTTACTTTCTTATCCCATTCCACTCAATGCTTGCAGGGAAAGCCCTTTCTCACACTGATATTCCAAAGGATTTTCAAATTCTCTTTTCCTGGTGGAATCTCGCCCAGGTGTGTCAGCCACCTGTTGCTGTGTAACCAACTACATAAACCAAGGGTGTAAAACAAGAATGTATCATTTCCCCAGTTCCTGGGGGCTTGCTGGCCAGTTCCCCCTCAGGTGGCAGCATTCAGCTGGAGGTTGGGTTGACCGGCCCCTCTCTTGGCATTTCCTTCCAGCCCAGCTTTTTCCCAGTCTGGCAGTATCAGAGTAGAATCTTAAAAGAGTGAAAGCTGAAGCTGCAAGGCCCCAGAAGGCCTTGTCTCATGTCACCTCTGTCACATTCTACTGGTCTGAGCAAATTACAAGCTCTGTCCAGAGTCAAGCCTCCTCCTTTCTGGTAGGACATTATAAAGGGACGTGCCTGTGGGGAAGGGAGGAATTTGTGGCCATATTGTTTTATCCAGCTCAACAAGAATTTATTTCAAAATTGCTGAGGGAGAACAGACAACCAGCCTTTCAACTCCTAGCTCACTGTTCCACCACTCAACATCTCAAGGCCTTAAGGCATTGCTGGACTGTTGAAGACCTGAGAAGATCATGGCAATTTTCAAGAGTGTGGCTTTGCTCTGAGCCTGATGCAACCATGCAGCTAAAGACAATCAAAATTTCTCAATTTGGAAAGGTCTATTTATTGCTGACACCACATCAGTGACATTGAGATTCCTGATGAGAGTGAGAGACACTGCTCACCTGGGAACCATCTTTATGATTTAGCATCTTATCACTTTTACCTTGTGGAGGTGGGGCAGTTCTTTGTTTTGTTTTTTAATAGTAGAAGGAGCTTGGACTCAGGGTAGACAGACAGGTTTGGATCTCAGCTTCACCTCACACTAGCTAGGTAGCCTGGACTAAATCTCTTTAATCTCCCTGAGCTTCAATTTCCTCATCTTTTTAATGGAGCAAATAGTATCTTGCAAAGTTACTGTGACAAAAAATAAAGAAAAGAAAGGCCTCTAGTCTAACTGCTGGTATACAATAGGTACTCAATAAATGCTGGCAACATTTGTTGCTGTTGTTACTGGATTGCTCAGGAAAGACTTCATGGAGGAGGAGGACTTGGGCTGAGATTTAAGGAAAGAATAGAACTGGGGGTAGAGGGGGAGAAACCTGATGGAGAAAGTAGCAAAGAAACACATAGCGTGGCACATTTAGGTGAAAATAATTGGGCCAGCCTGGCCACAGTCTCATCCTTAAATTCAGCCCCTCTCCAGAGATTTAGGGAATCAAGTTGGAGAGGAGGCCAAGGCCAGATATGCAGGGATTTTTGAACATCTTGATAAGGAGCCTGGGCTTTTTCTTGTAGTCAGCTGAGGACAATGGAAGGAGAAAATGACAACAGGAAAAACAAACCATCAGGGGGTTAGGAACATTCATCCAGTGGCCATGGCAGGGTGACTGGACAGGAGAGAGGCCAGAAGAAGGGAAAATGATTGGGAGTGGAAATGGCATGTGGAGGGATAGTTCACTTGATGGCCGTGGTGATTGTGTTATGTGCCCCAAATGGACTTGTTTTGAACCCACATTCTTGGGGGTGTAAACCCATTGTAAATAGTACCTCTTGAAGATGTTATTTTTATTTATGGTATGGCCCAACTGAATGAGGATGGGTCTTAATGTGGATTACTGGCAGCCTTATGAAGAGAAGAAACCAGAAACTACAAAAGCCGGTAAGGAGAAGACATTGTGTCTAATGTGTCAACTTGACCAGGTAATTGTGTCCAGTTGTTTGGTCAGGCAAGCACTGGGCTAATTGTAATACAAGGATATTTATGGGCTTTAGTCACCAGTGAGTTTACTGCCTAGCTAGCTGATTACATCTACATCAATCAGGGACATTGCCATCAGCAATGAGTGATGCTTTATCCAATTAGTTGGATGCCTAAAAGGAGAAGTGATTTCAGCATTCAGAGAGAATTTCCCAGCTCATCTTTGTACAGCCAACATCTCCCGGAAACTCATCAAGGACCTTCATTAGACTTTCGTGGAAGGCCCTGGTTTGCAGTCTGCCTGTGGAACCTGGACTTGTATATCCCCACGGTTACATGAGAGACTCATAAAATCTCATGTTATTGACAGATAACTCCTGTTGATTCTGTTTCCCTAGAGAACCCTGACTAATACACATTGCCATGTGATGGGATAGCCAAGGAAGCCTAAGTATCATTGGCAGCCAGCACCAAAATGCTACAGTCTTTGGGGAGAAAGCAAGCCTTGCCAATATCTTGAGTTTGGACTTCTCCTGGCCTCAAAACTGTGAGCCAGCGCATCCCATTGGTTAAGCCAACCCATAGTGTGACATTTGTCATGGCAGACTAAGACAGGATTATCTTCCAAATTAAGGTTCCTCATGTCTTCAACTGAGGCATTTTGTGGTTTTAAAATATGCCCACCTTTTCTTGGACACTTCTCCCAACAAAAGACAGACTCTTATTTCCCCTCTCCTTAAATATGGGCCAGCTGTGATTGGCTTCTAAGAAATAGAATGCAGCAGAAACAACACTGTTGTGGGACTTCAGAGGCCAGGCCATAAGAAACAGACAGCTTCCACCTGGTTCTCTTTCTCTTAGGCGCTTGCCCTAGAAACCCAGTCCTCAGGCCATGAGGAAGCCAAGCACCCACCTCCAGCCACATGGAAAGGCCATGTGTTCCAGCCCCAGTTGAGGCCTCACCTGATAGCCAGCATCAACCTCCCCGTGCCAAAATGAGAGCCTTCAGGTGGCCCCAGCCTCAGCCTTTGATCCCCCTAGGTGCTGCTGAGTAGAGTAGAGATGAGTGTGACCCCGCTGAGCCCAGCCCAAATTACTGATTTGTGAGCAAAATTTATGTTGTTGATATTTTAAGCATCTAAGTTTTGGGGTGGTTTGTTACGCAGCAATAGATGACAAGAACCAGCTGTTGTAGGTGCTAGGTGGATTGCATGTGCACACTTGTCCTCACATTTGTTCGGAAGGTAGGGTACCGAGAAATCATATTTCTTATGGAATATTTCCTATCACATCACTCCATTACCTTCACAGCAGTTGTCACGGTTTGCATTTATAACCTTTATTTACTTGTTTGCTTTTTCTCTTTGCCTCGCCCATTGGAATAGAAGCTCCCCAGATGCTTGACTGCATCTGCCTTAGCCACTGCTATATCCCTTGCACCCAGCACAGAGCCTAGCACGTGGGGAGAATACTAAAAATATCTGTGGAATGAGGAATGACTGAGTAAATACCATAAAACCCAGATATATTCAATTACACAAACTAGGAACCATTTGCAATGGTTTAAGAAAAGAAAAAAAAAAGAATACTATGAAATTTAAGATATAAAATTGGGGAAATAATACATATTAATTTTTTTTCTCTTGTGAAATCATGCCAGGCAGCCCATTGCCCCTTGTTCCTACATGCCTCCCCACCTGGTTCAGAGTTAAAGAGTGATCTTTGGCTACTTCCTCTGAGAACCATGGGCATACTACATCTCATCAAACCCCCATCAGCTCCACCAGCCAGGTATTCCCATTATCAAATAAAGGATGAAGAAACTGAGGCTCAAAAGATTCAGTAACTTTCCCAAGATGCACAGTTGGGAAGCGAAGAAGCCTGGGTCCAAACTCAGGTGTAACTCTAACTTGAATCGTGCAGGGCTAGTCAAGTTCAAATGCATCACGGAGGAAGCCTGAAAGGCTCTCTCTCCATGAGGACAATCCATTCACATACCTTCTCTGTTCACAAGTAATTCTTGAAGGTCTGCAGTGCCCAGGGGGTATGAGTATGGTACTGTTCCTTCAGTCTTTCAGTCATTCAACAAACCCTCATTGAGCACCTACTAGGTATCTATACTGCAGAAGCCAGACCTCTTGTGGCACTTCATGTAGGAAAATAACCAGGTTGCAGCTCCCACCCTCAGCAAGCACACAATCCAGTGAGGGAGGGAAGTGGATGCAGGCACATAGAATTACAAAGCAATGTGACAAACACACACTGGACATGTGCAGAGGACTCAAGGGCCACGGAGGGTGGTCTGGGGTCCATGTATTAATCCCAGCCACTCCCTCACAGGCTCGTTCCCGACTTAGTCCCTTTCCCCTGAGATTACTGCTCAACCAGGAAATAGTCAGCGTGGCTGGGAACGAGGGCCTCCAAAGAAGACCATTTGGGCAAAAGCCAGTTTCTGGCATCCCTTCCTGGGCACCTGGCATCTCCCACCAGCTGCATCATCCCACATTTTAGGGCCAAGAACTCTGTGGCAAGGACCTGCCCATCCCGTGATCACACCCAACTTGTCTTAAGAGGTAGGGAACACGAGGGCCAAGGGATGCCCACCAGTGAGGTGGCCAAAATCAATTTTAAATGGGCCCCATGACAGGATAAAATGTTTTTGTTGTAATATTGTCTCGATAAAAGGTATTGTAATATTTAAAATGTTATATTGATTCCTCCACGAGCGCCATAAATCCTTACAGGGTTTGAGAGCCCGACCACAGCTGGGGAGGGGGTGACAAATGCTTTGCCCCCAGACCCCAACATCACCAGCAAGAGCTGAGGCTGAGCTTGGCTGGCCCTTGTGTTCCTCCAACATCAAAGTGAAGATGCTATGATCTCTGAGCTGACACAGGAGAACTTGAGAGAAGCTGTTTAAACAAAGGAATCAAAATATGAAACTAAATCACCTGCTCGTGTTTTATTAGGCCTTGTTCTGAATCAATACAAGACCTCAGGCCGATGATTCCTCATGCTGAAAGGGAATACTTTTTCATCCTAAAACTGAATCAGGCTGCTTAAGTAAAACAGATGTTACAGTTCCACGCCATCATCCCCGCCACCCCTCCCCTATTTAATTCTCTGCCAACCCATCCTCTCCCCAATCCCCGGCAAGAACGGAGTCCACACGTTGCCCCTGAAACCCAAGTCGAGTTTGAAAAATGGAAGCCTTGGAATTTCTCACTATTTAGCCCACAAAAGTTTTCCTTTCTGTTTACCAGGGATGGAGCCAGAGGGTGGGGGAGAGAATCAGGCCAGTCTGTTCGCAGAGGATTTTAAGATACAGTGGCCACGTGAAAGGCAGAGAAGATTTTCATTTCCTGTGTTATGGGGTGCAAATAATATCGGTATGAAAAACCTGGCAGGGAGATGGGAGATAGCAGTTTTTACATTGATAAGTATTTGTTCATTTCCTGACAACAAAAAAATATAAATCTCTTCAGAAATTAAACGGCCCGGCTTGTTGGAGCACTTTTGTGGCGCTCCGTGCAAGGCTGGCTCCCTTTCTTGGGCCGCCGCCGAGCCTGGTAATCACGGCATCAGCCATTATCCTTACATCACGCGGGCGCTGGCGCTGGGCCCCGCACGGCCCAATTCTCCCACTTTTTGTGTCACTTATTTTCTCGGCGGGCCCGATTTGCATTTTAATGGAAGTAGTTTATAGACTTCTCTGCAGCCTTCAGAGTGCCACAAGTGGCATCATTAAGTGAGCTAAGCCGGATTAATGCTGATAGTAAAGTCAGATAATACAATAACAGAGGCCTCCATTCCATTTGCATTAGGTGAGGAGCGCGAGGCTGCCTGGTGCCTGGCGATAATTTGTAAGCGAGATATGTTGTACTTGAGAGGATAAGATTAAATTTAGTGGGTTTAACTGTCATCCCAGTAAGTCAATTACTTCATCTTTTCAGCCTTTGAATTTCTTTTATAAATAAAATAAATGGAATATTGAGCTGCTCTGCAGCCATTTCGAGCTCCCATGAAGAAGAATTACACAGGCTGGGCCAAAAAAATAAAAGGCTTCGGATTCAGCTCCATAAACAAAATATAAACTCCATTCAGGTGCCAGCATGGCATCCGTGCCGAAATATTGTCCATCTCTCATATCACAAGCCTGACAAATCCCATTGTGACTTTAGTTTCTCCATAATAGGAAATATTTATGTTGTGCCTGGGTCTTTTCTATTTCTATCCCTCCCATTGTGGGCAGCAAACACTACAATATAGAGCCATGCTTTTCTCCATCTCCCTCCCTCCCCTGACTTTTTGCCCAGCTCTAAATATTTAGCATTGGGGGCGGATATTAAGAAAGCCTCATGACCCAACTGATAGAACGAGGATGCTTCGGATTTCGAACAGGTCTCAGATAAATAGAAGGGGGGCAATTTCTTTCACACCCTCTTCATTTCTCCTGCCCTGGGTCGTGGCCACCGACGGTGACTTCTGTGGCATGAACAATTTAGCTCTGTGGCATCAGCGAGTGGGATCTTGATAGAAGAACCTCAACATCTTTATTTCTTCAGAGAAAGAAAATGAAAAAGGAAAATAAAGAAAATCAAGCTGTTGAACCCTTTCAGGGAGTACCAAACGAATGCAAGTCATGTCTTAGGAGACCCCAACTCTGCTTTCTTGTCTATGGACAAATGAACATACATTTAGAAAATATGTAATCTGTAACATACACCTGCCATTCTTGATCTGAATGGACGGATGAATGAATGAGAGGAAGGCAGAGATGAAGGGCAAAACTTTTGTCAAAACCCTTTAAAACTGGTGGTTTAGATAGCTCAAGGCAAGGTGCACATCCCACCCACGGCAAGAATCAGGAATCCAGCCAAATCGTCTTGACTATGTGCCTGCTACCTGCCGGGACCTGTACTGGGGGCTCTCGAGCAAAGGCAAGACATAAAAGACGACCCTCGAGCGGATTAGCCCCAGAAGATATTTTTAGTCTCATGAATGTGCTCCTACTTGGAAACAGGATCTCTGAAGATGTTAATTAGTTAAGATGAAGCCAAACTGGATTAGGGTGGACCCCAATCCAAAATGACTGGTGTCCTTATAAAGAAATTGGGCACAGACAGAGAGACAGAGAGAGGAGGCAGCCGTGTGGGGCAGAGATGGAGTTCTGCCTCAAGCCGAAGAAAGCCGTGGATTGACTGCAAGCCACCACCAGCACCCTACCGACCTCAGACAGCGCCTAGCCCTGCTGACACCTTGATTTGAATTTCTAGCTCCAGAACTGTGAGACAATAAATTTCTGTTGCTTTTAAGTCACCCAGTTGGTAGTACTTTGTTACAGCCCCCCTTGGACACTAAGATACTTTGAAGAGTCCCAGGAAAATGTTCAATCAATCTTTAAAACCTTAAGGGGAGTGTATGTGGCTCAAGCAGTTGAGTGCCTGATTTCCACATGGGAGGTCCCAGATTCGGTTCCCAGTGCCTCCAAAGAGCAACAACAACAACAACAAGCAAAACAAACAAAGCAGCTCAGGGGAGCTAATGTGGCTTAATGGTTGAGCGCCGGCTTCCCACATACGAGGTCCCCAGGTTCAATCCCCAACCACAGTACCTCAAATTTTTTTTTAAAAAACTGACCCCCACAAACATGTGTAAGTAAGAATCAAGAGGGAAAAAAGGCTGTCAGGTTCCAGCCCATCTTTCCAACCTCTTCTCCCACTCCTCTTCCACATAGACGCTGTCTCTAAATCATACCTCAACCTACCAATGCATCCGCACAGGCATTCCTTCTAGTCTTAATGCCCTTTCTCTTCTTTCTTCACCTGCTTGTGTCCTAACCTTCTCCCAGATGCAAGTCATGCATTTCCTCCTCTGAGAGCCTTCCCCAGCCCACACAAGCAGCTGATGGTTCTTTCTCCCTGCAGCTCTGACACAGTACCCCATGCATTCTCCTGCAAACATTTATTGACTTCCCCTACTGAGTAATAAGTTCCCTGAGAAAATCACCCTGTATCTCCTTCATCCATTCATTTCCTCATTCATTCACCAAGTACTGAATGTAGTGCTAAGCCCTGTGCTGAGTGCTGGGGGCACACAGATTAATAGGACCCTGTTTTTATCCTCAAAAAGCTGAGTCTAGAAGGTAAAGCAGGCCCGTTAACCATTATAACACTATGTACGGACATCTGCTTCCCCTGATGTTTAGCCACATGGCCTAAGAGGTCCTAAACAATTGTTGGTCAGAGAAATGAAGTTTCTGTGAGACAGGGAGATTTAGCTTGAGAGATTCTGAAAATCTGTAACATTGAAGCTGTAAGACTACCATCACAGCTTTCTCTGCACCCTTCTTTGTCTTCATCCCTCCCCACCTTCATTGACCTGAGAAGTATTTCAGCAAAAGAATTAGAATAACCTCCCCCCAGAAGGGGCCAGAGGCCTTAAGAAGGAAAAAAACTAAAATCATCTCAGATGAAATGGAGCTGCTCACATACCTCCTGAGACCTCTCTGGCCTGGCAAAGGACTCCATCCGTCCTCTAAATGCAACCCTCGCCCCAAACAGAAATCTCCCTAACAGGCATTGCTTCACACTTTCAATGCTTTCTGACCTTCTATGTGCCAAGCAGTATGTTGGGTAAATGCTTTAGGGGACCATAAAAATGAATCATATTCTATTTTTCTATCAGCTCAAAATTATATTTTGGTTTGGTGGTGTGGAACGGCCGACAAGTATAAGGTCCATTACCAGGCAGTTTTGAATGAAAACAACCAACTTCCTGTACTCTAATGTATTACCCCCTGTCAACTGTTAAAAATCTGCAAGTTGACTATTATTAATAATTACATTTGTAAATATTGTAAATTAAAACCGTTTTTTTAAGTGTTTTACGTATCCTTTATCTCCTTTGTTAAGTGCCAGGTGTTACCTTCTCCCACCCCCACCCCCAGCCCCATCCCCAGCCCCAGCCCCAGCCCCAGCCCCAGCCCCAGCCCCAGCCCCAGAAAGGCTCCAGCTTGCCGAGAGAGGGCGCCATCGAGAAGACTTTGCTGGGAACAGAAAATGAGAACTGTGTGCGCACGCGTGGTGCGCGGCTTTCTCTGACTTCATGCCAAAGCCAGAGATATAAATGACTTTTAGATTACCCCTTGTTTTGTATTATCCACGCCTCTGCCCTTCACTAGTGCAGATAATCGAGAGTTCACTGTACTGTGATTAATTATAAGGCCAGGGCTGAGCGCCAACAGCCGTCAAGCGCTGGGAGTTTCAGGCACGAGCTGTTTGTTTACCCTTTGCACTTTAAGAGGTCCAAGGATTTCATTTGTCTGCTTGTCTGATTGCTTAATTTTTATCTAATATCTTTTGAGTGCCCTCTCTGCGCCAGGCATTCTACTAACCACGTTTATACACATCTTCTCATTCCATCCTTACAGCAACTGTGTGTGGTGGATATGCTTATTACCCTCATTTTAGAGCTGAGAAAACAGCAGGTTAGAGAAGTTAAGTGACTCTCCCAAGGTCATGCAGCTAGGAAGGGCTTGAGCCAGGCAGTCTGCAAATATTTTATAAAATGTTATTAGTGACCTGATGAATCACTTTGATGTATTGTGTAAGAATCCCAGAGATTCAATGCATAACTTTGCTTTCTCTTAATTGCTCTAATAATTTCCCTTTAGCAGTTTCTGCATGGAATTCAAAACACTTTGCAGGATTCCATGGGCAATGCAATGAAAGGTATTCTAATCTCTCAGAGCCTGATGACAGCTTACACCTTGCAAGTGAGTCCTGAGGCTGTGGCTGCACATGGCAGAAGGGGTAGCAACGTGTCCCTGAGTAGTTTGTGCCTTCAAATAAACGCAAAGAAGAGGAGAAACAGTTGTTCATTGTGTACTATACGCCAAGACACTTACATGCATGGCATTGTTTAATCATGACAATCCTTGAGATGCTGACACTGTTGTCCTCTCTTAAGTAGAGAAACCAGGAGTGCACAGATTCACACAGATCAAGTCCAGCTTTGTTTGGCTTCAAAATTCATATCCTTCCCAACCCACTTGAAAGTTAAAATTACAAACTATAAAATGACACGATGATCAATACAACATCAAAGGACTTGATAAGATTTCCCCCTACATCTATATGCTTATAACACATTTTGGGTCAAATTTGCTTTTAGGCTAATATTCCTGATAATAATGATGAGCTCCAGCTCTTCTCGTGTGAATTATTCTCCATCTTAATCAAAACAAACAAATAAACCTTTGCATTTTTCGTGCCAGGCCGAAATATCATTCATGTCATATTTCCAAAGCCATCATTTTTCTTTCCTTTTTTTTTTTTTTTTTTTTGGTCTCTTCCTGTTTATGCTATTTCTAGTATGCTCGTAAAACCATCCCATTCTTCTTTTTTTAAGTGCAGCTTCTCTAATTCCTCTATAGAACTTTCCCCCTAAATGATCTTAGATTCCCATTCCCACTGCCTCACTTTCTGCCAACAAGTTTGTCTATATATTTAATCTATGTGTTTCCTATTACAGCTTTCTTTCTGTTTTTTTGAAAAATATACTTTCTTACTACAAATGGAAATGACTTGGTCAGCATATCCTATGTTACATAGCCTTTCACAGACTTGAAAAGCTCACTCAGAGAGCTAGGTTTTACTAATTTATTTTCACATTTTCGCCAGAAAAGAATGTGCCAAAGGAAAACAGACTTCAAATAGAATTCATCATTTCAAAGCACAGTTCCATAACCAATTTGACTTCCAGTTGTTTTATTATTCCAATTAATCTCTTTAAACCTCTCTAACGAGTTGGCATTTACATTTTTCATTTTCATCGTTAAGAACATTCTTCTAATAATAATATTTCCTAATGCCTACGCAGTTTCTGGGTTTGATTCTGTGATACGTGGAAGCGCTAATCAGAAACCTGAGCCTGAGTGTTCTTACAGATATCAGTGTCCCATTTTCTCTAAAATTAGCAATGTCACGCAAGCTTTCAGATGCTGTAATTACAACCGCAACAGAGCAGAAAAGCTCCCAACAGCCACCCAGGCTCCAGCAGCTCCAGGGTCAGCCCACCCCATCTGGAAAGTCAAGTGTTCCTTTCTCCTTTTATACCTCTGGCCCTCAAAAACGTTCCTTTCTGCCCAGAGCCACTGCTCTTAACCCCCAATACAATCCAAGTGTTGTTTCCACACTTGCCATTAGCTTCTCCCTGAATGTCCGTGTGTTAGCATTTGGGTCCACCTTGGCTCTCTGTCTGAGGCCTCAGGTCACAAGTCCCAGCAGTCGTTAGATTGCATTGGCAGTAAAGAGGCCAACCTAAGCCCTGGGAGAGGCAGAGAGGACAGCTGTCCACACGGATGATGTGAGGCAGGCCAGAAAACGTGCTTGCTTTGGGCCAAAGGCAGTGGAGTAGGGGCCATTGTCCCTCTGCTTCCCAGAGCTTCAACCCAGGGGGCATTCAGACAAATGCAAGGCCTCTTCCTTGATTGAAGATTCTCCTCCCCTCTCTACCTCCTCTTCTAGGCGGGGATAATGCCGGACAGCCAGGAAGAAGCCCTTCCCCACCTTCACCTCGGTCCCTGCCCCACTTACTCCTTCTTCAATGAGGGCAGTGTCCTGTGGCTTATCAGCTTGTGAGCTGGGCAAATATCCCAACTTCCCTCCAGGTCCCCCTGCAGGAACATAAGCCCTGTGCAAATGTGAGATGAGGTCAGACACCATGTCTTGTTCAACACCGTATGCACCCCAGCACCCAGCACACACCCTGGAATAGTGCATGCACTCCATAAATATTTGTTGAGTGAATAAATGAGGACAATGCCTACCTCCACCCCAGGGAATTGTGAGGAGGTAGCTGTAAGGATTAAATAAAATAATCTGCTTAATATAGGTTTGCTTCCATTTCCCAAAATTAATGGTGCATCTTGAGCAGAAGATATAAACCAGAGAGAGAAGGTGAGAGAAAGGAATTTTTTAAAAACATGTCCAAAATGCTCAGAAATCCAAAAAGGCCCCTGTGGTGGTTTTACAATATCCACCAATTCTTGACCCTCTTTTCTGCAAAAGTGAGCCTAATTGCCTTCCCCTTGAGTAACTGAATACAGGGACTCGTTTCTAATCAATACTATACAGTGGAGTGGCAGTGGGGACCTTTGGAGACTAGGTCTTAAAAGGCCCTGTGCCTTTCTGCTTGCTCTCTTGGATTACTTGCTCTGGAGAGAGGCTCACCTGATAAGGAACTGAGGCCTCCAGCCAACAGCCAAAGGGGAACTGATTCCTCATGCTAGCAGCCGTGTAAGGGAGCTTGGAAGTGAGTCCTGCTGCCCTGGCCAACATCTGGTCTGCAAACTCATAAGTGATGATGAGCCAGAGCCATTCGGCTAAACTGCTTCCAAATGATTCACAGACTCTGTGAGATAATAAATATTTGTTGTCATATGCCACTAAGTTTTAAGGGTAATTTCTAATGCAGAAATAGGCAATGAATGTAGCCTGATGAAACCTCTTGCCCAGAGGACTTCGTGGGACCCCTGGGCTTGTGACTCCTTCGCTCTCTCAGGTAGGTTCAGCCCTAGGCCTGCTGGTGTCAGTCATTGGGTGGGGACACGCTTTCTGTCCCTCACTCTCCTGCAGAGTGGCACATTTGCTCCTGTCGTCCCAGATTTTTCCTGATTCTACTAGCAGCACCAGCTTTCATTGTGATGATGACTTTCTACCCCTGTGTTGGGGATTGACACATGTCCTCCACAAAAGGCATGTTCAGGTTCCAACCACTGATCCTAGGAGTGTGGGCCATTTGTCCATAGGGCCTTTGAATATGTCATTAGTGAACCGTGCCCAAACAGAATGAAGGCTGGCCTTCATCCAACATGGCTGAAGTCCTTATTAGCAAAGGAAATTGAACAAGGAAGGAGAAGCCTCAGGAGAAGCCAGAGGCTGGAAATCAACGGAACCCAGAAAATGCTGCCATGTGCATTGCCATGTGACGGAAAAGCCAAGGAACCCTAAGGATTGCCAGCCAGCCACAGGATACCGACCCTGGAGGGAAGCAAGCCTTCTAGCCTCTAAAACCATGAGTCAATAAATTCCTGTTGTTAAGCCAACACATTGCATGGTGCTTGTTTTAGCAGTTAGGAAACAAATACATGTGTGTCTGTTTTTGCTTTTACAGTCAGCCTTAGCAGAGAGCAACTTACCCCCAGGCCAGGTAGGCTCTAACCTGCATTTGGGTTTTTGTTTCTTTTTTTTTGTCTTTAATAAAGAAATTGTGGCTTTACAAAACAAATCATGCATAAAATACAGGACTCGCGTATACCACCCTCTTATTAACACTTTGCATTGATGTGGAACATTTGTTACAATTGATGACAATATTTTTATAATGCTACTATTGACTTTAGTCCACCTGCATTTTGTTTTAAGATGTGAGCTATGACTTGAAATTTGGGAAGGATACTTTTGATTTAACATGATGGACTGAACACCCAGTAAAAGTAACAGTGAAAAAAAGAAAAGATATGAGACCACAAATACAAAAAAGAAATCTGGAAAGGAGATAGCAGCAGGATAAAGATTGCAACAGACTTTTAGAGGCAGAAAGAAGAATGATAACTGACTTAGTCTAATGGAGGGTGCTCTTCTTGCGTACCCACAGAACAGTTTAGAGGCTCCTCGGTAAGTTAAACATAGAACTATCATATGGCCCAGAAATTCCATTCCTATGTATATACCCAAAAGAGTAGCAAACAGATCTTCAAACAAAAATTTGCACATTAATGTTCATAACAATATTATTCACAATAGCCAAAAAGTAAAAACAACACAAATGTCCATTTACAGATAAACAAAATGTGGCATATACATATAATGGAATATTATTTAGCCATAAAAAAGAATGAAGTTCTGATACATGCTGCAACATGGATGAACCTTGAAAACATGCTAAGTAAAAGGAGCCAAGCACAAAAGGCCACATATGGTATGATTCCAAGTCCATCTATACTTAATATCCACAATAAGCAAATTTAAAAAGAAAGAAAGCAGATAAGCAGTTGCCAGGGGCTGCAGGGAGAGGAAGATGGGGAGTGACTACAAATGGGGTTTTCATTTGGGGTAATAAAAAAGTTTTGGAACTAGATAGTGTTGATGGTTGCACAACATTGTGAATATACAAACAAAAAACAAAAAAACCCAACACTGACTTGTAACTTTAAAGTGGTTAAAATATTTTAAGTGGGTCCAGTTTGCCCTGAACATCTCTGGAAAGGCTCAGGGCTTGATGAAGAAGAGATTTCCTAAAGAAGGCATGAGTTGGACAGCTGAAAACTATATGCCGACAAGTTGAAACCCCTCTCCTCCAAACACTCTGAGCATCCCAAGCCCTGTAGCAGGAGTCAATGGCCTTTTTGGGGAAATCGAATCTGAGAATTACCATGACATAAATATGTTTGGTGTGAAGAACAATGGAACATGGGCCTGAAAATAAGGGAACTGGGGTGGGGGGGGCGGGTAGGCAGGAATCTGACTACTATGAATGTACCCTCAACACTTTCCCCAGCCCTGTTTGCAGAATGCCAGCAGTGTGGCTTATAAATACAAGGCAGGAGATTGGAGGACTATTCTTGAGATGAAATGAACAGTCCCATGGAAAAGAGATAGAGAGACTGACATAAGAGGTTTCCCCATAAAAATGCTGGCTACATTCTCTGCCAGACAGAGAAGCCCACCAGCTAACAAGTCTCATTTATACACAGAGCTGCCAGCTAGCTTTTAGTACCCTTCTCTTAAACATGCACAGCCAGCCAAAGATCACCAGTAATTTGAGGAAACCACCAACACAAAAGTCAGAAACCAAAACAAATAGATGAAAGGTAATCTGGCAGAAAAGAATTCAGGGATCAGAAAAAAAAGAACTTTAAAATATATTTATATAGGTATATCTAATAACTTAGAGGAATAAGAGAAGATATAAAACAAGACAAGGACATTGTTAACAGAATTAGCAGCAATAACAAAAGAACAATCAGAGAATAAGAAAGTGGACCTGGAAATTGAAACTAGAATAGCAAAATGAAATATTCTGAAAAGATGCAATTAGTCAGGGTTTACACAGGGAAACAGAACCACTCTGAGTATTATGGGATGAGACATTTTTTAAAGGAATTTAGACTTTACATAATTATGGGAGGGGTTGGAGAAGAAAAGGCTCTAAAGGGGACTTAGATGATCCAGGAAAATTTCCTAAGCAGATCTTCTGAAGCACAATTGCTGATGAACACTAGTGCTAGTGAAGTGACACTATAAAAACTTGCTGGTGCAGGAACCCATGGAAAGTTGTTTCCTCTTCATACTTCCATGAGTTTGCAGCCAAACAACTGGTGGTGGGACTTGAGGTCACTGTTACCATGGAAGAAGAGCTGGACACAGGGATGAAGACAACAACAAACTAGAACCTGCTGACACTTCTGATCCATCTCTCACCAACTCTAACCAAGATGAGCTCCAGCATGTAATGTCTGCTGTTTCATGTTCACTTTCCAAATCTTACATAAATTTCTCTTTTGGCCAGCTATAACTCAAAACCATACAGGGAAGGTGATTTGGAGAAGGATAGCTCCAACATAGTCAAGTTGGCACAGTACAAAACCAACACAGTGGAACCACTCATGGAAGGGGATTCTGGAAAATGTAGTTTCAGGTTAGCCAAGCTGATACAGTACAAAGCCATCAAGAGATGAGAGAAATGAACAGAAAGTAGGACAAAAAGATAGTGAGAAAACAGGAAAGAAAAGTTTAAAAAAAAGTTTGAGAGTTAGTCCAAGAGGTCCAATAATCAAATGATAGACATTCTTGTAAAAGAGAACAAAATTCTTGTAAAAGAGGCAAGAAAATTATCCCCCAAAATGAAGAAAATGCCCCAGAAGTGAAGGGAACTAGTGTCCAAATTGAAAGGGCTCACAAGGCTCATAAATGTGAAATTTCAGAACACCATGGGTAACAACAAGACTCCAAAATCTCTAAGGAGACAAAACAAGCAGGCCACATAAAAGAAAGTGGGAATCAGAAAGGCAAGCATTGGAAATTATAACAATGGAACAATACCTTCAAAATTCTGAGGAAAGTTATGCACAATTTTCAGAATTCTATGCTTAATCAAAATAATCATGTGTGTATATGGAATAAAGACATTTTCAGACAAGTACAGACAGAAAATTTTATCCTCATACATCCTTTCTGGAAATGTTACTAGAGTATGTATTCCAGAAAAACAATATAGGAAGTAACTCAAGAAAGAATAGAGGGATCCAACACTTGAATGTCACAAAGGAAAATCTCAAGATGGCAGTTATATAGCAGGCTTAAAAGGAGATCCAGCATATGGAAGTAGGTTTTCAAGGAAAAAAATGGAATGTATACATTTGATAATATGGAAAATATTGATGGGTTGTTGAGAAAGCTCTTAAAAGATTTGCACTGAAAATGACAAAATATTACCGAAAAGAGTACATGGAAAGGAAATTATATCATAAGGCAGTGATTAATTCTAGGAAAGATTTTTTAATAGTTTAAAAAAAGGAAATGTAATCCTAGTAAACTACTTATCCACTAGTTTTTATGTACTGAGGATGCTATAAAGTTTGACTGATTGACCCAATGATTACGACACAATATTGGGATGGTAAGGGAGAGAAAGTGGGAGAGGGAGCTCATGAAAATATCAGAATAGAAAGTTAGAGGCTGTTAGATAACATTTAAAATGGATAAATCAAGAAATAAGATAAATTACCAGAAGAAACAGCTAAAAAGTTACTGGGGATGAGGAAAAGTGGGGCCGGAAAGTACTGTGTTTTTACTATAAACCATTAATACTATTAGAGCTTTCTTTAAACATGCATAAATATTAATTTAATTAATGGAAAACTTACATAAAAAATCTAAATTTCTGTTTTGGGCAACAACTTCTGGAACTGAGTAAGGACATGTGTTGTCCAGTTTACCCCAGTCCCCACCACTCCCACAAGTAAGCCTATTTCATATCCAGGACCTTTAATGATATGGGGATACAATGGTAAAATTACTGAAGAAGGAAGAAGGAAAGTATCTGGAGGAATAGGACATCATCAACAAGTTGAAGAGATAACAAGGAAACCCTGGGGACTATTAGGAAAGGAAAGTAGCTCTGGTGGGGACTGGAAGGGAGGATAGCCAAGAAGTAAGAGACCTGGGTGTGAAGTGCATCTGAGGAGGAAAGTGTAATCTGCACCAGAGGGGCAGAATTCTGGGTAAAATGCAAGGAGTAAGTGTGGGTCATGGAATGTCAAGTTCAGGGGGTTCAGATCCAAGACAACTGGCAACAGGTCTGGAATAAAGTTCAAGCTTGGCAAAGCCAAGGGGTCCCAGGTGCAAGCACTCTATGATCCAAAAGGGGGTGCTGAGCATTTGCCTGACTTGTCTACTGCCCCATGGCACAGGTCAGATCAACTACTTAATGGCCAGGCTAGATGATGGTCAATGATAATCTCCAGTGGAAATGTAGTCCATGCCAACCATGCTTGGACAAGTGACCAGCTTTTATTTTTATTTAGTCTTCATTTGTAGACCACATTTCTCTTCCCTACGAGGTAGGAAGGCCAGGGGCTGAGTAAGATCCCAGATGTCTGAAGCATGCAAAGCATTCCCCAGCCTTGAGCCATGCCTGGAAGGGGCAGCACTGGGTGGGCCTCACGGACCAGATGGCCTAGAGGCCCCGTGTGAGAATCTCAGCCTCCTCTGAAAGCTCTCTGGGAGCTGGGATCTGCTTTAAAGCATCTTCTCCTCCGAAAGTGATGCAGAGCCATCATTTTCTGCTCTTGGCAGCAGCACAAACCTTTCACTTAGACCTGATGTACTGTGTGAAAACAGGAGTATGCAGACCATTCATTCCCAGCCCTGTCAGCCGGGAGAGCAGCGTTTCCCTCAGGAACCGTCAGAGAGGGAAGTCGTATGTTCCCTTTGCCAAATAGAAACCAAGGCCACAGCTTTGAGCTGTAGCTCCCAACTCTGACACTTTCTGACTGGGGTTGGCTGGTTCCCACTTTGAACCTGGCTGGTGTAGTCTTCTCTGGCCCCTGAGATAACCAAATTCGCAGAGGACAATACCATTCTGTGACACATGGAGAAACTGGACCTAATTATCTGCGGATTCTCCATCTTTGCTACAGTGTGAGAGGAGCTGACCAAGTTGCAGGAGACCGTCCTCCCCAGGACCAAGGGCGATGGGGATCACCACCATGCCGCTGAGTACTTTCACAGAGTTATTTCGGGGGAAGGCGTTGCTCAGAAAATGTTGCAATCCATATTTTTTCCAGATGTGAGGGTGAGCTGGCTCCAATATCTGCCACCCAATACATATTTGTAATGCTTTATGGCACTTTTTGTTTACAAGTCTGACCCTCCCCATTGGATGGCCAGTCCCTCATGGGCTGAGAACATGTCTTACGCTGAGCATATGGTAAGCAAGGAAAAGCTTGTAGAATAAATGGGCCATGCTTACTAATTGATTTATTAAGTGCAGCAAGGGTCAGGGTTTCCGGGGAAAAGAGCTGAATGTGCATTCCCATCCAGAGGATCCTGGGATATTGGGGTGGGATGCCAGGGTCACCTTCCTCCATCGCTTTCTTAGCCTCCTGGGAGAAATGACAGAGGATTTGGGGGATGCACAATTTGGATTCCAAGACTTTGAGATTTGGTTGCAATTTGGAAAAAAAAAAGGAGTGATCTATGGGAAGGGACTAAACGATTAAGCTCCTACTGAACACCAGGCATTGCACTGGGCGCTTTTGTCCCAAAATCTCTGCTTTGTTTTTTTTCCAGAAGGGGAGAATGAGGCTGAGAGAGTGAAAGGACAGCAGTGGTGATGAGTAATGGCCTCTTCTTGCCAGAGTCAAGGTCATTCTTAGTCCCTTTTTTCTGCCACTGGTGCTGGTCCACAGGGTGGGGCCATCATGCTGAGGAGCAAAGAAGAGGAAGATTGATGCCAACCAGAGGAAGCATCTGGGAACTGGCGAATGATATATGTGGAGAGCTTGCAGAGGGAGCAAAGAAAGGCTTAGATGCCTTGTAAAGACACTGGTTGGGGCCCCTGAAGTCTAAAACAATTGAGATTATTGCCCGCATCCTGATTGTGTCCCAGAACTGTTGTGATCTCGAGGAGCAAAGGCCTAATGCACGTAACAGGGCCACACATCCCTTTACCAAATAGAAGGCTCGTGGCTCTGGAGGGTCATTCTTTTCCCCTGAGCAGCGGGTTCTGCAATGCTCTTAGGGAGCAAATGGATTCTTGCCTGGTCCTAGAAGTGGTCCTGGAGCTCCACGAGACCACACTTCATCTCCCATCCCTGTTCAGTAATTCTCCCAAGAAACAGATAGAGACCTTCCCAAGTCTCCACATTTGTGACTGGAAATTTTTTCTTGGCTGTTGGTTTTTTCCTGAGTCACATTTCCACCTAGAGCCACGGGTTTTCCATACATAGCCAAAAGTCCACCACTTTACAACCTAAGCTAAAACCACAGGCCACAATAAATTGTCATTCTTCAGAGAAACATATTGGTTTGTTCTTTTTCTGCTTCCCAAGAAATATGCATCATGATGATTAGAGAGCCCTGTTGAAATCTGGGGGATCCATGGTAAGCTAGAGTCACTCACGGACTCCGCAAACCAATGACTATGATTCAAATCCTAGTATTTGAATCAATTCCTCCGTGTCACTGACCTTCCAGGCCTCCCTCTTCCCCCTCTAATAATCAAAACAGCTAAGGTTAAAGGGTCAATGTCAGAGGCTGCAAACTGGGAACCCACAGGCTTGGTCCAGCCTACTGACCTGTTGTTTGGCCAAGACAGTATTTTAAAACATTGACTTGGTTGTCACCACTGGTTTCTTTTGAAAACTTGGGAGGTCTAGCCCTACTACTTGGCACCAGTCAACTGGAGGAAAGGGGTGTCAGTTGCCTTTTGGGTGAATCATACACCTCTGAGATCTGTGGTTCTCACTATTGCATTTGTCTTACAAGCCATCCTTCTCCCATTTACCTGGCCTGCCTGGCCTTGGTGGGCTTTTGAGATTGTGAGCCCTCATCAGTTTATCCAGTTTTCCTGGGTATGTTATATACACCTGCACCACAATCAGTTCAGTCCTGGGTCATTTTCTTTTCCCTCTCTACACTCTTTCCCTAGGTTAGCACATTTGTCCCATGACTTTAAATACTCAGCATGTGTTTAAAAGTCCTGAATTTATGTTCAAGCCTAGAGCTCTACTCTGAACTCCAGACTCATATAAGCAACTACCTACTTGGCATCACTATTTGACTGTCTCATAGGTGGCTCATACTTAACATGTCCAAAGCAGAACTCTTGATTCCGTCTTTTGCCCCCCAAAACCAACAACCCTGTACCATCTGGTCTTTCACATCTCAGTAAATGACACCAACACCCACTGAGTTGCTCAAGCCAGACTCTGGAGCATCATTTTATATTATTCCTTCTCTCTTAACCCTCACATATAACCCACTAACTATCCTGTCAATTCTACCTCCTAAGCTACATCTCAAATCACCCCCCTTCTCTCCTTCCCCATTACCACTGTGAAGGTCCAATTCAACATCATCTATCACCTCAATTATTAGAATAGCCTCCTAACACCTCGCCACTCAAAGTATGGTCCACAACCAACTGTACAGGTAACACTTGAGCACTTGTTAGGAATTCAGAATCCTGGGCCTCATCCCTATCTTCTAAATCAAAATCTGAATTTTAACAAGATTCTTCAGGTAAGAAGAACTGAGCTAACAGTACTAATTTTCCCCGCCCTCCAATTATTTTCTATCCAATAAACTAATCCTTTAAAATGTAAGCTAAATCACTTCACTTCCATTTCCTAAAGTCTTTTACTGGTATTTTGTAACACTAGGGAGTGGATGTGGCTCAGACGGTTGAGTGCCTGCATCCCACACGAGAGGTCCTGGGTTCAGTTCCTGGTGCCCCCTAAAAAAAAAAAAACAAAAACAAAAAAAACAAGCGAGGAGACCAATTCAGGGGAGCCAATGTGGCTCCATGGTTGAGCGCCAGCTTCCCACATGCGAGGTCCCGGATTCAATCTCCAGTCCCCAGTACCTCAAAAAAATATATAGTAATAATAATAATATCCAAACTTTTTATTATGGCCAAAGAGGCCCTGGATGAGCCTTGCTATGTCTTGGACCTTACCCTATTCTACTCTCACCTTCACATTCCACTGATATCACTTGAATATCTAATGGGTATCTCATACACAGCATGTCCAAACCAGAAGCCCCATTTCCCTCCAAGTGAGCTTGCTCTCCACTCTTCCCCATCTCAGTAAACTGCACCAGCATTCATCCGCTTGCTCACATTTTCTCAGACCCTGTCTCAAACACAGCAGCAAGTCCTGCTGGCTCCCTTTTCAATAGGTCATGACACCAACCGTTTCTCCCAACCTCCACAGCATCAACCCTAGTCCAAGCCTCCATGACCTCTCATTGGACTCCCACAATAACTTCCTAATTCATCCTGTTTCTACTCTTGCCTCTCTACATTCCCTTTCCCACATGGCAACTGGAGTTCTGTTTCTAATCAGATGTCAAGTCACTTCCCCCTTGCTTAAAACCTTCCAATGTTTCCCCATCCCACCCAAACTGACACCAAACCTCTAGCCTACAATCTGGTGTCTGATGTGGCTCCACTCAACATCTCTGGCCTCATCTCCTACCACCTGCGTCAGCTGTGGTCCCACAGCCTTCTTGGGGTTCCTCTAGTACACCAGCTCATTCCCACCCAGGTCCCCACACGTACGATGCCCTCAGCTTCAGTGCTCTTTCCCAGGAGCTTCATATGCCTCAGGTGTCCACTTCAAGCCATTTCCTCAAAGGTGCCTTTCACTTCATCCTTTTAAAATGGCCCAGCCTCCTCCCTGCCCCCCATCGCTACCTCCTTACCCAGCTTTATTTGTCTTCAAAATACTTATTACCTTGTTCACTTGTTCTTTGTCTGCCTGTCTTGTTCTATGGAATAAATGTGACCTGGGAGCAGGGATCACTCTATTCTCAGGACATTGATGGGATTGCCAGGTGTAGCATATAAAAATACAGGATGCCTAGTTAAATTTAAATTTCTGATAAGCAATGATTTTTTTTTTTTTTTTTTTTTAGTATAAGTATGTCCAATGCAATATTTGGGGCATACTTATACTTAAAATATTTTTCAACTTTTAAGTTTATCTGAAATTCAAATTTTATTTTATCTAGCTGTCCTAACAGAATATTGCCTAGAACTTAACACATTGTCAAACATTTCTATGAAAGGTATGAATATGGGAATATGGGAATAATTAAAAGCTTGGACTTTTTTAATTGGTCATGAGGAGTGGCCAGGAAGTATCTTTCAATTTCTGGGAAAAAAAATGTTTCCCTAAGTATTCAGGACAAAGACAGTGCCCTAGTTGATGTCGTGTAGGGGATCATCTTCAGGAAACCCATTTTGTTTATACTTATGCTTCTCTTTTTACAGGGAATTACTGGTTAAATAAGGCCTGATACCCTGATTTGAGATGGCAAGTATTGATGAAATTTGAAAAGTAAGTTGAAAAAAGAATATCAGCATGCATTTGGAATGGTGATAACACACTTTCACATGCATTTTTTCATTTGAGCCTTCAAATAGCTCTAGGAGGGAGGCAGAGCGGGGCTGGTTAGCCTCATTTTACACACAGAGAAACTGAGATTTCAAGAGGCTCAATGATTTGTTCAAGACTGCACAGCTTGGAACTGATAAAGCAACACTTTGAAACTAGATTTTGTAACAACAAGGCCAAGATGCTTTCTAATGTATCACATTACCTCCATAAATATAAAATGCAACTACATTCACCAAGCAGAGGAATGATTATAGAGCAATTACACATGTAAACAGGGTAAAAATCCACACACTTGGTTTTGGACAATAGACATCAGCCAACCCTTCGTCCATGGCTATGAGAGGTCAAGAGGACCATCCCTTTAAATATTTTTTGTATTCTTCGTCTTTTCTTAATAAAAGACAGCCATTTTAATGTTCAATCAGCCTCAAATACATTTATTTCAAGCAGTTGGCTTTGCGAGGAACTGAGAAACCGAAGGCAGAGTCTAAATCTGGGCTTCAAAATCTGTTTCCAAGTATTAATTTTGAGTGGAAACAATTTTGGTTGAATTTGGGGATTATAAATATTCCCCAAGAGTTTTTCAGCTCTTGGCCGCCTGTCTCTAGGTTTCACTCTGGTTTCAACCTAGGGGGTTGTTAGATTAGAAGTAGACAGCTTTGGCATGCAGTTACTCCAAACGCCTGTAACCGTCTTTAAAACATGATATAGAAATGTTGATATTATAAATGATCATTTCTCCAAAATAAGGTTTGCAAGAGTTGAAAGTGGAGTCGGATGCCAGAAAGTCTTCGAAGGAGGATTTTCATTCAGAGAGATCTAGTTACCTATTTAATAACAGAGAAGAAAGACAAAAATCTTGGGGGCTGCAATTCATACACTTTTGGATCTAAAACAATGGGCTCAGTGGGGACCCTGAATTTATAACTCTTTGGAGGCACTAACTTTACCCACCCGTGCAGGAGCCGTGGATAATTTTAGACAGACAGGCACTGAAAAAAATTCCTGAGATATTAAGGGGCACCCAAAGTCACTTACAGTGGGGTGGTGTTTCATTTGGAATAAATAACACAACAAGAGAAGCCATGTCTCCAAAACCCTGTGGTAATACTATACCAAGAGGGGGATTATATAAGGAAAAATCAAAGTATTTTTAAAGTCAGTTATGACCCTGTAAGCCAGGGTTCAAATGCAACTCCACCGTCATGAAAATATTATTATTTAAAACCACAACTTTTGTACTTTCCTTGAGAGGACACTATGTTTGGTGCACATAAACTCATCCAGCATCTGCGAGGAAATGGCCCCATTACTGTTCTGTGTAGCCCATAATTTTGTGGTTATGGTGTCCTAGACTTATCGTGTTTCCCTCCTAAGGTGTGCAGGACCCTCATTGCTGATGAAGTGCGAGCCATGTGACTATAGGAGGATGCCATTCCTGAAGTCAGTTGCTTGGCATGGAGTGAGAGGGAGAGGCAGGTCCTGAGGTTCAGATCCTGGTAACCTGAGGTTAGAATGGAAGAGGGTTTACCCCTCCAAGAAAAGAAAAAAAGCCAGAATGAGCAGGAACAATAGTTAAAACCCAAGAAGTTGAAGCCATCATGCAGCCCAAATGGAAGAGTGAAACTGGATACAGGAGACAGAGCCAAAGGGTCAGAAAGTGGCAAGGGAAAGTGGAATTCAGTATAAGAGCAAAGAAACAGTGGTATAAAGGGTTGTCAGTTGATCTCTGCCAATGGAGGTGAAATGGAGTTTTAGACATCCATTCCCTGCAAAACAGACTCAGAAGGCAATTGGCATGCAGGAAGTTTATAAGGGAGTGAGAGAAGCAGAGTTGGGCAGCAGGGGGAGTTGAACTGTGATGCAGCCCCAACAGAGGCCTCAGCCCATCCCTCCAGGAGCTCTGAGACTGGGGTGGTCCTTCAGAGATGTCCCTCCTTGAGACAAGGGAGCCAGGCCTTGATATCCTCTGTCTGGCCACCTCCAGGAAGACCTGTGACTTTGGGGAAAATGGTTGTCTTCAGCTTAGGGCTGTCAGATGCCGATGCTCCAGCAGGTGGGAAAGGAAAAGCCCAGTCCTGGCGGGGGTCTGGGCAGCATCCACGGTATGGGCTGCACCCAGGGTTTAGTTGTATTGACCACCAGTGGGTGGGTGGTCTGGTTTTAGGGCACAGGGCAAGGTGGTCATGCGAGGCAAAACTGGAAAAGTCCACCAACAAGCTGAATGTCCCATGTAACTCTGGAGGCATGCATAGCTCTAATACTATCTTTGGGGCTTCCTAAATCATTATTTCCTCTAAAGAAATCTAACCAAACTGTCTCTGGTAGATATAATCGGGTGTTTCGTTGGCTAAAGGCTACTGGGAACAATGTACCAGAAATGTGTTGGCTTTTATAATGGGAATTTATTAAGTTAAAGGCTTACAGTTCTGAAGCTGTGAAAATGTCCAAATCAAGGCATCATCAGAGATGTTGTCTCATCAAAGGTTGACTGCTGGTGATCCTGGACTCCTGCCACATGGCAAAGCACATGGAAACATCTTTTTCTCTTCTGTATCTCGTTGCTTCAGATTCTGGCTGCTCAGTCGGAGGTTTCCTTTCTCCCAGATTCCTCTCTGAAATACTGGGTTCCTTCTCTCATCTCCACCACTTTTTCTCTGTGTGTCTGCTGATTTCAGGCCACCATTTATAAAAGCCTCCAGCAAGAGGACCAAGACCCACCCTGGGTCACGCCTCACTGAAGCAATCTAGTCAAAGGCCCCCAACTAAATCCAATGTAACCAAAGGATCCCACACCCACAAGAACGGACCAGCTATAAGAACATGACCTCTTCTGGGATCTACATAAAGCTTCAAACTGTTACATCAGGCTAAAATCAATTATAAATATTTTATTCCAGTGAAAACTATTGATTTTGTCCAAAGCAGAAGAGACTAATTAGTGAAATAATGAATCAATATTCTCTTCTTATGTCTTGATTTCAGATGCAAGCTCTAGGAAGTTACCTATTGAGAAAGGCCCCTAAAGGACCTGTGCATCACAATTCACATTTGCTTATGGAAATGCAAATTAGTTGCATATTCCCATGGCAAAGAAGGCCTTAACCAGGCAGAATATTCTATTTAAAGCAAATATTTTTTAAAGTTTTGACCAAAAAAAAGTGTCATTTTTTAAAAAAATCACATACCCATGTCCACACATTCCTGACTGATCACCCTCATTCTGCTCTACTTTTTGTTTTACACCAGCATTTATCACCTACTAAACTACTATATTGTTTACTCTTCTGGAATTGTAAGCTTCCTGAGGGTAGAGATTTGTATCCATTTGCTCACCCACAAATCCCAAGTGCTAAGAACATTGCCTGACACACACAGTTGCAGACTGTTAATATTTATTGAATAAGAAAAAAGAACTCTTTGCAAATTGTCCACCCTTGCTTGTGATGTCATCGTTCTATCTTCCACCAGACACTTGCTTGCTTTCAGCCCAATCTCCTTGGCTCTGAAAGTTCCAATTCATCTCATTTTGTCCAGCTCAGCCTCATGACAGAGGGCTCTGGAAATCCAGTGCCTACAGCACACTATTAAGAGACCTGGCACAACTCCCATGAACCTGGCCCATCCGTCAGTCTTGTTCTCTCACTGCCGTTGTCTTCCTAGTTCAAGCTTTAAGTACATGCTCAACCGCAGTATGTTCTGAAAGAGAAGCATGGTTGCCTTCTGGGCGGGCAGCAGGGAGATTGATATCTTCCATATGTGCTGCCTCCTCAGACTTCTCACTCCCACTGTTATGACTACGTCTCTGATGTTCCCATTTTTGATCAGTCAAAGCTACAAGATCTCCTTGCTGTGGCTTAAGAAATCCTACTGAGTAGGAGATGCTCCCTTGCTTCCTCCTGAGCAGCGGTGCAAAATCTTCCCAGATAGCCCAGAGGTACTATGCATTCTTTCTCTCATCAAATGGCTCCTCTTGGAACCGTCTATACATGGGGATAAAAACTCAACAGCTCACCTCCCACATCTTCCACCACATCCCTTGTATGTGATGGTTCTCTTTTCTCTTGCTGCCTTGAGTATTTTCTCTTTGTCTTGAGCATTGGACATTTTGATAAGTATATGTCTTGGAGTTGGCCTGTTGGGATTTATACTATTTGGGGTGCGCTGTGCTTCCTGGATCTGCACATCCATCTCTCTCAATAGAGTTGGGAAGTTTTCAGCCATTATTTCCTTCAACACTCCTTCTGTTCCCTTTCCCTTCTCTTCCCCTTCTGGTTCCGTGTAATATTTTGGGTATCTAAGCACCTCTTAAAATATATTTATATATATACATAAATAACATTTTTGTAAGCAAATGCACATATATGCATATATATATATTTATATATCATTTTGCAAATGTTGGTATGTATTGTGAAAATTTTGATTTTTACCCACAATAAAAAAATAATAATAAATAAATAAATAAATAAATAAATAAATAAATAAATAAAAATAAATAAATAAATATAATGAGCACATTAAAAAAAAAAAAACTCAACAGCTCCCCAAACCAACTGGAATACCATGAAAAGAGAATACCCATCAGCTGTTGCAAGCCGTGCTCTAACTCTGCAGGCTCCTTCATTGATAAGAGCTCAGCTCTGTGGAAAGATAGCCAGCAGAAAGTTTTCACTTCTAAACAATCTATGTGAAAAATCCCTCTACACCACAACAGTTTCTACTGTTATTTATTAATCAATGAATGCACACCCTCCTTCCCTCCCTTTCTCCCTCCTTTCCTTCCTTCTTTCCTGCCTTCCTTCCCTCTCTTCTTCCTCCTTCCTTCATATCTATATCTTCAATAGAATAACTCTTAAAGTTGCAACAAATGCTAGGTTGACAAGGTGAGGGCTAATAGATTTGTCCATCATGCTTTGCATTCATTTTTTTTTTTTTTTTTTAATTATGGGTAAAAATCAAAATTCTCACAATACATACAAACATTTGCAAAATGATATATAAATATATATGCATATATGTGTATTTGCTTACAAAAGTGTTATTTATATATATATATATATATACATATATTTAAGAGGTGCTTAGATTACCTAAAATATTACACGGAACCCACTGGGATTCCCATGTTGCCCACCTCCCACACCTCCCACCACATCCAACACAAACATCTCCCACAGTGTGGCCCACCAACCTCAATGAACTTACACATCCTGGAGCCTTGCCACCAACCATAGATCACAGTTCACACTGTAGACCACACTCTCTCCCACTCAGTTCTGAGTGGTGTGTGCTGATTTAAAATGGCCTACATCCATTGCCACAACAGTACTCAGGACAACCTCCAACTCCCAAAGAAGCCCCTGTATTTCAACTGCTCATCCCCTCCTTACCCAAAAACTGTCAAGTGGCCACTGGCTCCACCTCATTGTTATAATTTCTTGCATTGCAAGAATCACCATATGTGAGCAAGAGAATACCATCAAGTCCACTCTAGTCCATAGTTCTTCCCCCAATCCAGAGGCGACTGGGATGGTGATGTCCACTCCAACTCCAAGTGAGAGAGGACTTATATCCCATGGATATGGTGGGTGGGATGATCCTGCCTGCAGATGCAGGCCCTCTCCATTCCCTGGGATGGCCATTTCCCATCGTTATCTCCTTGCATTCATTTTTGTGTATGCATATTAGTCTGTTTAGAAGTGAAAATGCTGCTTTTCAGGGAGTTTTTATCTTGCCTTGATTTAGCAGTTCAAGTTCATCAAAGTGTGATGAGAAACCCAGGCACTGCGAGGAGAATAACATTCCAGGCATAATCCAAAGCAAAACTGGCTTAAAGGTATTTAAGAGCATGGAAAAGCACAATTTGAGAATGTGCAATTACACTGGGGTTTACAATTTTACCACAAAAGATAAACATTTGTTTAAGTCAACCTGTATGCCCAGTGCGGAGGTAGGAGCATGGGAAAATGTTGACAATGCAAACAAGGCCAAGAGGTGTGAAATTTAAGCACATTATCACTCACTGTCAGATGCTAATGACTCTCATCAAGGTAGAAGAGGCTGTTTTAAACGCAAAAATGATTATCCTTGGCAATAGAAGCACAAGTGAGACCTTAGCCAATTATTTGGGCTCTTGTTTTTCTTGACAATACTCCTCATTAGTTTTTGGCTGTGATGCTCATATGAGAATGGGGATTCATGTGCTCCCTCTAGATGAAGGCAGCTCAACCAACATTTCCATCTAAAGCACACAAACATCCCAATATACATGAATACAACATGGCAAGTGATACATTATGGAAAGTCCCTGATCCTAAAGAAATGTGCAAGTCCAAAGCCTACCAAGAGGTAGAAATAGGCGTACTCTCTAATGAAATCTGTCACATATAAAATAATATCATACTTGACCAACCAAAAGATCCATCATATGATTACAGATGGGGAGGGAAGATTTAAATGCCATTGATTAAAATCTTTTTTTCTTAAAAAAAAAAAAAAGGTTACACTAATTTACTCCTAGTATTTATCATCTGTGGAGTTGTTCAAATGAGGAGAATAAAATTGAATGCACTGTCATCTTTATTGGGATGAAGGCTACATTCATAAGCTCTGCTTGTTTTAATAGGTTTATTGTACAGTTGTAGACATGTGCTATTGCACGGAGATGGATATGCTTTGAATGTTTTTATAATTGTGGATAGTATAAAAGTCATTTTCTGTGAGATTGCACAAATCCATTACATTGGGAGAAGGATACATTATTGTAACAGGATTAATGTGCAACACATAAACATAATCAGTAATATTCTGTTTGATAAATTATCTCATTTTAATCGGAATGTAAAGAGATTTGGGGATAGTTCTTCCTTTGATTTGCATAATTGTATTACAGACAGGCAAATTGCATTATATTCTTCATTAACAATAGATGGCTTGTATAACTATTGTATTTTTGAAGGCACTGCTCTTACATTCATCCTGCAATTTGTCATTTCCTGACATTGCTGGAGAGCTTTGCTGGGAGAGAATAGAACCTAAAAAGATTACTTGATTTTCGCTGAGTCCAGTAATATCTTGGCATCCAATTGCACTGTGGTTATGCTATTGTTTGTTTTAACAAATTGCAGCCCAGTGGCAAAGAACTTCTTTTAAAAATCTTCTAATTTGAGGACAATTCAGCCTTTATAGATTTTCACAGCAAAATGTCAGCCCCTCTAACGAACTCCACGTATAAAACCGTGAATTAAAATTAAATTAGAACCATACGATTGATTTTATGTTTTTACTATGGCAAATATTCTCCGAGAGAACCTCTCCTTCCTCTTCCCAGCCCCGGCAAAAGCTAACAAGGTGCCTAATGCTCTGGCTACTCAGTGGGGATTATCCCAGCTCTCTCCATGCTGCTTAGCTAAGGGCAGCTGTCAGCAGTCCTGAAAAAGCACAACCTGTGGCACTGCAGTGCGCCTGGAAGCCGAGGATTTCAGGGTCTGGAAACGACTTGCCCTTTCTTATGATATCCTCTTAGGCAAGGCCCCTACCCTCCTCGTGCCCTCCACTGCTTACTCAGAGGACATCCAGGTACAGCCTTCTCAGCGGCATCTCCACACCAGGCCCAGGACCTCCCACCCAGCCCCAGCAGCATGCACATGTTCAACAGACGAATGAATAGATGGCTGGGGGCATGGAGAAATGGATCCCATCAAAATGTCCGATGTTCCTGGATGAAAAGATGAAAAACTGAGAAAGAACAGCTTTCACACTCAAACCAACTTTTATTTCCTACCCCTTTCTCCATGAAAGATAAAAGATGAGACCCTATCGCAGTCCCTTAATAATTCCCTTTTGTTTTACATTTGCTTAGCACTTTAAAATTGATCTCTATTTCATTTGAATCTTACAACATGCCCTGACACAGGTAAACCAAACTATCCCCACTTAAGAAATAAGTGTTGCTGGCAGGGGAGGGAAGCCAGAGAGGAGCGCATGCTTGGAGGGGCAGGAGGAAGGGGTTACAAAGGCTTTTCCTTAATGTCTGTACCATCCCTCCTGCCCCACCAGGAGCTCTGGGCTGCCCACAGACCATCTCTATCCCTGCTACTTACCGCCCCGCCACCTCTCCACCTCGACCCCACCTGCCTACTTCTCCAGCTCTCAGGTACCTCCTCACACCTTCCAGTGGGGTGAACTCTCAGGTCCTTCCCTGTATTCTGCTATTTTAGAGGGGTCCCTCAACCTAGTTGCTTGAGTCCCTTGAAGCTACACCTTTTTTCTTCTACATAATAAATACCGACAGGGTGGGGAGCTCAAAGGCAAGTTCAAGAGACAGTGGCCCACTGATCCAGGACCCACTCCAGGTGGGGGGCTCAAAGGCGAGTTCAAAGGAGAGCAGCCCACTGTTCCAGGACCCACGTTCCTCTCCAGCCCTCTGATCCTAAGATTCAGAAAGTTCTTGAGCCAGACTCAGCCTTCCTTCTGTACCAAAATTCTGCAGTCCCTCCTGAAATTTAGCTTCTGGTTGTAAAAGATGGAATGAATAAATGGACAATGGCCAACCAAATAGAACACTGGCCTGCTACCTGCAGCAACCAGTCCAGGAAGCTAAACCACAATTCCTATTACAAATGGCCCAAAATAGTCATGACGACCAATAGCTGAGAGCTTTCCTAATTTTTGCCCCCACTTCCAAATTAGGACCAACCAGAGAAAGTTAAATATGCTCCTGGCACAATCACATAGGAAGCCCCACTTCTAGTTAGCTCACCACCAGCTTCCCCAGGCCAGCAACCTCCAATCAGGGCATACCTGAAGTTTTCCCCTTTTTCTACTTTAAAGCTGTCCCCTTCCTCTGTGTGCATTTGAGTCTCTGCCCAACGCAAGTGATGGTGGCTGACTCGCTCGCTATAGCAAGCTCTGAATAAATAGCCTTTGTTCTCATTGGATCATTTATTTCCGCAATCATGTTCTCTCCCTGACATATATGGACAGTTCTAGTTATTTCCAGGGGGTTCTTAACCCCCATGCAATTAACTCAGCAGATGTAGTGACACTGAAGAGAAGAGAGCAAGTCACTCCACAAGCCCAGTGTTGCATAACTTGCTTCAACTCTGGCCCTTTCGTTCCTCCGGCCTGAGTCAAATATTCATAATCTCTACAGAAACCTTGCCCACGAGCTTTTCCGTGGAGTCATTTCATGGAACTGCTGATCTGCACTTGCAGCTGCAGTGCAGGCTGACTTGTCTGCAGGAATTCAAGGACTGACCGAGATGCATGGGGCACCTGGAGGCACCCTCCCCAGGAGCCCATACCAAGGAGGCTTTGCGCATGGGAACATCTGGAAGGAGAGCTGAAAGAGTTGCCAAGACAATGCCCATCTCCCTAACCAGGTGTATGGGGAGAAGAACAGGAGGCAAAGGGCGAGGAAGACGCCCTCATGAGCAGCAAGGCCAAAGCAGAGTTGGCTGGGGCCCAGCAAACAAGGGTGGTAGCAAGAGAAGCAAGCAGGAGTATCCTCAATCCACACCATGGAGAGAATCCAGAGTGGTTCTCATACCTCTAGGGTTTTGCAGCTTGGAAGCTTCAAAAAACAGCAGCATTCTAGGCAGGAGACCAGTATTCTCACAGAGGGCGCTAGTGTCAATGCCAGAGACAAGATCCCATACTCAGGGACTATGCAAGTAGTGGACCCAAGTAAAAAAGACTAGAGTTTCATTAATGAACCCCTGAAAGGTGCTCACTGATGCCCAAAAACAGTGGTTGAAAACCCGCTGTATGCAAGTAGGAGCATGGAGTAGAGCCTGGATGTTGTCAATAATGTAATGTCACAGCTTCCATGCCCAAAAGCTGGTGAGAAAGCCTGGAGAAATCTATATTTCCTCCATTGATCACTTGGACATTTTACGTACTGCATTAAGTAGATTGGGGGCTATCTTGGCCAGTTCTGGCCCTCAAGGTCAAGAAGCATTGGAAATCCTTACCAGCAAGTTCTTTTCAGAGAGGGACCTCCTCAATGGTGGAGTAAAGCTAAGAGTGAGGTCCCAGGCTCTCCCAGCACCTATCAAATATGCTGTTGAGGATGGAATTCTTGACACAACCACTCCTTTCCAATAATTAACCTTGCATTAAGAGCCCTGCCCTCCAGAGTGTCACAAAGAGATGGAGGGAGAAACTGGCTCAGGAAACCACTAGAGAAAGGAAACAAGGGGATATGTAGTCAAGGTCTACAGTGTACAATGACAAGAGCTTAAATCTGGTGGGGGCCTTCCATAGGCTGTGTTCCCTGCACTGCTCCCATTTTACAGCAGTGCAAAATGAAGAATGGATCGGTCAGGCAAAGTTCTGCTGGTATGTGGAGGACCCAAGATTCAGACCCAGGCAGTCTGGCTCCAGTGTCTGCATTACTTATTTATTTTGAAAACCCACCTTTTATGTTTATTATCATAATAATACACATATGGAATTTTAAAAATTCGAATAGAACTACAAGACTTGTAATAAACATTAGCAACCTCATACCCCTCTCTACCCCTCTCCTAATTCCTACCTCCCTGACCTCTTCTTGCTCTTTTAACTATTTGTAATGTTGTTATCTCCATTTTTCAGATCATCTGCTTATTCATTCACTGGATGGTTTTCTAAAATTGGGTGTTATCTAATCCAGTGGTTTGCAAAGGGCGGTCCCTGGACCAGCAGCATTGGGGTCACCTGGCAACTTATCTGAAATGTAAATTCTTGGGTTCATCCCAGACCTGCGCAATCAGAAACTTTGCCGGTGGGCCTGAGAGTCTGTGCTCTGAAACCCACGCTTGCTCAGGAGAGGTCAGGCAAGCTGGAGCAGTCAAAGAAGGGATTGGGAAGATGTGGGGCTGGGTGGCTGAAAGGCACAAACCAGGAAGGAGAGTCAATGAGATCAAAGTCCCAGAAGGAGGAAATGGACATGAGGACCCTTTGGGTCCTCTCCACAAGCACCCCAGTCAAGGACTGGCGCCGAGTCACATGACTTTTCTAAGGTCACACATCAAGTTAGAGGAGGAATCCTGACTCCTGGTACAGACTGAGATATGCTGCAGACAGATCACAGCCAGCTCCTGCCCACTCCCTCATCAGATTATTCAGGTATCCCTTGTGTTCTAGGATCATAGAAAGTCAGATATCTGGGGAACGTTGGATAATCCCATCCAGCTCTCTCATTTTGGAGGTCTCCTGAACACTTGGGCTCATACCTCCTTTCTGTTGCCTCGAATGCCACTTGCCCATGTGCTGTCCACCTGGAAAACCCCTCACCCTTGAAGAACCAGCTCAGGTGGCTCCTCTGTGACCCCTTCCCTCGTCTACCACTAGAGGCAATGCCTCTCCTCTGTTCCCAGCACAGTGCTTGTGACATTTGTCACGCTGCATTCCTGCCATGCTTATCATCCGCCACCCCTCCTAAGCCCATCACTGTATCTCCAGTGTCTGGCACAGGACCTGGTACAGAGCAGGTGCTGGTAAAACCAGGCCAACTGAAGGAACAGAGGAATGAGTGGAGCTCATGTCTCCCTCTCGGGGTGGAGGGAGAGATCAGAGAGAGAACACCATTACGGGTTGATTCATGGCTCTCTAAAAGATAGGTCACTATCAGCACCGAATACCTCATTCCCTGTTCCTCAGAATGTGACCTTTTTTGGAAACAGGGTCATTGCAGATGGAAAAGGGTGGGTCCCTAATCCAATGTGACTGGTGTCCTCATAAGAAGAGGAAATTAGGAGAGAGACAGACAGAGACGCTGGATCACCAGCAAGCCACTGCTGGAAGAGAGCACAGAACTGACTCCTCCCCACAGACTTTGGAGGCAGCACGATCCTGCAGACGCCTTGGTTTTGGACCTCTAGCCTCCAGAACTGTGAGAAAATAAATTTCTGTTGTTTTAAGTCATGCAGTTTTTGGAACTTTGTTACAAAGCCCTAGCAAACTAAGACAAACACTGTGTTTGTGTGTATGTGTGTGTATGAGAGAGAGAGAGAGAGAGAGAGAGAGAGAGAGAGAGAGAGAGAAACTGAATAATAGCCTTCAAAGACACCAGGACCTAATCCCTGGCACCTACAAATGTTACCTTAGGTGGTAACAGACTTTGCAGATGTGATTAAGTCAAGGATTTTCGAGCTGGGAAGATGATCCTGGATTATACAGGTGGGCTCTAAATGCAATCACGAGGGTCCCTATAAGAGGGATGCAGAGGGAGGTTTGGGAGAATGAAGAAGAAGGCCAGGTGGCAACAGAAGCAGGGGAATCAAGAGGAGGCAATGTAGAGCCATAAGAGCCTCCAGATGCTGGGAAGGGCAAGGGAGCGGATTCTCCACCAGAGCCTCCAGGCACCTTGATTTCATCCTGGAAAAATCCATTTTGGACTTCTGGCCTCCAGAACTGTAAGAGAAGAAATGTGTATTGTTTTAAGCCACCAAGTTTGTGGTAATTTGTTTCAGTAGTGATAGAAAACCATGGTAGATGGAGCCATGTCTCCCACAAAGACACGGTCAAGCCTTGGCCCCGGTCCTGTGGGTGTGCACCCATTTGTGGACAGGATCTTTGAAGATGAGACCAAACTGAATTAGGGTGGGCCTGAATTTAGTAAGGCTGAAGTTCTTAGAAACCAGGAAATTTGGACAAAATTAGTTAGGAAAAGCCAGAGGTGGAAACCAGAGAAGGAGACAGATAGATATCACCATGTGACAGAGGCCGAGATGCATCGACAAGCCAAGGAATGCCAAGGTTGGGGCAAGCCAGCACCAGAATGCTACGGGGTCCGGGAGGAAGCACGGGCTGGAGATACCCTGACTTTGGACTTCTGGCCTCCAAAACAGTGAGACAACAGATTACTGATGTTTAAGCCAAACATTGTGTGGTGTTTGTCATAGCAGCCCTGGCAAACTAAAAGAGAAACTAGCCCAAGATCGTGAAGATTACCCCCTGCACCATCAGTTTATGCTGAAGGAGTGTGGTCTGGTTAGCTAACCCCCAGAGCCATGTCCTGTCCCTTCCCTTGTGTGTGCCCACTCTTCGTGGCTGGTTCTTGGTCATCTTGGGCACATTTGCAGGCAGCCATCACACCCCTGCTGAGCAAGCTCTAAATGGGAAGATTTTCTAGAGCCCACACAGGAGCTAATATGTGTCCTCTGGGGCTACCTTTGGAATCCAATTGTAGGGCCTGCTAATAAGAAGCAGACCCCCTGACTGTACCACCAGCAGAAATGCAAGCCTCAAAGCCCATGGCTGAGGCTCTCGGGGCAATATGGGAGTGCAGCTGGTGGCTGCTGGCATTTCTGCATGGAGTGCAGCCTGGGGTCAGTGGCCAGTGAAAGGAGAGATGTACCATTTCAGGGCTAGCCCTCTGTGGAACCCAACCAGGAAATCTGGTGTGAAGACCTCTGGAAAGTCGTAATGCTTCAGTTCTCTCACCTGGCACCCTCTTTCAGTGCCTGAAATATCACCATTAGTTCATTCATGCAATATTTATTGTGTACTTTCTAGGAATTAGATCTCAGACTGGGGATAATAGAAAAATAAATTGAAATCTATGAGACTTCTAGAGTCTAGAAGGGGACATATATATATGTAAACAAAATTCACAAGTGTGCTCACGCACACACACTCATACAATCGGCTAAGTGCTTTGGGAGATAAAGGACAGCAATGAAGCACAAAGTTAGGAGCAGAGAACATTTAAGTCAAACATTAAAGGATGAATAGCGCTCTCAAAGTAAAGGACAGGAATGCAAAAGCACGGAGGGGTGAAAGGCTAGAAGGAGTTAATATATGTACATTGCCTAGCACAGTGCCTGGTGCCTAGAAAGTAGCTGTTAAATGTTGGCAACTTTTCTCATAAACTGTCTTGCAGGCTTTGATTACTGACATGATGATTACTGGTTCTATGGTCCTACTATATAACAGGTATTTCATTTAATCTTCATTATGACTCTAGTAAGTTGGTATCATTATTCCCATTTTTGTAGGTGATAAAATTAAAACTAAGAGAGCTCAAGGGACTTGTCCAAGGTCACACAGATGTTACATGCAAAACTGTGGCTAGAAGACATTTCTCAGGTTCAAATGCATGTACTCCTTTCCATTTTGCTCCGTGGAACTTTGTCCTGTATTAGGCACTGGTGGGTCAGGGGACTGCAAAGGAGCTTTCTAAGTAGGAAAGTGAAGTATCAGATTTGCTTTTTTATAAAGAAAATCCTGAAAATACAACCAGATAACAAATAGGAAAAATATTCAAATTTACTGATAACAAAGAAAAAGGCTGCTATTTTTAAAAATAAAAATATTCAATGCATGTGAATAAATGATACAGTAGGCAGTTTCTTGCAAGCAAATCAGTACATCCCTTTTGAAAAACACAATTTGGGGTTAGCCTATAAAATGCTTAGATGCTTAGAAGCCAAAATATCACTTCTGAGACTTAATCCTTAGAAAACAATATGAAATTTGGGAAAGCTTTATGTATGAAGTTGGTCATAATAGTAACAATAAAAGTAATGATAGTCAAAACAATAGTTAAGTAAATTGTGATACATCCATATCAGATGTGCTTTTGAAATAATCTTAAGTAAAAAATAATCTTGAAAAACATCAGTTTATACAGTACCATCTCAACAATATAAAAATATGTATGGGAAAAAAGACCAAATGGAGATAGATTAACCATAGTAGTCTTTAAGTGATAGGGTTTTTCTTCTTCCTATTCTTCCTTTTTCTAGTTCTCAAATATTCAACTACATGCATATATTACCTTAAAAATCAGAAAGATTAACTTTATTTCAAAATTGAGAACACATTCATAATAGATATTTACCTAATTAAGAGAAGAGAATAGTTTCCAAAAATTTTTTAACAAAGTCTTATGCTAATGTGAATAGTCTCACTGTCCTGATTTTGTAATAATCAGGGTAGGCTAAACATTCGCTACATTAGAAACCATGCATGTATTCCCAGACTTAGTTTTTCTCCCTAGGTCTGGTTTTTAGAATGCTGGTGATAAACTAAGCCTGACTTATTATATGACCATCCTGTATGGGAAAAGACTGTAACTTTGGGTATCTTTGGTCGACCTTGAGAGATATAGCAGGGGGATGGATGAGGCTCGGGTGGTTGGGCATCCGTCTCCCATATGGAGGGACCTGGGTTCAATCCCAGGACCTCCTGGTAAAATTTTAAAAAAAAGAAAACTATAGAAGGCATGTGGGCCACCAGGCCATGTGCGAGGGTGCACCGCCAGGCCCCGCAAGCCATGCAGCAGGATGATGATATAACCGGAGAGTGACACAAGGGAGAGCTAAGATGAGACGCACCAAAAAACCAGGAACTAAGGTGGCACAGGCGGTAGGACAACTCTCTCCCACATCGGAGTTTCTGAGGATTGAATCCCAGTGAAGACAGGAGGAGAAGGATGAGAAGAGAGGGCAACACAGAGAGTTGCCCAGTGAATGGACACAGAAACAGCAAAAATGGGAGGGGGCAGTATAAATGGATAAAAGTAAATAAATAAATAAATCCTTAAAAAAAAATGTATAGGGGAAGAAGGTACGGACCATAGTTAGTAGGAATACTTTGAAGATGCTCTTTCATGATTTGTTAACAAATGTTTCACAACAATGCAAGATGTTTGTCGGGGGGGTGATGTGTGGGAGCCCTGTATGATGTTATGCATGCTTGTTTTGTAAGATCACAATGTTTACTGAACACTTATAGTTTATGTATGTTCATGCATGAATGATATACTTCAATAAATTGTTAAAAAAAAAAAATCTTATGCCAAATCCCAATATGCAAAACAGATCAAAGGAAAGCTGTTCTGGATCAAGTCGCCATGGGATGTCCAGAAGCCCCTGGCCAGGTGCCTCTGTGAAAACCTAAGGCACCCCGAGCCTAGTATAAAAGCCAATGGGTGAAGGCAGGGTCCCCCGTTTTGTAGACAAGCTCATGTGCACTCCAGGAGGGTCTGGGTATTTGTTTCTGTGTCTGGGTCTTTGACAGCTGTGAGTTCAGTACCTCAGCGTGAGATGACTCACGCTTGCATACAATGCAAGGCATGTCTCACAATCTGCAGAGCCAAGAACCAGCAGTGGGAGCTGCAGTGACTCCTGCAGCAAGCGGCCACCTCATGGGTTCTGTGGGAATCACCTTGCTAGCCCCACCCACTGAGCGACCATCCAGAGTCAGATACTGAATGCACTTACAATAATCCTAAAACCTCTGGCTACAACCTGGGGAGAGCTGGAGTGAAGTACAACTAAACTAGACCCTAACTGGCGAGAGCCTCTGACCATGCAACTGGCTTGGGTAACATCTCAAGATTCAGACCAGCAGGGCTTTTGAGAAACTTTAATACTATACACACAGCTCTTTGGGGACATTTCCTTTCCTTTCTCTTACATAACATCCCCTAACAGCTAGATCCTATCACGGCCTTCTATCTAAATGTGAGAGAAACAGTTTTACTACAGGGATGCTGGTTAACTTGTAAGGGACACAATAAGATTGCCTTATGTTTTTTTAACCACCAGCTTACCACATAAAACAGAAAATGCTCTTAAAGAGAAGTAGTCAAGATAACAATTTTCCTTCAGCAGTAGTGTTTCCACAGCAAACCATGCCTGCGGTGTGCTCTGCCTTGTGAATTTTTTATCAGTTCTTGGAGTCACAGACTTTAACCCAAATAAATTTATTTGGCTCAGTATCAAATGGAAAAAAAAATCTTTCTTAAGCTTTTCTTCCCCTCCCTTCTCTTCCCTCCCTCCCTTCCTCCCTCCCTCCTTCCTTCCTTCCCTCCCTCCCTCCTTCCTTCCTTCCCTCCCTCCCTCCTTCCTTCCTT
>JAKSZT010053928.1:51381168-51458706 GCA_026826555.1 Tolypeutes matacus | reverse complement strand
CCTCCCTCCCTCCTTCCTTCCTTCCCTCCCTCCCTCCTTCCTTCCTTTCTTTTTTCCCCTGCAGAAGCAAATTTTACTTCACACATACACAAAAGGACACCGACTCAATGCAAAACTCCTAATTCCCTACACCTTGGGTGAATTAATTTCAGGGACACCAAATAATTAAACATAAAAGGATGTATCAAGTTAGAGGAAAGAGGGACATCAAGGTGCAACACCTAAGACATCCAAATCCCCTGGGTGTCCACAGGCAGCTCTAAAGTCAGTCTGTCTTTTCCTGCCAAGGGTTATGGTAGCTCCATGGTACCAATGGGCTCAGGGCAAACCCCTCTTCCAAACAAAAGAAGCGACTCAAAAGCCACATCTTCCTTGGGAAGCCTAGTTAAGTGAAATTCTGGGTAGAATTGAATTTGCATTTACTTCACCTCGCACCTTCAGTTACTGCCTTACAGAGTCAACCACCAGGTCAATTATCCTAAACACACCAGCTCTCTGCCATGGTACTCCTTGCTGAAAAAGACTTCAAGGGATTTCTCAGGACTTATCAGATCAATCTAGACCTCCTAGCCTGGTACTTGAGATTCCGGTTGATAATAACCCTTAAACTCATAAAAGTAGAGCTTGCACTTATCAAAGCATATTTCACATGCCTGACACTTGACAATTATTATCTTATGTAATGTTATATTGGCAATAACCCCTGGAAGAAGGTTTTATGATCTCTATTTCACAAAGGGAGAAACAGACCTAGTGTGGTAAACAATCTGACCTCTGATAAAGGTGGCTGGGGACGAGCTGAAATGCAGCCTAGTCTAATTCCAGAATCTTCTATCTTAACCCCTTGGCTATTCAGTTTGAGCTTACAGAGGGGCAGTTCAGGCAAGAGGAGAGGCAGGGGGAGGGAGTATGAGGATCAGGATCCAAGAGGAGAGGCAGGAAGAGGGAGTATGAGGATCAGAATCCACCCTCCTTCCTCATCAGCCCTGAGAAGGAACAATGCAAGGGAAATGTAGCCTTTCATTTTATCAAGCAATGAGCATAATTAGGAAACAATGAGGAACAACAACTAATAATGAACCTCTTTTCTTCCTAATTAAATTGACTGCATTTCTTCAATTATTGCCCAGAGCATCTGTGCACTGTGTGTTAACAAGGCCAACTCCAGAATGATCCTGCCTGGCTTCCCAAAAGCACTCAGCATTGTTTACTGTCTGTCCATAGAAGACTTGAGTTCCCCTTCTGTTTTAGTTTGCTAAAAGCTGCTGGGAGCAATATACCAGAAATGAGTTGGTTCTGCAATAGGATTTATTAACTTATAAGCCTACAGTTCTGAGGCTGGTAAAAATGTCCAAATCAAGGCATCAGGCAAAGCTCCCTCCCCAGAGGTCATTGCTGACCATTCTGGACTCCTGCCACATGGCAGTGCACAATGGCGGCTCTGCCAGTCTCTGCTTTCTCCTTTGGGCCACATTGCTTTCAGCTTCTTGCTCTCGTGATGTTCTCTCTGCTTGGTGGGTTCCTCTCTGTCTCTGCAGTTTTTTTTTTTCTGTATCTCCAGCTTTTTATTCTTCTGTTTATAAAGGACTCCAGTAAGAGGATTAAGAGCCACCCTGGGTCATGCCCTACTGAGGTGATCTAATCCAAAGGAAGCTCCCTTAACTGAATCTAATCAAAAGGTCCCATCTATAAAAGGTTTACATGCACAGGAATGGATTAGCTTTAAGCACATGATTTTCTGGGATCCACCCAGCTTCAAACTGTCACACCTTCCACCAGGTCCAGTGGTTCCTGGGAAGTGGCTCTGCAGCCAGGGACTACATCTCCCAATTCCTCCAAGTCTGGGTCAGGGATGTGGGCTTGTCCCCACCGATGGAATGTTAGCAGAAGTCATGAGTGTCACATCAGAGCTAAAATGGTAAAGGAAGGATGGATCTTGTCCACATTGATGCCCTAAACATCTACCAAATGGAAGTAAAGGACACAGTAGCCCTAGGAGAGGGGGGAGGGGGCACGAGGTGGGAGTAGCTCCAGTCCCTGACCACCTATGTTGAAGGCTGCCTACCAAATATGCACATTGAACTGACATTATGTAAGCCAAGAATAAATGTTTGTTATGTTAAATCACTGAGATTGCAGGCTACCAGCTTTGTGCTAACATACCCTGCTAGACAACCAAGGGAGATCCCCAGGTCTGCCTTATTCATGCTGTATCCCCAGCACTTTGTACTCTTCCTGACATGTGGAAAGTGCTCAATAAGCATTTGTCCATGAATGAAAGGGGAAGAAATTGACAGGTCAAGGAAAGAGATGGCAGTTGGGGAATACAGCTGTGGGAAGAGTCCCACCAATTCAAACACCAGGAGAGTGTAGGAACAGCTGATCTTGAGAGAATGGAGATGTCCATTAGTGGACTCATCAAACATTCTGCACGGATATACCCAGTTGATTCATGGAAATATAGGACCAGAAAGGAGGCTCAATTTATCTCCTTTCCATACAGCCATCATTCATTCATTAAAGTCTCATTTCTCTCTCCCAACATGAGTCTTAATATCCAGGCAGGGTACCTGACATAATCCTCCAGAGAGAGAAAAACAGTGCACATACTTTTCCCTTCATCATAAATACCTGAATGACTTAATGGTTCAACTGAAAGCACTGAGGTGTAGGGACAATTTCCTCTTTCAATCCTAGTATATACATACGGTTATGTATATTTATAGTAAGCACAAGGATGTATAGAATGAAGCTCGGTTCAGTAAGACTAAACTAACTTCTAATATACAATGTGGGCATATTTCTTGGAAGGGAAAAAATCCTTCTCAAGATGATAAAAGTTTAGAGCTGAAAGGAGACTTAGGAATTATCTAATTCAAACCCTTAATATTAGAGTTGGGGAAAGTTAACAGCCACCAAAACTGCCAAGAGGCTTTCTCCAGGTACAATAGCTCGTTGGTCAGAACTGGTCTCTGGACTCCCACTCCAGACTCTTGATGCTTTCTCACGGTTTAAGATTTTGTTTATGGGCTAAGAAAGATAAGATGAGGCCAGTTTTCTTCTGCCCATGGTCAAGGCATCAGACATTAAGGGATGACCATGGCAGTGACCTCAAGACCAGGCCATACCCAGGTTCTGTCCCTAAGGGCCAGCAGAATGTCCAGCAGCCATTCTCCCTGACCTTGGGCCCACGTCCTGAGCTCCTTTGCTCTAAGTCCTTTCCCTAAGTCCATCTAAATCTTCTTTAACCTCATTGGAAACCCCATGGAAAATAATTAGAGTTACTTTTTAATGAGTGTTGGAATGTGTACCTGAAACTGTGGTACACCCTTTATATAAATCATTCTGCATAATCCTAAACACAACACTGCAAAGTAAGAATGTTTTACTCTGTTTTACAGGCGAAAATACTGCTACTTAAGGAGGCTCTAGCACTTACACAAAGCCTCTCAATTAAAGTCCTTCAGACTCAGGTCTGTCAGTTCCAGGGCCTAAATTTCCACCTCACTGCCTCTCCAACAGTTGCACTGAAAACAAAGTGAGATTTAAAGGGTAGGGACCAAACTCCCCACCTTGCCAGGTGTGAGACATGCATTCTTTTGTGAGATGTACTCATTTGGCCTGCTGGTCACTCAGCAGACACTTGCTTTTGCACTTCCCCTCCCCAGGCAGTGGGGTGGGCTTTGGAAGCTGTCTCTCTTTCCTGTCTGTTTTATCCCCAAAGCTAGTGGAACTCTTTACCATTTACCAATCCGCCCAGCCCAGGCTAGCCATAAAACACATAATGTTCCCATGTGAAATCCTGAAACCGGAAACTTTCACACTGAGTTTATAGTCAGCAATCTCCCAGTCCTGGAAAACATATGCATACCCATACCTTCCACCCAAGACCTTCCTTCCCATCATCCATACTACCTAAATGTGGAACAAGGTTGGACTCATTTTAGTTTCCTCCCGCAGAGTATTTAGCCCAGTGACTGGGGATGGGGGATGGAAGGTATATATTTTAATATTGTCCTGTTAGAGTAATTATCTGTAAATGTTATCTGTAGACTGATATGTGTCTCTTCTGTTTGCTCTCTTCCTACCATGATTTTTGGTTCTTTGCAGTAGAAAGTGCTTGAATCAAGTGAGAACTTTGTCTTCTCTAGCACTGTATGCTTGACCCTGAAAGCTTTAGTCCCCTTGAAAATGTCCTGTGGGATCCCCAAACACCCAATGCCTTAGAGTAGGGCCAACCTCCTCATTCAACCTTCTGCACTCTCAATTGACCCAACTCTTCTCGTTTCTCAGATCTCTGATAAGTGATGTGTGTATCTGCCAGGACTTGGATTTTGGCAGGCTTCCAAAGAGCTTTCAGAGCTCACTGGGTTGCAAAAATATCATTTTGTCAGTAAACTACCCATAGAAGCAGTTACATTTCCCAGCATCCTCTCTGCCACCCCTCCCCACCCTGTACCCATGCCCACTGCCTTTTCCCTTCTCTACCTCACTAGACCTAATGACACCCAGCATCCACCTGAAGAATGTATATTTTTCTGCATGAGGATGCAGAGTTCTCACTCACTGACACACATACACACTCACAAAACAGAATAGTTTCCATGTAAACCCAGACAGATGGTGAAAAGGACTGGCCACATTTCATTTACTGGAAGGTGGATGTCTGGCTTTTTGTTGCCTTATTCTCCTGTTCTTTTTCAGACCCAGGAATGATAAAAGAGGTTCCTTTAATGGACAGTCTAGCTAAGGAGGATAGAAAGGCTTTAAACCATAGCCAAGTTCCTATGGATTTCAGAGCCACGTTTCTCACTGGGCAAGAAGATATGTTGGATCCTCAGAAGGGTGTTTGGGGGAGTGAGATGAAGGAGCAAGGGGAAAGCAGCCAGCACACCTGGGCACCACATAACCGTCAACTCCTGCAGTCATGCCACAGATGCATCACCAGCAGGCGGGGGCCCTAAGTTTGATTGTCCAGAAGGGACACACAACATAGCAATCTTCCCCCATTCTGGAAAAATATCTCAGCAAGAGGAACTCCCTGGTTTATATCCTGAAAGTACCGTTATTATGTATACCATCATTTATTGAGTGCTACCTGCCCTGTGCAAGGAAATGTGCCAGGTGCTTTGCATTGCAAGCTTCATGGCCTCCAAAGGTAAGCATTATTGCCCCTGAATCATATTACTAGTGAAGAAATTAAGCCTTAAGGATGTTAGAGAAAAAGAAGTGCCCAAGGTCTTGAAGATAGGATTCAAACCTAGGCGACTGGGTTCCAAAATCCTGTTCTTTTCCTTATAGTGTATATATAACCACCTTGCCCCAAAACGAGAGCATACAACACAGTGGCTGAAAACCAACTTGCCAGTGAAGTTACGCGGCCTTGGGCAGATAGCTAGAGGGAGCAGTTGTTCTTTCGCATATTTACCTAACGTTAGTTGGACACTCTGAGAATTTAAAGAAAGAAAAGTCCCTTCCCACAAGGAGATCATTATCATACAGACAACACTAAAACATATGAAAATGTAAAGCTATCATGCCACTGGTTTGTGGACCTTTCAAGGTCATCGCCAAGCCCCTGAAATTGAGGCCTAGAGGGAGAAAGACAGAGTGTTGAAGGAAAATTTTTAAAAAACACACACACAAAAAACCTTGATGTCTGATACCCTGTCCCATGATCTCTCCACCATAACGGCAATGGAAGATGTTTAGGTGGCACCCTTGGTGAGGGATAAATGGCCAAACACTTCTGGTTTTTATTATAGACTGGGGACCCCAGCTGCTGTGAGCATGAATGAACTATGAGAGCAGAGAGCATAATGCTTTGGTCCTACATACTTTCTTGACCATAGCCCAGCCTACTAAGGAGACTGCTGGGGAGTCCAAGGGAAGGGAGATATTGCCATATTAAAGAAAACATAAAAACAGACACCCTCCCCGCATTGTAAATGCCACATCGTGTTGGCACCTAATCAACACTTTGAGGCATTAGCATTGTTTTAATCATTCTCCTATTGGAGAACAAATGTTGCATGTATAATTACATTGCTGTATTGTACTGTACAAATAACCATGTAATGATATCGTTGGAATTTCTTGGTTCTTCATGGTAATGCCAAGTATAATTACCATGTAATCTGCTGAGAGCAAACAAGGTTGTAATTATTCTGTAATCCAATCTAATTATGGGGCAACTGGATTGTTATTTGTGTTCAGGAAGAAAATAGACTATGAAAAGAAGATAAAGAAATGTAGTCTCCCCAACTGTAGGGGTGACAAGTCAGGGGGGTTAGATGATAAAGTGCACACTCATTGGACAGTCAAGTTTTGGAGTCCACCGTCTTCAGTGCTGAGCGGAGGACTGTAGGGGCAAGGCAGAAGAGGGCGCAGAGGAAGCAGATGTGGGCACAGCCTCTGGAGGTAGCACCTGTATGGTGGGATTTGGAGGATGGGAGAGGCCCAGCCCTCAAAGAAACGTCTCTTCTGCCACCTCTCTTGTGCCTACAACACAAACTGGGTACAGAAACACACAAACCATCATGGAAACGTTTCCATTCAATTCAGCTCAATTAACCAACCATGTATTGTTTCTTCTATTGTGGAGAGAAGACTGGGTGTGGGCCCTATAGGGGAGCCAGGCAAAGAAGACAAGGCAGAATGAAATGAATAAAAATGGGATCAGCACCCCACCAGATGTATGCTGGGTCTGGGTGGGTGTGTGGAGAATTTTTTAAAATTGTGGTTATATATATATATGATACATGTATGTATGTACATATATCATATATATATATCAAAAAATTTGCCATTTTAAACCAATTTTAAGTGTACAGTTTCATGGCATTAATTAATTACTTTTAGAATGTGGTGCTAGCCACACTACCTTCCACTAAAAGGTTTTCATCATCCCAAAAAGAAACTCTGTACCCATTTAGCCATAATTCCCCATTCTCCCTCCCCGCAACCCCTGATCTACTTTCTATCTCTGTGAATTTGCTTGTTCTAGATATTTCATGTAAGTGGAATCATATAATATTTGTCTTTTTGAGCCTGGCTTCTGTCACTTAGCATAAGGTTCATGCAAGTTGTGCATGTTTCAGAATTTCATTCCTATTTATGGATGAATAAGTTTCCATTGTATGTATATACCACATTTTGTTTATTCATTCCTCTGTTAATGGACACTTGAGTTGTTTCCACCTTTTGGCTATTGTGACTAATGCTGCTATGAACATCAGTGTACAAATATCTGTTTGAGTCCCTGCTTTCAATTCTTTGGGGTATGTCAAGAGTGGGTTGCTGGGTCATATGGTAGTTCTATGTTTAACTTCCTGAGGAACTGCAAACTGATTTCCACAGCAGCCGCTCCATTTTACATTCTGGGTGGGACCACCTACTTGGCACCCATTTATTAAACATCTACTATAGGCCCCGTGTGTGTGAGGCAACAGGCTTCTTTTCTTCTTAAATGAATGCTTACTATGTGCTTCACCTGCATTATCTCATTTAAATCCTTTCCAGTTTCAGGAAGTTGGTGATATTATTCACTTGATTTTACACATGAGGACACTGAGGCTTAGACAGATTGGTTGGCTCTTTCCAGGTTGAACTGTAGCCTGATGCCCATGGCTGGCCTTGCCAAGCCCATCACGGTTGATCCTGGGGACACGTGGAGGCAGAGGACCCTCAGGCCGAGGTCAGGGATAGATCACCGTCTCCAAATAGCCTATACCAAGGACTCAGAGGGAAGCGCTGCACTGTGGACAAGGAGATTTCTGGAAGTGGGCACCAGGAAGGGAGTCAACATTGGAAGACAGAGAGTGTGTTTAAGTTTTAAGTTGGGAGACAGAGGATAGGCTTAGTGTCATCACAAAGCAGCTCATCAGAGTCCTCCAAATGCTTCCTCCCCACCCAGGACTGTTCGTGGGGTCACGCCTAGGTATGGTACCTTCTGCCTCGTGCCATCTTAAGTTCCCGCTTAGCTCCTGGCAGGGCTCCTTTATAGACTGCGCTCACCTCTGCCTTGTCCCTCCTGGGACATGGGACTCAACCCTGGCCCCCTTTCTTACAGTACCCATGGCACCCATGGAAGTGAAAGCCCACCCAGCCCACTTCCTCTCCTACCTCCCTTCAAGGCCTGTCTGTGAACCATCTGGCCTCCTGCTTCCTTTCTCAAGGTACTGAAAGCCTTCAGAGGAAGTTACAGTTACAGAGTCTTAAAACAGATTGTAAATTCTTTATTTGGGGACTAATCTTGTCAGGCTGGTCGACCCTGGTGTTGACTGCTTTTCTAACCTGACATCAGTTAATCCCCACTGCTCAGAAGCTAATCCTTTGAGAACAAGATGAAAAGTGGTTTTGTGAGACAATATTTAAAGACCTACAAACAATAACACGCCTTTGCCTCTGCTTCTGCAATTTTTATTTCTGGAAAGGGTTCAAAAACCTGTTTGAGTGAATGGATGTGAAGAACTTTTTATGGCTGATCTTGTGAGATGATACTTTTGATGAATAATGTAGGAGTGTTTATACTTTAAGGCACATGGCTTAAGTGTGTGTGTTTATCAAATATGGTACAGGCGAAAGGCAGACTGCAGCTAGTATGGGAAATTCGAAGGCTGCAGAAATGCAGGGCTTCTCTAGTTGTGAAATGTGACGGGAAGACCTTCATGGGAGTCCTCAGAGAAACTGGTATTTTTAACCAGCTAATACATTCTGGGCACTCAGTTCATTTGAAACACACTGTGGGATGTGATGGGAAATGTACCCCCTTACTTTTCCCACATTTATAAGAACCCACCTTTGTACCATGGGTCCAATTTTACAGAAAAGGAAACTGAGGTTCAGAGAAGTTAAGTAACTTACTGAAAGTTGCACAGTTACTAAGCAGTAAAGGATAAGGTTCAAAACCAGAGGTGATTCCAAAGCACAGGGTTTTCACTGTCCCCTTGAAGCCACATACATATATGGCAGAAACAGATGCTACACATCTCTCATGCCTAGCATGATAGTCTTCTTTTGGTTGCTAGGTGACCTGTGTTTCTTCCACCTCTCAGAGCTCAGCTCAGAACCCTCTACCTCCAGGAAAGCTCCTGGGCCAGATAAAACAAAAGAATGGGCTCACAGAATCAAAATGTCATAGTTTGTACAAATCCTATAGACTATCTTGTTAACTGGTTTTCAACTGTGTTTGAGGCACAATAGAAGTTCTACTAATATCATTAGGAACCATTGGGGGAGGTGGCTATGAATGAGTGAAGAGGTACCCAGGGGTTAAGGATTCAGACCCCACTCCCTACTCAATGCTTTAGTACTTTACATGTTACTTGTTACGTATTTACACTGTATGTGTTATTCTTCTTTCATAAGTTTTCATTTGAAAAAGAGTTCTGTGGCTAAGATAATAATAGTAATGAATATATTTTCCAACAATAAACCATTATTGTCCATATTCTCTTTTGATAGATGGGAAAACAGAAATGCAGAAAGGATAAGTGCTTGTTCAAGGTCAAAGAGCTAGTTAGCAGCAGAACTAAAACTAGAACCCAGATACCTGGACTTCAATCTAATATTCTTGCCAATAATCCAGTTTTCTTTCTAGTTCTCAGACCCAACAAGGTCCTGACACTTCATAACATAAGCAGATATACCCATGCGTACATAGATCACAGAGTTTATATCTATAACCAGCCTCTGTGAAATAGACTGTAAATTCATTGAGGGCATGGATAACATCTAGAGCTTACAACCCTCATTGCCCATGAGCTCCCTGGTTGCCCATAAGCATTACCATGCTGCTCTTGGGTAGCTCCAGGCAATGGGAAGCCCCTCCTTATGTTAAGCCTAATTTTATCTCCCTATATATTCAACACAAATTGGATATGGTTCTACCCCTTTAGATCCTAACTGGAAAAAAAAAAAGTCTCTTTCCATTAAAAACCTTGATATATATTTTAAAAGAATGATCAGGTATTTTAAAAGCATGATTGGGTATTTTCCACTGTAGAGCCATTAATGTAATGGTTATGTATTTTGGCTCTAGATTCAGAACAAATTTAAATCTCATTTGCATTATCCATATGTGTGCACATGTATGCATGCACAAACATAGACACACATGAGCCTCTTCCCTTCCCCTGGTGAGTTATGTGATTCATCCAGCCCAATGTCCTGTTTCACACAAGGATCCTGTTAAACCCCTTACTCAGGGACCATATCTAATAGCAACTTCAGAAATAAGAGGTGGAAATATAATTAGAGTTAGAGCAATCACATAGAGGGATAGCATATTAAGACACAAAAGAAAGACTATAGTCTTTTTGCACAGATGCTATGAATAGCTATATAGAAAATCCTAAGGAACCTATGAAAAACCTGTAATTAGCAAGTGAATTTATCAAGGTTGTAGGATACAAAGCTAATATACAAAATCCAAATACATTTCCACATACTAATAACAAACACTAGGAAAATAACATTTTCTACATAATCTCATTTATAATAACATAAAAATATACTTAGAAATAAATGAACAAAAAATATGAAAGACCTATAAAACTACAAAACTGTCTGAGAGAAAGAAAAGGACAGATATACCATGTTAATGGATTGGCAGCTTCAATAATGTTAAGATGTCAGTTCTGCTTGAATTCATCTATAGTTTCAACACAATTCCAACTAAAATTCTAGCAGGCTTTTTTGTAGAAACTAGCAAATTGAATGTAAAATTAATATGAAAATAAAAAGACCTAGAAGGGACAAAACAACTTGGAAAAAGAAGAAGAAAGTTGGAAGACTTATACTACCTAATTTCAGGGTTTACTATAAAGCTACGGAAATCAGGAAAGTGTGAAATTGCTGTAAGCATAAACAAGTATATCAAAAAAAAATCAGAATAGAGTCAAGAAATAGACATCCACACATATGGTCAATTGATATTCAACAAAGTTACCAAGTAATTAATGAGCAAGGGTAGACTGTTCAACAAATGGTGTTGGACTAACTAGATATTCATATGGGAAAAAAATAGAACCTCAACACCTAGCTCACACCAGACACAAAATAGATCATAGACCTACTATAAAGGCTAACACTATATTACTTCTGGAAGAAAACCTAGGAGAAAATTTTCACAACCTTATAATAGGAAAAAGATTTCTTAGACAAGACACAAAAAGCAGTAGCCATAAAAGAAAAAAAAAGTCATAAACTCGATTTCATCAAAATTAAAAACTTCTGCTCTTCTAAAGAAATGTGAAGATAAAGCAAAAGCAAACCAATTGAAGGGGACAAAATTTTAATAATACATCAGTCCAAAGTTATTGTGTCCAGAATGTGTAAAGACTTCTCATAACTCAACAATAAAAAATAATTCCAACTTTTTAAAAAATGGGCAAAGGATTTAGATATTTCCAAAAGAAGATATACAAAAGGCCAATGAGCACATAAAAAGAAGCTCAACATCATTAGTCATCAGGCAAATGCAAATTAAAACCAAACCATAATTGATACCATTTCACATCCACTGGAATGACAAAACTGAAAAGACAGACAGAAAGCAAAACTAACCTATAGTGACAGAAAGCAAATAAGTAATTGCCTAGATCTGGGGGCCAGGGGATGGGGTATTGACAGGAAAGGGGCATGTTCTATATCTTGATTATGGTGGTGATTACATGGATGTATACATTTGCCAAAACTCATCAAACTGTCTGCTTACATTGGGTACATTTTAATATATAGAAACCATTACACATTAACATTAATTTTGTAAAAGACAAAATATCCAAATGTTGGAGATAATGTGGATTAACTGGAACCCTCATACATTGCTGATGGAAGTGTGAAATGGCACAATCACTTTGGAAGCAGTGTGGCCTTTTATAACATTAAACATATACTTATCCTCTGATCCAGAATTTCCACTTGCAGGTATTTATCCAAAAGAATAAAAAATATATGCTCTCACTTGCCATGTGACCAGGTAATACCAGTACTAGGTATCTGTAACTCAGAAGAACTGAGAGCAGTGACATGAACAGACATCTGCACATTGATGTTCACAGCAGCATTATTCATGATAGCCAAAGGATGGAAACAACCCAGGTGTCCATCAACTGATGAATGGATAAACAAATTGTGGTGTATACACATGATGGAATATTATGCAGTGGTAAGAGGAAATGAAGTCATGAAGAATATGACAACATGTATGAACCTGGAGGACATTATATTGAGTGAAGTAAGCCAGACACAAAAGGATAAATACCATGATTGCGCTATTATGAACTAAATATATTGTGTAAACTCATGGAGTTAATAATTAGAATATAGGTCAACAGAAAATAGGAGGGTAGAGAATGGAAAGCTAAGGGTTAATCTGTGCAGAATTGGTAAAAAGGTTGTTTGTAGATCTCTGGAAATGAATAGAAATATTTAAAACATATCATGGTGTTTGTAACTAGCAGTGCTATTGTATGGGTATGACAGTGGTTGAAAGGGAAAGTCTAAGGTCATGTATATTACTAGAAGGAAAGTAAAACCTCATGTAAAACACGAATATGGGTGATATTGCATATAAAAGACTGCTTTTACAAAATATAAATACAAATATACTAGAGAGAAGGAAAAAGAAGAGCAGCTATGTAAGGCAGGGGAAACAGAGAGATTGAGAGGTGATGAGTTTTGGTTGTTTGTTTGTTTTTTGTTTATTATTATTAATGAAATAATGAAAGTACTCTAAGAATGACTGAAGTGGTGAATGCACAGATATGCTATTATACGAAATACATTGATTGTACAATTTGGATGGATGGATTTATGCTTTATTAATATGTATCAATAAAATTTATTTTTTAAGAAAAAAATATGTCCTCAAAAATACTTGTGCAAAAATATTAAGATAGTTTTAGTCATAATAGTCCTAAATTGTTAGCAATTCAGATATCCATCAACAAGTGAAAAGATGAACAAAGAGTGGCATAGTCATTCAATGTACCACTCAACAACAATGAACAAATAGTGAATTCACACAATCATAAATTAACACCACAGATTTAATATTGACTGAAATAAGCCAAACACAAAAGAGTACAAATTGTATGATCCCATTTAGATGAAGTTTTAGAACTGGCAGAAAGGTTTATTGTGATAGAAAGCAGATTAGTGGTTGCCTGGGACAGAAGAGAAATAAATGCAAATGGGCTCAGGTAACTTTCTGGAGTAATAAAAAAGATTTTATATGAAATATTTTATATCATTATTAGAGTGCTAAAAAACATACCTATGTATGACACATATGACACATGTTCATATGTCAAAACTATATGTAAAATCTGTATATTTTATTGTAAATTATACCTCAAAAAATCTGAGTAAAAATATATTGGAAAAAAATATATATATTGGAAGATAGGAAAGACCACCATCATTATTTGAAAATGTTATGATTGTATACATTAAAAAAACACAAAACAATCTATAGGCAAATGATTAGAAATGGTAGAAAATTAAGATGGCTGGATAATAGACCAGTTTTCAAAAGTTAATTCTATTTTTATACACCAGGAGCAAATAATTGGAAAATATAGTTTTGTTTTGTTTTACAAAAAACACAAGATCCAGGAGTTATCTTAACTCCTTAATATCCAGGAGTTAGCTTAACAAAAGATGTGCAAGACCTGTCAGCAGAAAATTATCAAACTTTACAGCAAGGTGACATGAAAGAAGATCTAAATCAAAAGAGAGCATTCCTTGTTTATGAATAGGAAGACTTAGCACCATAAGATGTCAAATGTTCCCCAACTGGTCAATGTAATTCCCATCAAAATCCCAATAGAGATGTTTATGGAACTTGGCAAACTGATTTTAAAATGGAAGAGCCATTGCAAGCCTCCAGCATGCTTGGGTCTGCGGTGACCCTGTGCATTCCTACAGTGCTTGCAAGAACAGTTTTGAAATGGTTTGAGGCCTTGCTCTGCTCCATCTACGGAGCAAGGTTATAGAAATTTCAGACAGTTTATTGCCACCTCCCAAATCTCGTGTACTGAGCATCTTATCTGCACTATTTAATATTGTAGCCGCTTGCCCACATGTGGCTTGTTTAAAGCAAAGAAAAATTTTAAATTCAGGTTTTCGTTCACATCAGCCACGTTTCAGGTACTCAGTAGCCACACATGGCAAGTGGGTCTGTATTGGACTTTTTGGGTTATAGAACATTTCTGTCCTCACAGAAAGTTCTGGATAGTGCTGGTGTGAAAGGAGCTGAACATGTTGGGCCTCAGCAGGATTCCTGCTGGGAGACAAATCTGGTTCCATGAAGAAGGTGGGCAGCCTTCTTCACTTGTGAGCACAGCATGTCAGACCCTTCATGGTTCTTGGCAGCCACCTCTCTCGAGCTGGCTGTGTCTTCCCACCACGGTGCACAGCACTTTGGGGTCTACCATTGCCCTGGTGTTTGAGCAGCAAAATTCCCATAATGCCCAAGCTGGAAGATACTTGAAAGGTCGCGCCTTCAGTGACCATCAGGCTGTTCCACAGAATTCATGCAATGATGAGGAAGTGGATATTAAGAGTCATTGAAGGGAAGTGGATGTGGCGCAAGCAGTTGGGCGCCTGCCTACCACATGGGAAGTCCCTTACCTCCTAAAGAAGACAGCGAGCTGATGCAACAAGGAAACACAGTGAGAGACACAACACGCAGGGAGCAGAGGCTCAAGCGATGGGGCCTTTCCCTCCCATGAACCCAGGAACTGTCCCGGGTTCAGTTCCCAGTGCCTCCTGGAAAAAAAGGACGACGAGCAGACACAGCGCAAACAACGGGGCGGGGGGGGCGGGGGGAGGTAAATAAAAAATTTTTCCCACCGTTGAATAAAAAAAAAAATGGAAGAGCCATGGGTTGAGAAAAAAATTAATGGGAGGAGGGTCTCATCCCAACAAATATCAAGACTTCTTATAAAGTAATGGTCATTGAAACAGTGTGGTATTAGCAGAGGATAGACTTAATGGACCAATGGGACCGGAGAGAGCCCTGAAGCAGATCCACGCATCTATGGGACTTTGATAATGGATACAGTGGCAGCACAGAGCAGGAGCGGAATGGAGAATATTCATTAATTATGCCTGGGAAAATGGTCATCTATACTGAGGAATAAAGAAATAGAATTCTTACCTCACACCACTCATGAAAATGATCTCCAGATGATCTAAGGGCTTAATGTCAAAAGCAAAATTTAAAAATTTTAAATAGGTGGGTATCTTCTTGACCTTGAGGGGAGAAGAAAGATTTCTTAGGCAAGACACAAAAATCACAAACATCGGGAGGAAAGATAGATAAGTTTGACCATGTTAAAATTTTCAAATTTCAATTCACTAAAAGAAACTTTTCATTAATGAGTATGTGATATATTGCAACAGGATTTTCCATTAGCATAATTTTGTGTTGTACAATTTAGTTACAATTTCATCTATAATTTTGGTAATATTTACAATAAAATGACAAAATCACATGCAGAAAAAAAAGAAACTTAAAAAAGTGAAAAGGCAAGCTATAGAGAAGATATTCGCAGCATGTTTAACTAATGAAAGATTAATGTTCAGGATATGTAAAGAATTATAAAACAGTAGAAGAAAAAGACAAATATTCCAATAAAAAATGGACAAAGTACAAACATTTCATAGAAAAAGAAAAAAAAATTACAGCTGGACAATCAAGATATGAGGAGATTTCCAAGCTTGGGGAGACACGTAACAAGACCACAAATGGGAAAACTGAGACAGCCATACTGTAGGTTAAATCAGCAGCATCTCTGAAAGACTGCATACGGGAATGGAACTTTGCATAGTTTTGTAAAACCAAATATTCACTTATTTTATGAAGTAGCAATTCCTCTTCTATATATCTAAGAGAAAAAAATTGCTTTGTGAACAAAAAGACATGTACAAGATTATTCATAGCAACACCTTTTTTCTGCATAATAGCAAAAAGCCCTGAAAACAATCTAATAAATAAATTGTCATATATTCATGAAATTGGATATGATATAGCCAAAGATATGAATGAACTCTAACTACATGTGACATATAGATGAATATTCCTAACCAAATCTTGAGTGACAAAGCAAGTCTGAAAATACCACATATATTACAATACCCTATTTATAAAGTCTGTAAACAGAACAAAGCAATGTTTTGTTTGGTATACATATACATGTGGTCTATATGTGATAAAACTAAATAAAAGAAGGAAGGGAATGATAAACAGAACATGCAGTATAGTGGTTATCTTGATTGGAGAGGTGGGAAGTTGAGAGAAGAATGAGGAGATAGGTTATGTTCTAATTCTTGGGTTGGATGAGTGTAGTAAGAAGAATGACCAACTCCCAGCCCCATGAAGATGTCCACGTCCTAATCCCCAGAACGTGTATATGCTACCTTACATGGCAAAGGGGACTCTGCAGATGTGATTAAATTAAAGACCCAGGTGGTCCCGTGTAATCACAAGGGACGTTATAAGTGAAAGAGCTAAGCAGAAGAGTCAGCATCAAAGCCATGTGATGTGAGAAGGGCTTAACTAATCTTTGCTGGCTTTGAAGATGGAAGAGGGGCATTAGCCAAGAAACGCAGGCAGCTTCTAGAGACTGAAAGAGGCAGGAAAATAGGTTCTCCTCTAAGGCCTGTAGAAACACAGCCCAGCTGACACTTTGATTTTAACTTAGTGAGACCTATTTTGGATTTTGACCTCCAGAACTCTAGAGTAATAAATTTGAATTTTAAGCCACTAAGTAATCAAATGAATAGAAGAGTCTCTAAGGAACCAGCCACGGCATTTATCCAATCTGAAGCCCAAAAATATTTTTAATTAATTTTCTAAATATTTCAGTGTTTAATTTTAAACTTAGAAAAGTGGTGTGCACCCACTGTCCCTAACTTTTCTAAGGAATCTCTCCCAGGGTTGCCAGTTGAGGACAGCTGAGCCCCTCAGGAGTCATGGCAGCTGCCTGCAAGGAAAACAGGATGACCGGGTAGGAGAGAGGGTGAGGAGGAGACCTGGGGTTTTAAAATCTGGCTCAATCACGGTTACTGGGCAAGGTACCAGTGTCAAGAGGTTTAGACTACAGTGGTGGGTTTACAAACGTGCTTCACAGCAAAACCTTGTTTCCAAAAGCTCACAAGTGGAAGCCCAGTGATAAAATCCAAGTTATTGTTCTTTCAGTGCAGAGGGAAGAAGCCTAGACCATCCTGGAAGTTACAATGCTAGCCATCCTGAATGAACAGCTATGGCCACAGCCAGTGAGGAAGAGTAGTGACCCCAAATGGAAGGGGCTAGACAAAAGGACCACACTTCCAGGGCTGACCACACAGTGCAGGGCCAGTTTCCATGCTCACTGTCAGTATTAGTCAGTTTTTGCTGAGTAACAAAACAACCTTAAGATCTCAGGGGTTTACAACAAACATTTTTCTCCTACATGAGTGAGCCTCATGGGCTAACTGCTTTAGGCAGCAGGTCAGGGGCAAATCTGCTCCCCATGTCTTCATTCTGGGGCCATGCTCTTCCCATGGCAGATCACAGGCACCCAAGATGGTGAGCCAAATCAGGTCTGTATACTGAACATCTTTGTTCATATCACATCTGTTCCTCTGGCCAAAGCAAGTCATGTGACCAAGCCCAACATCAATTGAGGAGGGACGTGTATTCTGCCCACTCTAGTGGGAGGGACTGCCAAGCCCTGTGGCATCAGGGATGGGTATGTTATTGGGTAACAGGAAGGGAGTGAAGAATTGGGAGCAAGAGTATAACCTACTACACTGTCCCAAGGGCTCTGGTAGAGAAGGGTCCAGTGGGTTGGGACAGAAGTTCTTGGCAGTGTTCTCCCCACTACTAATGGCCTTTGGCAACTACCAGTAATATCAGTATGGATGGTATTTTAGTTTCCTAGGCTGCTTAAGCAAATGCCATGCAATGGGTTGGGTTAAACAATAGGAATTTATTAGCTTACTGTTTTGAAGCACCAAAATAAGGTGCCATCAAGGCAATGCTTTCTTCCCAAAGACCGAAGTTCTGGGACTGGCTGCTGGTGATCCTTGGTCCTTAGTTTATCACATAGCAAGGCAGCCTCTTCTGGCCTCTCCCTTCTCTTCCAGTTTCCACTGGTTTCAGCTTCTGGCTGCTCTCTCTGGCTTTCTCTCTGCCTGGGAATTTCACTCTGCTTATAAAGGAGTCCAGTAATAAGATTAAGACCCATCTTGATTGAGTTGCACTGCACCTTAACTGAAGTAACCACATCAATATGTCCTACTTACAATGGGCTCACACCCACAGGAATGGATTAGATTTAAGAACATGTTTTTATGGGGTACAAAGAGCTTCAAACCACCACAGATGGTGCCTAGGAAAATTAATTAATCTCTTTAGTGTGTGCCTCTTAGATCCAAATGTATTAAAACTTTTTTCACCTCTTGAAGGGAAATGAGTTCCCTGCTAGGTAGAACAACTGTTCCAGAAAAATGCTTGCCATGTGGGCCATCCTCTTCCTGAAAGTAAGCCTCCACTCTGAGTAAAAGATGTCATGTGAAGCTCACTTCCTCCCAGCTCAGAGAAGAACTATCTTTGGGGATCCAAGGGGTATCCTTGCCCCTCCCACCTCACCTGCTAGATGGAATCATGTTAACATGAAGACAACAGCAACTATCTGTGGTCAGGATCAGGAGATGCAGCAGGGCCCCCTCTGGTCCTTGCTCTTTGCTTACCTTCTTGTCTCTCTAGCTCTCATTTCCTGAGTCTGTCCATCTGATTGGTCCCATTGCTCTCTCACTTCCTTGCTCCACCCCTCAGACACGCAAAGTCGAGGTGCTGGATGTGCCTGTACTTTTTGTCTTGACTTGGCTTGGCCCAATTGATGTCATCACAAAGCCTGGTTCCAACTTCGGTCTCAGGCACCAGCCTTGCTCAGCCTCGCACCTGTGTGACCATGGACCCATTGTTCTTCTGGAGTTCTGCCATCTGCCAATGCTAAAGCTGCCCCTGAAGAGACGGGGTAGGCCGGTGTAGAGGAGAAGGCCAAGAGGAAGAGGCCCGATGGGCTCTTGACTGTGCCCCTTGACAAGGAAGTGTCTCCTATTCTCCAAAGACCAGATATCCAGCCAGCCTTGGTTCCCCATCTGCAGCCATCTGATTATTTAACTGAAGGGGAGAAAATGTAGTGTGAGGCCATCATAGCCTGGTTCTATGTCTGGAAACAAAGACATTTCCTACCGCAATTTCCCCTTCTCCTTTGCCCTTTGGGTTTCAAGGATTAGTGGGTTCTGACATCCCTGTCCTCTGAGCTAAACTGTCTACAAATGACAATTTTAGCACAAAGAAGGTAGAAAGCAGTGATGAGAGAGAGGAAAGCAAGGGGTTGCCTCTGAATTCGCTTGATCTGAATTGCATTTCAGGCCCTCACACTGAGATTACTCTTTTGTTTTGTGGGCCTTTGGGTTTGAATGGAGCTCTCTCATGCATCTCATTAGGGAATAGGGAGGGAAGAATGAAGCACACATCAATGCAGTGTTGATAATCCTACAACCATTGACCTTAAGAGCTGACCAACAGGGCCCACGCCTGGCTAATCTGCTGTGTCGATGCATATTATTAGCCACCCTCAATTAATGGATTATTGACAAAAAGGGCAAGGGTAAGTGCTGATAGTCTCAGTGTAAGGGCATATTTAGAGAGATTTAATCTAAAAATTATAGTTAGGGTGGAAGGTAATGGCACCTCCAAAGCCATTGTCTGTCATTGGATCAGGACCAGGAGAACCACCTGCAGAAGGAAGACCCCAAGGCCCAGCTTTCTTCCTATCCGGAAGGTCCTTTCAAGGCTGAGCAACCTGCATGCTCCTCCCCAGACACGTCCTCAGCCCTCTAGTCCATGCCGCACTCGGCCTTTTATGTCTTAAATTCTGTCATCATCAGGGAGTGGAGGGGAAGGAGGGGTTGCAGCAGAGAGCTGGTGACTGGTAGCACAAATTCAAATTCTAAAACCCCATTCCCCTAGGGGACCATGCTCCCTCACTTGCCACGTAAGAACACTAGTGTCGTTTCTAGGTAGTCATACCACGTCACTGGGCAGAAGAAAACAACAAGCTAGGCAACAATGTAAGCCAAGCCCTGAGCAAGACACCATGGGGGGTGCTCCCTGCCCTCCAACTTGGGGTGACAAGTTGACCATAAATGACATCTACTGAAAGTGGCTGCTGGGGTCTGGTGCAAGGGGTCACCCTGACATTTCCCACGTCCCATTTTTCAATAGTTCTTAAAAGGGCCATCTTCAGCCAGAAGAACCCAAGAGCTTCTAGTGGCACCATTAGAATATTTGTGGCACTGCCATTGTCCTCAGTTTTCATCATCTCTTGTTTTTCATCCCTGTAAATTCAATTCTGGCTGGGGGTTGGTTATGGGGATAGAATGAAAACCTTGCCATGTCTGCTTGTTGAAGTCCGATGCAGAAAATAATTAAATCTCCACCCATTTATCTTCCATCTCTAATTCCAACCCATTGTTCTGAGAATGATTTGAGTAGTGTGCTTTTCCCTCCTGCTGTGTAATTTAAAATTGAGTTCACACTTAGCTAACTTTTTACTGTTAAGAATGTTTCTGCAGCGCGCAGAACAGTTCTAATTTGAAGCTCAAGCAAAGAGTAGGAGCTGGTATTGCAAGAATGTCAGGGAGTGCCTGGTTTAATGGCTGTGGGGTGGCTGAGTAGTTGCAGATGTGAGCACTCTGGTGGAAGCAACATCACTAAGACAGGAACGCCTCAAAGCCCTGGCATTTCAGAGTAGGTACAAACCTGAGACTTAAAGTTCCTTTTCCAATGCTACCTTTGGGTGTCAAAGACAGTACTTGATATACAATATGATAGCTCTAATGAATCCATTCAATCTAATCTTCATAATCATGGTATCTCTAAGGTAGAAAATTAATTGGATGAAGCTAAATATCCCCTTTTCATGTCAACAAAATTGGTTTTTCTAGGGATTAGAGGATTAACGTGGTGTTAAATCCCTAAAGAGGTTGAAATACTTTATTATTCATTACAAAACACAAAGATTGGGCTATTTTTTTCTTATGTCACTGTCGCTCATTTCATTAATGTGAGTGCCAAGGAAAACTGTTAATGACAATTTCAGAAGCTCTTAATGCCCTTTAAAATGCATGTCTTCTCTGCTTACAAACTCTTTCTGGGGAAAGAAGCCTGAAATATATTGTGTTAAAGCATTTTACAGCCGATTCTCAGAGCCAAATGACCAGTGGACAGGAATGAGCTTTCAGGTAAGGTATTGAAGTTGTAAAATGTGGCATTTCATACTGATGTCCTCTCAGTTTTTGACCAAAAGAGCACAATTCCCAAGTAACTGCTGAGAAGATATTGCCAGTTTGGGCCAAAGACAATTGGGCTGTGCCATGTCACCACGTCAGAGAGGGGCAGCACTTTTCAAATTAGAATTTATCTACCTTACCCATCCCATATAAAAATGATTGATGTCACTGTGTTCCCCTCAGAGTTTGTACACTTTTGAGTTGGGAAAATCCATATATCCAATGCCAACCTTTTGCAACTGGGGACCTATGATATGACTTGCTCTTGGTCACTCAACAGTAAGTGGCATGGTGGCACTAGAACCTTGATTTCCTGACTCCAAAGCCTCTTTCTCCTTAACCCAAGGCCCTCCCCTACCTAGTGTGCTGGGGGTAGGGGTGGGGACTCTGACAAAGGGGCATTTAACCCAGCCTGCGGCAATCAGGGAAGACTTCCTAGGGACTAGTTTCAAGGAAAATCATCATTTACTGCCTCCTAAACAGCACTCTCTACATTCCTCTCCGTGTGTGTTTTCTTCTAGATGGTGTGGCCTTGCCTTATCTACACCTCCTGAAATTTATCCTTCCTTTGAGACCCATTTGAATGCCATCCTCTTATCCATGAATCATTTCTGGACTTCCCATCTTAAAAAGACCTCCTTCTTTTGACTCTTGATTTTGTATATTATCTCCATAGTTCTTTATCTTGTCTTACTCTTCTTGCATTATAGTTAGTTTATGTTATTATTTCAAAACACTCAGCTCCATGTTTAACTCACTATTCTTTCTCCAGCCTAGAGCTTTATACATGGTAAGGACTGGTCTGATGGTGTTTGAATTGATTGCTTTGCAGTCTCTTGGCCTTCATGTGCCACGAAAGGGAACCAGGAGCCACCCAGGATGGATTTGAATGGAAGGAGGAGCCACGTTGCAGAGCCTGGTGAACAGTGTGCCCACCAGCTGAGAATCTGGTCTTCATTACACTGAGGTCATGGCTGGCCGCTGTGTGACACAGTGACCTTGACATGTGCCCTGGTCTCAGTCTGAGTCCTGATTCCCAACATGTGTCTTTTAATATGGGCCCTTGGTCACAAAGCCCTTTACCTGGAGGAGAATGCAGAAACTTGAAGTCAACTCAAGCCACTTTCTTTTTTAACATTTTTGGTATATGACCCCCAGCACAATGTTTGGCACATTGTAAGTTCCCTAAAATATTCATTAAATGTGTCAAGGGCTCAGTTTGTATCTCTGAAGAGGAATGGCAGAAAGCAATCTCGAAAGGAAGTTTGGGTTTCTTTGGGGAGGGCTTCGTTGCTGGGATAAGGAGCTTGTCCCTTGTCCAGCATAAGATGGGGCAGAGGCCTGGTAGCAACAGAGCTGCACTTTGAGAAGAGTAATCAGACTGGCGGGTGTAGGATGGATTTGAGAGGTAAGAACTAGAACCTGAGCACTAGGTTAGGAGAGTCTTCGAGTGCCCTCGTTGCTGACACGACAGAGCCTGGGCCAGGACAAGGACGGTCAGGAGGAAGACGGGCTGAGAGGAAGAGGGAGCTGCAAGGGGAGGGGGGCTTCCTTTTTCTCATCCCTATCTCTCTGTTGGCAAGGGGGCGTGGGGGGTTTGTAATGATTAGTTCTTGGAGATATGATCCATAAAAATACCTACTTCCTGGTAAAGAGCTTTTAATTTTGTAGGTGCAATAAGCATAAGAAGGGGGGAGAAGTGTTATTTCTGGATCTTCACTGGAGGATGCTAAGACCTAGTGAGGTGGAGGGGGTGGCCCAGAGCCACACGGGAAATAGACTCTTGACTAAATTATTGGGCAATCAGTGCTAATGCACAGTCTGTGTTTTAGATATTGTTCATACTACACACTCGCATCTCACCAACATCCCACCACCAAACTGCAACAATATCAGTGCAAAAATATTGATCTATTTTGCAGAATTATAGGAATCGGTGGAAAGCAGCAAGCAACGGTGGCTTGCATAGAAGTCTCCAAGTCAGGATCTTGGCTTCACAATCCACGGGCTGAAGGACTTTGGACAAATTACCCAAACTTCTCTGAGCCTCAGTTTCCTCCGTGCAAAATGGCGGCAATAATAGAACCTACCTAAAGGGTTTTTTCTGAGGATTGGATAAGAGTATATTGAAATTCATAGCTTAGTATCTTATGCACGTAGTGTGTATATACAGCATAATATATAGCATATATTATTATATATTACTATATTACTAATATAATATTATAATATATTAACTTTAGTGTTGACTTTTAAAGGGGAATGTCTTGTATCTGAAATGGAAAGGAGAGCTGAGTCGAGTGAGGCAAATGGGATTTCCCTACCCAGCAACAACAGGGAGCTGGGCAGCATTTTGGGGGCAGGAGAATGGAAAAAAGGATCTTTGGCCTCTAATGTATGCTAGCTCATACAACTTTGCTAAGTGGCAAAGGGGTGGGGGTAGGATGATTGCCTGGTATGTGCCTAAGCATTAGCTTGAAAGTCTAGAGAAGCATCTAGTGAAAGACAACAGAAGGCTGGAATTGGATGATGGAGCCTGCTGAGAAGGAAAAGGAAGAAAAGGTTTGTTGCATTTGGAGTGGATGTCCATGAAATGCCTGGAATTAATGGCCATTGCTAACTATGGGCATCAAAGCAGACTGTTTTTACAGGAAATATTGTAAAACCAATAATTATTGACAGTAATATCAACTTGCATTTCTTTTTTTTTTTTTATTAACAAGTTTATTTCAAATTCACAAAAATGAAAGAACAGAAAAAGGCAGCTCAACCCATTACTCCTAAAAAGTTCTTTTTCAGGCATGTTTATCTCATCTAATTCCAATTGTTAACTCAGTTGTTCCTCTAGTGTTCAGAAAGATACACAGATGAACAAAGATTAAATAACATAGTCAAGGTCTCATTAATGAAAAAAAAGATGAAGAGAAAAAAAAATGCTTGATTGTATTCAAATCTCAAAAATTATGCTCTCCAGTCTTTCTCTAGATTCCTTTGATCCAGAAGGTCCTGACCCAACTTTTTTTTTTCCTCCTTCATGTTCCATCTCCTCCCAATTCTCCTCCTCCAAACATACCTCAGCACCCCTGGGTGCTTTATCCAGCCGGTGCTCAATCATCCTTAAGGAACAATGGACCAAATGGCCTTCAGGCTGGGAACACTTGCTTCAACCATTCCCAACTCAGGTGGCCCTCAGGCTAACATCAAGTGCCCAAGGCTTTGCCCTGATGTGGGATGAGTTCTAGGGATGTGTCCAGCCAATGGATGTGGTGGAGCTGTAGCTGCTGACCAAAATGGGATATATGCTCACCCAGTCACTGGCCATGCCCTGGACCAGCCCCACCATGAACAAGCTGGTGGAAGGGTCAGCCCCAGGCACTGTAACTCCAGGGGACATTCTCCAAAGGGCTGCCGAATTAGTCTATGGCCAGGGGGAAAGGTGAGTGTCACAATGCTTCTTAAGTTAAGAAACTTTTGGTTTTGGGAAAAGCAGAAGGAGGCAGGCAGGATAAGGAATTGGAGCAAGTTCTGAGCTGACTATGCCAGACTTCAAAGACAGAGAGAACTTTCTGGTATGACAGAAATTCCCCAGAGTCCAAAGGCTCTCTGGAGACAGGTGAAATTTGAAAGACTGAATCTAAGAGTCAGTTAATCAGCTCTCCCTCCCAGTTCTCTAGTCTCTCTCTCTGCTGTAAGTCCCATCAGAATTTAATGTAGCTGGACGTTATTATCTTAGTTTACCACAGAAAAGCTGGAGCTGAAATAAGATCGAATGCTATGCCCATCACCTTTATGGCGGGTCGATAAGAGAAACATTTGAGCAGCGTTTTTCTGCCTTTGCAGAACTCCAGCAGAAAACGGTGTCCATTAGGCTGGCCAGTGGCCTCACATGGCCCTGACACAATAGATCCTCTTGCACAATGCCGACAAAGCCTGCCCCTTCCAACTTGTATTCCTTCTCTCTCCAGATATTACAGGCTGGACAACCAAGTGTGCATTTTATTTATTTATTTTTTATTTTTGCCTTAGTTTCTAAGAAACTCAGCACTAAACTCAGTGTGCAGCTGCATAACTGATTCAGCACCCCCTCACCACTTGCATCTGTTTCTCTCTACTTTCTAGTTATCTGCTTTTATTTTTTGATTGTCATTTTATGTATGGCTAATGTTGTAGGACCTTCAGATGCTGCCCCCATTCTGGAAAGGAAGGAATATTAGGTGAGTGATGGGTAGAGGTAGATGAATGGTAGGTAGAGAGAGAAAGAGAGAGAAAGCTAGCTTTGGGTGAATGGATGGAGGGGTGCGTAGATGGATAGGTTAGCCGGAATTTCATTATTTCAGCCACAAAATTAGCCCAAAATGGAATCAAAAGTTCAGAATCAGCCCTGGTTTTGGCCCAGGGCAATTTAATTTAATAAAAGTTTATTGAATAGCTACAACCTGAATGCAAATTTCTCCAGAATGCAGCTCATTTTCATTCATATTTATATCCATCACAGTGCTGCCACATAGTAGGTGCTCACAAAATGCTTGCGGCGAATCAAATTTAATTGAACTAGAAAAGAAACTTACTCTACCTGGTGCAGTTTACAATAGTCAGCGCTTACCATCTCCTTGGGAAGATATAATTCTCTGACCCAAATCGATAACAATGGCCATATAATCAGTACACCCCTCCTTGACGAGCCAGGGTGATATCCTCAGACCCCACTCATTCCTGCCACCTGCAATGCCCACGCCCCTCCCATCCATTAAACCAGCTCCTACCAGCCTTTGAGGCTTAAATCAAGTGTCACCACCATAAAACTTGTTTCCAATTCCAGCCAGCCCACATTGGCTTCAGCCTTTCTCTGATCATTTGCTGCACATGCAGTGTCTCAAGTATCTCCAACTGCCTTTGAATTGGCCACACAAAGATCCCACATGCACCTCCGTTTCAACCTTTCCAAAGCAGAACCCCCAAATCTCCAAGTACTCTGAATCAGTAAGTGTGTGGAACTATCTGAGAGCAGATCCTGACTACACCACTGTATCAGACAGGGTTTGATCAGAGAAGCAGAACCACTGGAAGAGATATATGTGGTTATACATACACACACACATATAGGAGATATATATATATATGCTATATATGGGATATATAGGAGACACAAGTACACACATATATATAAATACATAGGAGATACATAGAATATAAATGGAATACATAAGGGAAATAGATATAAATATACATATATATGCATATATGCATACACACATATAATTAGGAGATTGCATTGCATATATATACATATATCATATACATATGATACACACACACATACATATAAATGGAATTGTTACAGGGATCTGGCCTCCCAATTGTGGGAGGTGGTTTAGCAATCTCTGTACAACTTGTCTTTGCATCTGATGCTGGAGCTTGGAGTTTGCAAAACAGTTGGGAAAAAGAAGATGGAGCTCAAGAACAAGTTGGATCCTGCAAGTACAATCTCAAGCCCATGAGAGTGGACCAAAACCCCTTCCAGCTCTTGTTGCCTTTCACCCTTGTGATGTGGGTGGCCTGCAGAAGCCTTTGTGGCGGAGCTAACACTGATACCTGGCCCAGGAGCTGGGATGCTGGAGGAGGATCTGAGGGAAGGTGGAGTGGTCACAGCCCTGACTCTGCTTCCCGCCAATGAGCTGAACCAACAGATCAACATCAATGGGTGTGAGCGACAAAATGCCTGCTGCTTCCCTTCCACCCCTGAAGGCTCCCTCAAGAATCTCTCTTGTGGGGAGTGGATGTAGCTCAAGTGGTTGACACCTGCTTTCCATGTACAAGGTCACATGTTCAATCCTCAGTACATCCTAAAAACAAAAAACAAACAAATGAAAAAACCAACTCTTACTGGGGAGCAGATGTAGCTCAGGGGTTGAGTGCCTGCTTCCCATGTACTAGGTCCTGGTTTCAATCATTGGTACCTCCAAAAAAAAAAAAAAGAAGAAGAATCTCCCTTGTGACATGCCCTAACCAGAACTGCACAAGAAAGGGAAATTCTGGGAAATGTAGTTTAGCCCAGCCATGTTGGACATTTCAAGACCACCCCACCATCGGTGATCCTTGTGTCTTGGACAAGTGACTTAACTTTTTCAGAGCCTCAATTTCCCCATCTGTAAAATGGGAATGATATAATTCTCACGGAAATTATCTGAACTCAACACTTAAATCTATTGAGTTCTTAGTATAGTGCCTGGCATATAGTCAGTGATCAATAAATGTTAGCTACTGTGATTAATCTGGCTTCTCCTTTTCTCCTAGCTCAGTTAGAGGCCTTAAAATCTACCCCTGCACCCAAGCTGGTAACCTAGGAGTCAGCTTTGAACCCTCCTCTCCCCTCGACTACCATCCACTCAATTATAAGGTCCTGCCATGATCCTCCTAGTGAGATCTCAGGTCAGTCTCCCTCCTTTATCCCCACTACCCTTTCACTGGTTTAATATCCACATCATCCTTCACCTGACCTACTACAAAGCTTTCTAAATTCAGTCTTCTCCTTCCAATTATTCCCATAGTTGGTATCAAAATGATCTATTTTTTAAAAATGCAAATCCTGAAAGTGATAGGCTGAATTATATACCCCAGAAAAAAAGAAAAACATGTCTTTAATCTAAATCAATTCCTTTGGGTATAAACCCATTGTAAATAGGACCTATGAAGTTGTTATTTTTAGTTGAGGTATGGCCAACTGAATCAGAATGGGTCCTAATCCTATCACTGGAGGCCTTATAGAGAAGGTCACAAGGAAGAGATATACACTGGAAGTCAAGGAAACCTGGAGGAGAGAGGAGAAGACATTGTCACGTGGGTTGCCATGTGACAGAAAAGCCAAGGAATCCCAGGAATCGCCAGCCGCCAGCACCAGAAGGTTAGAGACTTTGGGAAAGAAGCATTACCTTGTTGATTCCTCTATTTTGGACATCTCCTAGGCTTAAAACCGTAAGTCAATAAATTCCCATTGTTTAAGCCAAAGCATTTTATGGCATTTGTGAGCACAGCTGGTAAACTAAGACCCTGTATGCCACCACCACAACCACCTCTATCCCCTTTTGAACTGGCTCCTCTGTTGCTATCAGGCCACAGCCAATTCCTTAATATACCCCCAGGGGCTCCCCATTGCCTGAATTCTGCCCCTTCTTTGTCCAGTGTTTTAGTTTCCTTGACTGCTCAAGCAAACACCATGCAATGGGTTGGCTTAAACAATGGGAATTTATTAGTTCAGGGTTCTGAGGCTAAAAGAAAGTCCAAATCAAGACATCATCAAGGTAATGCTTCCTTCCTGAAGTCTGGCATTCCTAGGCTGGCTGCCAACAATCCTTGGTCCTTGGCTCCTCTGTCACATGGCAAGACACATGGCAGCCTCTCCTAGCCTCTCCCTTCTCGTCCAGGTTTGGCTGATCTTCAGCTTCTTGCTTCCCATGACTTTCTCTCTCTGGGACTGAATATCATTATCGTATAGATCATATCGTATCAATATCATAAAGGACTCAAGTAATAGGATTAAGACCCATCCTGGGCCACATCCCATCTGAAGCAGCCTCATCAAAAGGTCCTACTTACAATAGGTCCACACCCACAGGAATAGATTAAGTTTCAGAACATCTTTTTCTGGGGTGCATATAGCTCCAAACCACCACATCCAGCTTCTCCCCACATACAGCTTACCTCCTGACACATCCACTTGCAATTGCCCAAAGGCATTGGGGTCTTGCCTTTTTTTTTTAAGTCTCAGTGCACAGAACTGGATTAATCATGACTTTGGGCCATGACACAATCTCAGCCAGCACATGCAGTATCTTTCTCTGATTTTATTTGTTTGAACAATAAACAATGGAGCCACAGGCGACCACCCATAAAGCCACCCAGACAACCTGACTCCAGATCTTTGGCCCAAAGGGCTTGCTAAGCCTACTTGTCCACCCTACCCCAACCCCTGCATTTTGAGAAACAGCCCACCCAAGAGAGGGCCCAGTCTGGTCTTTGGATGTAACAGAGGCCCAATGGAGCTGCACCTTATGCCCTGGACGTGGAGTAAGACCTGGGCTCAGTGCAGACTCCAGGAATGGAACAGCTCGGGCAACACACTCCCCTCTGTGTCTACCTGTGTCTACTGGCAGCGGGAAGGGGTCCAATAAGATCAGCGGCTTTCAAAATGTTCTTTTAGTTGCAGAACCCTTTCTTCAAAAGAGAGCAACACCAAGAAGGATAAAAAATCAGACAAATGACAAAAGAGCTCCTTTGGTTAAAAAGTGCCCAAAATTCCACCCTCCTCATCCACATAACCCTTGAGGTGGCTCCATGGGAAGCCCTAGGACTCTACAGAACAGAGTTTGGAGAACATTGGGCTAGATGATCTCTAAGGACCCTTTTCTCCTTCACATTCTAAAGTCCAATTGTGAAGTCCCTATCTATTTTATCCCATCTCGATTCTCATTTGGCTTTTACAAAATTTTTAAGATCTTTTTATGCATTTTCTTAATTCTAATGACCGATATGAAGGTCCCCTTGTTCAGGAAGTGGCATAGGGACATCTTTCACTTATTTCTTCTCTGTAGGATTTTAATTTAAGTGTCCAGTGTCTTCAATTATAATATGCCTTGCTGTAACCGTTGGGGAATTTGATGTAATTATGAATTCCAAAAATATAATTGGATCATGGTTGTAAACTGATCTGTTAATCGGGGCACGATTAAGTTATGATTAGGGCATTGACTGGGCCATGTCAGTAGGGCATTGAGCCTCACCCCTTGGGGCGGGGGGAATTGAATATAAAAGGCAATGCAAAGGACAGTTGAAGCAGTCTTTTGAGAAGTAGTTTTGATGTTGGAAAGAAGGTCCCAGGAGAAGAGAAGCAAGCCTTTTGCCTGATCGCCTACAGCTGACCTTGTGGAGGAAACAGGAGCTAAGTCAGGAGAGAAATGCAGCCCCGCGAAGAGAGGAATCCCAGAAGTCTGAACCTTGGCAAACGCCGGCAGCTGTCTTGCTCTAACATGTGGCAATGGACTGTGGTGAGAGAAGAAACTTAACGCTTTTTGGCCTGGTATCTGTGGACTTCTACTCCAAATAAATACCCTTTATAAAGACCAACCCATTTTTGGTATTTCACATTAACACCCCTTTGGCTGACTAATACAGAATTTGGTACCGAGGAGTGGGGAAGTGCTTTTGTAATTACCAAAATGTTGGAAGGATTTTATAAATGGGTAAGGGGTATTTTTTGGAGGAATTGTGAAATGCTTGATGGAAAAGGCCAAGATGGATTTGAAGAAACTGTTAATAGCAATATGGACACTAAAAAGACTTTCTATGATGCCTTAGAAGTAAATGATGAAACTTTTATTGGAAACTGGAGGAAAAGCGATCCATGTTTTAAAGTTGCAGAGAACTTAGCAAGATTAACTCCTGGTGTTATATGGAAGACAGAATTTGAAAATGGCGAACCTGAGCATTTAGCTGAAGAACTTTCCAAGGTAAACTCGGAGAATGTGGCTTGGCTTCTCCTTGCAGTTTATTGCAAAATACTAGATAAGCGAAATACACTAAGGACTGAACTTTTGGGCACAAAGAAAACAGAAACTGATTCTGGAACTTCCAAGTTTGTGGAAATCAAATTCCCAGATGAAAGTGCCCCATTTGAAGACTTAGCTAAACCTGGAACTTGTAAATCAGAATTGAAGATGCAGTTATCTCAGAAAGACTTGTGGAAAGTCTTACTGTCTGATGGCCTGGACCCCTGCTTCCTGCATGCTAAACCAACAAAGTTTTTGAGAGAGCTGTATGAACAAAACCACTGTCAGCTTGGACAAAAGAGGACATGGAAAGGAGAGATTGAAGGAGAATTAGCTTTAAGAAGAAAACCATGGAAGCAGAGATCTGGACTTAAGACATCTCCTTGGGCTAAGAGTGGAGCCCCACCCATGTATACAGAGAGGGTGAATTTGCCCCTGCAGTTGAAGAGGATGGATGTTCCTACCCGATGTTCTGGGAAAGTTTTGATGCCCCATGGTGCATAAGGGTGAGTTTTCCCCAGCAGTGGAAGAGGGTGGATATCCCCACCCTATGTTCTGGAAGAGTTTTGCTGCCCCAGGGTACAGGAAGGGTGGAGCCCATTCCTCAAAGATTAGGGCAGTTAAGGTCAACACCCCATAGGTCTGAGAGGGGTGTACCTATCCCCCATAGATTAGAGAAGGCCAGGTGGTCAACCCATTGTTCTGAGAGGGTTGAGCCTGTATGCCAAAGGTTAGGGGGAATGTTGTCTTCACCTCAATGTACTAGGGGGGCTAAGACTCTAACCCAAAGATTGGGTAAGGTGTGGCAATCACCCCAACACTCTTGGAGGGTGAGGTCTGGAGCTTGGTCGACACCCAGATGCTTGATGTGGTTGGAACCAAGAAAATGGCCATTGGGCAAGCCTTTGGAAAGGGTGGGTTCCCATGTGGCCCCAAGGAGAAGAAACCATCATCTTAAGAATGACTCTCAGACTTTGAAATCAAATGGAGGATGCCCTGCAGTTTTACTGAAATGTAAAGGATTCATGACTCATGTTTAACATGCTAATTTCTCCTTATGATAATGAAAATGTTTATCCTATGTCTTTCCATTTGTGTATTGGAAGCAGTTAAATGATTTTGTAAGTTTCAGAGGTCTACAGCAGACGCGATTTTGCCTGAAAACAAACTGTATTTCTTTAAACTGATTATGATATGATTTTGTACTTGAATTGTTACTGATTTAAGTTTTTGTGAGAATTGTAATGTATTTTTGGAATTCAGAGGGTGGAATGTAACCGTTGGGGAATTTGATGTAATTATGAATTCCAAAAATATAATTGGATCATGGTTGTAAACTGATCTGTTAATCTGGGCATGATTAAGTTATGATTAGGGCGTTGACTGGGCCATGTCAGTAGGGTGTTGAGCCTCACCCCTTGGTGGTGGTGGTGGGGGGAATTGAATATAAAAGGCAATGCAGGGAAGCGGCTGTGGCTCAATCAGTAGGGCTCCCGTTTACCATATGGGAGGCCCCGGGTTCGGTTCCCGGGGCCTCCTGGTGAAGGCAAGCCCGCCCGCACGGCGTGGTTAGCTGACCCAGCGAGCACAAGCAGCAAGGGGGAGATAAGTGAATAAATAAATAAAATCTTTAAAAAAAAAAAAAAAAAAAAGGCAATGCAAAGGACAGTTGAAGCAGTCTTTTGAGAAGCAGTTTTGATGTTGGAAAGAAGGCCCCAGGAGAAGAGAAGCAAGCCTTTTGCCTGATCACCTGCAGCTGACCTTGTGGAGGAAACAGGAGCTAAGCCAGGAGAGAAACGCAGCCCCGGGAAGAGAGGAACTCCAGAAGCCTGAACCCTGGCAAACACCGGCAGCTGTCTTGCTCTAACATGTGGCAATGGACTGTGGTGAGAGAAGAAACTTAACACTTTTTGGCCTGGTATCTGTGGACTTCTACCCCAAATAAATACCCTTTATAAAGACCAACCCATTTTTGGTATTTCACATTAGCACCCCTTTGGCTGACTAATACATTTGCTATGGTGCATAACTGTATATGGCACAGGCCACCTCATTTCCCTCCCAAAACGTGGCCTCAGACAGCTGAGCATCCGGCCTACCATGGGTATTGGTGGGTCCCTCCCATATCACCCTTGAACATGGGCCACCTGCACTTTCTCTGTACCCAGGGAAAGTGTTAGCTGGGCATCCTTCTCCATCAGCAGGTGTGCTCTTTGTGTTAGCTTCCATGTTTGGTTTCTGAATGCCCTGGTCTTATCCTCTACATGTAAGTCTGTGGTCACTAATTTCTCTCACCACCTAACAAAAACACTTCCTTAGGTTGAATTCTTTGTTAAAATTTGCCAAGTATTGTCTATTTTAAACAACAGGAATTTATAGGCTCACCATTTTGAATCTAGGAAGAATTCCAAATCAAGGCATCATCAAGGTAAAGCTTTCTCCCAGAAGACTGGCATTCTGGGACTGGCCGCCAGAGATCTTTGGTCCTGGGCTTTTCTGTCATATGGCAACCCACATGGCAGCCTCTCCTGGCTGCTCGGTTCTATTGACTTCCAGCTTCTGGCTGCTCCCTCTGGCTTCCTCTCTATACATGGCCTCCCCTCCAAGGCTTCGGTAATAATATTAAGACCCACCCTGAGTCAGCTGGGCCACAACCCAACTGTAGAAAGCTCATCAAACCTTTACAATGGGCTCACACCCTCAGGAATGGATTAAGTTTAAGAGCATGTTTTTCTGGGGTACAAAGCTCTAGATACCCATACCCCAAGTATCATAATACACCCCAAGGTTTGATAATTATAGTTTGAGTCAGCTTAAGTGTCCACTCCTCTAGGGAACCATAGACCCATCATCACCCTCATCCTCAGCCCGAAACTAAGGCTCCAAAGGTCTCAAAGCCATCCTCAATCTACCTCTATCTCAGGACACATCACAGTGCTGTCACTATCTGTCTACCTACCCCTTATCCTAGAGGATAAAAATGGTGATGATAGTAGCACAATATTGTGAATGTAATTAATGCTTCTGAATGGTACAGGTGAAAGCGATTAAAATGGGAAATTTTGTGTTGTGTGTGTATATACATATATAATCACACAAACTTATTTTAAAAATGAACTATTCACTTCTGTATCCTCAATGCTTGCCTTAGTATCTTCCTTTAGAAATGCTGAAGACCTAACCCCTGCATTCAAGCAGTTTACACAATAGAACTAGAGACCTAAGAGGTTTAAAAACCATACAAAATCCAATGTCAGCTCACCACACAAATAGCAGGTCAGTTGTTAATAGTACATGATTGATTAGATCAATGAAATAATACTAATAATGATAGCTAACATTTATTGAGGCACAACAAACTTAAGGCACCTGCCTCAGGTCACTAGTAAGGGACAGAGTCTGAATGTCACCCCAAGTGTCCATCCCAAAGCCAGCGCTCTTAACAGCCAAGACTCTCTAGGAACCTGTAATAGGAACAGTCAGTGCCATGGGAAAGTAGCGGAGGAAGAGGTCAAAGGGTTGTGAAAGCACAGGAAGGAAAGCCTGGAGCTGAGGCTGGAAGGATGGATGTTGTAGAGGGAGTGGAGGCAAAAGGAAAACCATCTAAGCCCCCACCGGGTCCTCCAGAAGAAGGGTACCTCTCACCCAGCAAGTGCTCCATCAGCTGGGTCTGTGAGAGCCCTCCAACACTGATGCTGGAGTTTAGGGTCAGGGCTAATGGGGACACTCATAAGAATGCTGAGATCATAAATACCTGTCTTTTATGTCTCCCTTCACAGTGCAGTCATCATATTACTAAAATAACACTTTATGCTCTTATACTTTTTACTTTTCACATCCTCTCCATTCCTGATCTCATTTTGTCCTTACCAAATGCCTGGGAGAGGAGAGACAGGCTTTTTATCCTGATTGTTCAGATGGGAGGACAATGAGATTTTCTCAGAGTCACACCCATGGTGAGAGCAACAGCGGCCCTGGACCCAGCACTCTTAGCCCAGGCTCCCCTTGAAGCCCATAACTAGCCAAGGGGACAGCCTGTAATTCCTCCCTCCAAGTCCCTGTCAAGTCTTTCCAAGGCTGTCTATACTCCTTAGAAATACTGCAGTGGAGTTTAATGTCAATAGAAGAGAAGCAAGATTGGATTATGTCAAACCAAACTCACATTTGCAGTAACTATCTGCTAGGCTTTGTTGACCAAAAAAACGTCCTTTGTTCTCTGTGGCAGACACTGTGGGTGCTCTGCCCAGATCCTCCTGGATCCTTTTCTCTGTGGTCCTCTGCCCTGAGCTTCAGAGTGCTTTTCTAGCAGCCTGTACCTGTGGTTCTTCTTTGGAGAACCATCCTACGGACTGTAGTAACTTGTCCGGATGTCCAGAGAGCCAGAAGTGTTTGGAGGCCCATGTCCCTCTGGGGCAGCCCTTAGCCATTGATGACTGATGAGTGTGGAATATGGAAGCCCAGGACCTTTGCCTCTGTTTGGGATGAACTCTGAGGTATAGCCTACTCCAGTGGTTTGCTGTGGGATCAGGCTGCAGTTATCCTTTAAGGAAGTTTTCCTGAAATCACACCTTTGCTTACTTAACTTCTTCCTCTCCTTGTCCTTCTTCCCAAACTCCCTTTCCAGTTTCCCCTGGGAGCACTTTCTTAATAAATTATTAACACATAAGTCCTCATCTTAGGGTCTGCTCCTGGGGGAAGGAGAACATTCTCCAGCTCCTGGCTGACACTCAGGAGGAGTCTGAGAATCAGGGGTTAATGGAATGAGGGAGGGACCCTGAAGAGTGTCCAAGATTGTCCCTCCAAGGACACACTACCAAACATGGAGGGGTCAGGCAGAAAACTCTGAGCCCTGTGGATCTGTGTTTGCAAAGGGTACTTAGACACTTACTAGTTGTGTGGCCTTAAGCAGGTTACTTGACTTCTCTGAGTCTCATTTGTCTCATCTAAAATTGGGGTATATGGGGGAGAGAAGGGGAATCTAATAGAAATATCTCCCTGGCAGCTTCATTGTGAGGTATGAGGAAGAACAATGCATTTAAGAGCATCTGAGATAGTCAGGGCTCATCGCTAGTGGGAGCCCAATAAATGTAATTAACATCCTCCCAAGCCCTCCAACACTCTGCATTTCTCTTACAGGACTTATCACATAGGACTTAGTGAATATAATTCTCTGTGTGTGTATATATGTGTGCTTTTCCCTAAAGTAGAGTGTAAGCTACTTGAGGGCAGAGATTGTCTTCTTTATTATTTTTTTTATTCTTAATATCCTCAGTGCCTAGCACAGTACCTACCATATAATAAACGCTTAATGAAGGAAGGAATGAATGAATGAAAATCCACACATTTACAAATGAGAAAACCAAGGCTGGAGAAGTGAAGTGACTTGGCCAAGGACACTCAGCTAGTCGGTGACAAGTCAAAGATACACATCTCAGGAATCCTGATTCCCTGTCCAGTGTTCATTTCTCTCTATGCCCTACCTCCCGGTGCCAATAGCAGGAATATTCAGAAATAAAAACTCTTAGTTCACAGGAAGTGCTTGCTTTAACCTGCTCACCTCTCTCCTTCTGCTGGGGTTCAGATGTCACTTCTCTATGATCTGTAAACACCAGAGCTTCTTCTGGACCTCACTGAAGACTATTAAAATAAAAGCAGGTGCAACTACTGCCCTCCAACGGCTTACAATCAGGTCAAAGAAGCCAATGTTACACCAATAGCCACTGAAATCATTCTGGCAATGCAAAAATCCTGCTAAAATTCAGTGCCAAGCTACCCAGTCTCTCACCACCCAGGGCAAAGAGGAGCTCCTTAATTGTGCTCTCTTACCCTCACTTTGGGCTCCTGCTCTCAGTGGTACTGACGGTGTTAGGAGCAGGGTTTGGTAAGGCAGAGAGTCAACTGAAAATCATTGTTTGGTAATGATTCCTGGCATAGGTAAGGTGAGGGCAGAGGTTGAAAACTGGAAGCCTGCATTCCATTATTTTTAAAGTATCCTTATCATTTAAACATACCTACTGAAGTAGTTCAGATAAAAAATGATATCTTGGATTTGCTTCAAAATAATTCAGGGCAGGATGGGAATTGGGTGTGTACCAAAATGAATTAATATATGTGTGTGTCCATTGTTACAGCTGGGTGATATGTACATGGGGTTCATTATATGATTTTCTCTTTGTGTGCATATGTTTGAAGTTTTCCATAAGAAAAATGTTTAATTTTTTACTTAGTTACTGTTCTGAAGAGTTAACATAGCAGGTCTAAGATTGGTATCCTTAGAAAGCCCCGCTTGCAAAGTTGGTCCTTGGCTGGTGACTGAGAACTTGGCTAGTAAACAGTTCCCTAACTGATATAAAACATTCCCTGACTGATAAGAGTGGATCATTATGCCTAGACTGTGCAAACAATGTGGTTTATACTGGACACCTGATTTCCTCCTGGGAATCAGGGGTTTTAGTATGTGGTAGGCAGAGTGACTAGTGTCCCCAATAAAAGTCTCAGGTGCTGTGTCTCTAATGGGTTTCCCTGGGCCCAGGTGGTGCTATTTTCATTGCTAGGAAGAGTGGGCTCTGTGTAACGCCCTTGTGATCCAGCTGTGTATCCTTACTTCATCACTAGAATAAACTTAGTCATAAGTGCAACTATATGCTGAGTTCTGTGAGTCCTTCAAGCAAATCTCTGAAGCGGGTGGTGTTAGGGACCCCCTCAACACAGTGACCAACATCTAAAATCAGGAGATTTTACATAAAAATCTGGATTTCCAGTTTCTCTTGTAAAAGTAAAAGTTCTGGCAACCCTGGACCTCCAAACGGTATTGAACATGATCTCTCCAGGCCAACAGTTCCTTCCCAGACTACTTCAATCATTAATATTACCTGCCTGGCCCCTGCAAGCATTTGAGTTTTAGATCCTTGAGCTGGAGAAGGGGTGGGGGTGGCTTTGACAGATACCTCCAAAACACAGCTTCCTAAGGCTGTGTTCTTTAAGAGAAATTAACCCACTGTCCTTTAAAGGTCCTCTAAAGTCCCCTCAAGTACAACAGACTCTGCAAATATTTACAAAGAACTTAGAGTTTCCTAGGCCTTGTGCTAACAATATCAACAACAGTAATAATACATAATAAGACTTACCATTTTAGTTGCTCTGTGCCAGGCTTTACCAACTTCAGTCCAAATCCCAATAACACCCTACAAGGCAGATCTTCTGATTGCCATTTCACAAGGTCATTTGTTCCGTGATTGTAGGCACTGTCCTAGGCCACATGGCCTTACATTTCCATCAGCAAAGACAGACAGCACATTAACCAACAAATAAGTATTACTGTGTGTCAGGCAATAAGTCCTGTGAAGTGAAATTAAGCAAGGGGAGGGGCAGACCTGAGGATGTGTGATCAGGAAGGACCTCTCTGAGAAGATAACATTTGAACAAGGACCTAAAGGAGGTAAGAGTGGGAGCCAGCCAAGGTCTAAGGGATGACTTCCCAGGAATAAGAAAGAGCACATGCAAAGGTCCTGTAACAGAGGTGAGCATGGCCTGACTGAGTCGTTAGACCTTAGTGAGAAAGAGGTCTGTGAAGCCAGCAGTGGAGAGTTTATAAGGATCCTGTAGGCTGTGAAGAGGCCTTTGGATGCCATTCTGGGTGGAATGGGAAAATATTGGAGGTTTATGCACAAGGATGTTGAAGCATATTTGGAAACTGAGGCTCAGAGGCAGTAAATAATATTGCCCATAAGTAGGAGAGTCAAAATGCAATAACACAACCTTCTGGTTTCAAAGAAAATCTAGCGTTCTCGCCATTGCAAAGGCAGTACATAGGAATGCTTTCCTTCTCAAAAAGTTCTGAGGCTTGAAAAATCCAAACAAATTCCTGGTTTCCCTTTGCTATGGGGCCCTCCCTCACACTATCACAGTACATAGGAACTTCTTAGCCTAAGAAGGAAGCACTGTGACTTTCAGCCATTTAGCCAAGATCATATATAGGTGGGTACACCTTAATTATCATTAAAAATTAGTAATGCAGGCATGTATGCCAAGATGAAACTTGTGGGTAAATCCAGTTTTCATCACTTAAATCACTTGGAAAGCACCTGATGTGCTTACTATTTAAAAGAACCCGAGAGAAACCCTTAGTTAAGAAAACAAATATCATCTTTCATACAAATAATGACTCCCTATTTGTTTTTCTTCCCCCAGAATTTTGGTTTCTGTACCTTGGTGTGTTTTTTTTTTAAGCAGTGTGTATCTGAACTATTACAGTCAGTCTCATTGAAACACATTATTATTAAGATCTATAACATATGATGTGCTAAGGTTTCTAGATGATTCAACACCCCTCTTGATGGAGAAATGTCTACGACACTAAACTGAAACTGGCCCATCAGATCTCATGAATTTATGTGGCCTCTTTAGAACCTGAATCTCTTCCTCAATGTCATATTAAAACAGTCCCTCTTGGACAAGGGGACACGAGAATTTGGGGGTCTTATAAATGAATTTTATTTGGCCAAACAGAACCAGCTTCTAAATCCCCAGAGGACTCCCACAGGAAGCGAATGTAGCTGAGTTCTGAGTTGCTGATGATCAAAGAGAGAAACCAACTTTTGTGCCAGCAACTCTTGATTATTCAGGGGAGGATGATCCAATTTGTGGATTAGCTGAGCCTCTGGGCCTTTCCTGATTTCACTGATCATTAGCCCATGCCCCCTTGGGCCAGGAAGATAAAAGGAGCACAAGGCAAAGCGGTCCAGTGACTTCTTGGCCCACCGAGTAAAAGGGCAGGCAGGGAGGCAGTCGGATGCAGTGGGGAAAATGAGGTTTGGGGATTATCCGGATTTCAATGAGCTGGTCTCTCAGTAGCGCCTGGGCCCCCACCTGAGTCCTTAATGCTGGATAATCGACAGTTTACTTTAGATGGGGTGGAACATAGAAACAGACCCCTGTGGATTCCGAATGTGATATTTCAAGTGCCTGAGGCAGGGGTGGGAAGAGGCCTGGTGGGAGAACCCCAGAGCATCAAACTCATGGCAATTTCATGGGGAGCGTGTCAGGGAGGGGAAGGGGGTAGAGAGGGTGTTGGTTTTTACAGAGAACATTTGGGTAGCTCTCTGCACCATGGAACAGCAACCCTGTTAACCCTAGAAAAGGGAGATTTCATCCTCTTACACAGCACTTTCTGGGATTCCAAAAGCTCTGGAAAAAGAGGAGAATGAAGGGAGGGAGAGGTGGAAGGAGAAGAGGAAGAATGAAAGAAAAGGAAGGCGAGAGCAAGGGAGGAAAAGAAGGGGGCAGGGAATATGGGAGAGAGGAGAACCTGAAGTCCAACCTGAAAGGGGTTTTGATTCCCAAAGACAGTCCCAGGATAGCCCCTTACAATGACTGACCCCAATTAGACTGATGAACAAGCACCACGGAGACCCCAAGAGAGAACTGTCCAGCTGCGCCTAGTCAACCCTAGAGTCCTAAGCAAAATAAATGGGTGGTGCTTTAAGCCACTGTTTTTGGGGTGGCTTTTTATGCCACAGTAGAACCTGGTGTTCAGAACCAAAACCCATCTACCCCAGATTCCAGCGATTTCCTCTATCTCCAGCGGTACTTCCAATATTTCCCACAGAAAGAATGCTTTCCATTGTAAGGCAAGACCCCAAAACAATAAGACCCTTTCTCAGTTCAGCATAAATGGAGATTTTTTTGGCCTACCACACCTCCAGACCCTGCACCCTCCTAATTTCAGGTGGTTTCTGCATCCCGTGCAATGCTGTGGAGAAGGAAAGGCCGTATGTCACAGAGAGAAGGGGCAGGGCTGTGTGGCCAGAGGCCCTGGGTTAAAATCCTGGTTTTGCCACTTGCTAGCTGTGAGATGATGGGCCAGTGGCTGAAACATTCTGTCAACCTCCTCATCCTAAAAGAGGCTTAAAGAGTTTCCCACCGCTAGGGCCTGTCATGAGAACTAAATGAAACAGTGCAGTCTGCTGTGGGAGCAGAGTGCGCATTCGCTAAAGCTGGGTCATTTCCATTAAGGTGCAGGACGCTGCCCGTTCACAGATGTTTTACTGGATCAGTTGTTCTCTTCATCTCAGATTGTAAAATTCTGGTGGAATGAGACATTTTTAATATTTCTTCAGGGTTCCCAAGTCTGTGGTAGAATGTTAGGCCTGTATGGGGCATTTGATGAACATTTGTCAACAATATGCCTGATTTAAATTCCAATCCTTACATTTCACAAGGAAGGTCATAGCAGGCCACACTGGTCAGTAGATTCTTTCAATGATATAGATGATAAAACCACATATCTTTTTTAACTGTATTCCAGAAGCATATGTACAACCTAAAACTCCCCTCTTTTAACCACATTGAAATATTACATTCACAATGTTTTCTACCATCACCACCATCCATTACCAAAACTATGCCATCACCCTAAACAGAAATTCTGTACCAATTAAACATTAACCCACCATTCCCTATGCCTACCCTGGCCCTTTGTCACCTGTTCAAGTTTCTGACTCTACGAATTTGCTTATTCTAATTATTTTATATCAGTGAGATCATACAATATTTTCCTTTTGTGTCTGGCCTATTTCACTCAACTGATGTCTTCAAGGTTCATCCATGTTGTCACATGTATGAGAACTTTGTTCCTTTTTCTGGAATAATATTCCATTATATGTATATACCACATTTTAATTTATCCATTCATCGATTGATGGACACTTGGGTTCCTTCCACCTTTTGGCAATTGTGAATAATGCTGCTATACACATCGGTGTACAAATATCTGTTCGAGTTCCTGCTTCCAAATCTTTTGGGCATATACCTAGAAGTGGGATTGGGAGTCATATGGTAATTCTATACTTTAAAAAAGTATAATATTTCAATATTCTTTCAACTGTTAACAAAGTTACCACTCCAATGACAAATGTCAATAATGGGGGGGGGGGAAGGGGTGTGAGGTTTTCTTTCTGGTAAGGAATATGTTCTAAATTGTTTGTGGCGATGAATGCACAACTCTGTGATTATACTGAGAGCCACTGACTGTACACTTTGGATGGACTGTATGGTGCATGAATATATTTCAATAAAACTACTTAACAAAAAAAGTAGCACTGTACAAGAAAAACAGTGAGCCCTAATGTAAACTGTGGACCATAGCTAATGGTGCAATCATAATAATATTCTTTCTTAATTGTAACCAATGTACCACACTAATGCAAAGTGTTTATAATAGGGTGGTATATGGGAACTCTGTATTTTCTGCGTGATTTTTCTGTAAACCTACAACTACTCTAATAACAAAAATATTAATGAAAAAAGCACACAGAAATATTGTGTAGGAGAAGGAGGCAGATTGGCATCCCTAGTGTGACTTCTCCTGGAGCCCTTAGACAATGTGGACCTGGCTTCAAACCCTGACTCAGCCACAGATGAGCTGGAGGCATTCAGTGTGTCCCAACCCCTGGGAGCCTCAGCTTTCATATCTGTAAACTGGGAATAACAAATCGTCAGAGTTGCGCTGATTAAATGAGACATTTAACGTAAGGCATAGATCGGCATGTGGTATGCACTCCATGCATGGAAATGATTATCATTAGCTGTACATTTGGGGATAAAATCCCTGGCTTACTCACTTTACATGGCAGTTTTGAGGATCAAGTGAGACAGGATGTGATGATGCTTTCAAAATATTTATAAAGTTCAATGCAAATGAAGTTATTGAAAACCAGACTAAAGTCTAAATCATCCAACATAAATATCCTTTCTGTTTACACATGCAAAGCAGAGCACAGAGTAGAAGGAAGAAAACTGTTGGGGAAATTCAGAGGGAGAGTCACTTGAACATCAGTGATCAGTCACCTAAAACTGGAAAGAACTTGCAAGATCATCTGACACTCATATTTTTCAGGTTGGGAAATTAGGCCCAGCGAAGGCAGCTGCGCAGACCAAGCCAAAGAGCCTGAATAGGCGGCTCTGAGCCTAGAACTCTGGACCCAAAGGCCCTTTGCACTATTTCCCACCCTTAGGGTCTTACTTCGCTGGGTAATTATCCAGCTCTCTGCCTTCCAGAACATTCTCAAGCAAGCAATGGCTGCAACTAAAAAATAAATAAATCAATGCCAGATCAGCTTTCTCATCCGAGCATTTCCCAACCCCTGGGAGTGGCAGAGAAAACGCCTCTAGGGTCTCTTTCTCTAACTTCCTTTCTCTGTAACGGCATAAAAATGGGAAAAGAGCAGCTGAGGAGGAATAACGTGTCTTGGGGAAAATACCCTCACTCCAGGCTGTCCCACCGCACCAAGGGACTGAGCTCTGGGATCATGGCCTTGACGTTTGGCTGAGGCTCAGTCAGGGGGCCAAGTATCTGGCTTTGACTTTGTGGGAGAAAGCATATCAATAGTTCTCATGAAGTTTTTGATGTTTTAAACACCCTGCATGCAACGTTGGATTTAAACGTTATGCACATTACGAGGCTGCCTTGTTTTCCGATCACCCAGGCTCGAAGGCCCAGTCCCTCTAACTTGCCTTTCTGCTTTGAGACCTGCATCTCCCAGTTCTGGCCCAATCATTCTTTCTTTCCATCCCTGGGGCAGCAGCCTGCAGCAACCCTCACACTTCATGCCTTCCACTGCCTCCCACCAACCCGAAATCCTGCCTGCGTATCAGCCCTAGGTTCACCCTCCACAAACACCTGTCACTTCAGAGTTCCTCTGGTCCATAGGCTAAAGTCCAAGAGTCTTAGCCTGTAAACAGCTCTCTTCTCTTTCAGTCCCATCTTACCTCCTTCGATCCCCTGGAAAATGAATTTGCTGTTCTTTCCTGTTTGTATACCATTCTCCACGTCTCAGTGCCCTTCCACCTCTGCTTATCCAAATCTCAGGCAGCCTTCAAGTCCTAGGCAATGCAGTTGCTTCCATGAAGTTTCTGCTGGTAACTCGAGCCAGAAATTACACATTCCCTGGTCAAAGCTCCCTCCCATAGCCTCAGACCCAGCCACGACATGGTGTGTCTGTAAATTCCTTGGTATTTCTCCCCTAGCTTGTCACAGAGCCTCTCCCAGAGGGCACATTCTTTTAGAGCAAGGACCGTATTTCATTCTTTACCCCTCCACAAAACACAGCATTATAGCTTTTGCATCCTAGACGCTCAATAATTATGTGTTGATTGAATGAAAAGTTAAAAGAAAACAAACAAACAAACAAAAAACACTTTTAGCAGAGTACCTTCTAAGATACCCAGCAGAATTCAGTGGGCTGAGAACTGGATACATCAATTCTGATTCTTCTCCCAATAGCAATTTGAAAGTTCACTGGCTGCTCCTGAGTCTCAGTTTCCCCATCGGTGACCAGGTGACAAAAACACTTCCTCACCTACTTCCCCAGGCTACTTCTTTTCACCTAAAAGCGGGCAACATCATGCTTGTTTTGTGTTTTCGTTTTAAGCAAGCTAAGTACACAAAAAACCTGGAGGATTCTGCTTGCAAGAGAAAAACCTAGGCAGGTTTCTCAGAGTTCATTGCCAGCCCACAGGAGAGAGACAGGTTCTCTCACCAACCAAAAAGGAAACAGCTGTGGTGACAGATGTTGGTGGCACTGATTATTCCAGGGATGTTTGCATTCAGATTTTCTAGGCAGTCTTGGTTTTTTTGCATTCAGTCTTGTTTGACAGGTCTCCCCTGGTCTGGTCTTGGGGGTGAACACAAACTGCCCCCACCCCATACATTTTCATTCATTTCCCCTCTCTACTCACAAACACAGTATACAGGACACCTACCCACCCACCGCATCCATCCACCACTCCCCCAGTGAGTTTGTGCTTCATTTTGAACATCAGTGGCCTGAGGGAGAGAATCCGTCCATTCCTCCTTGGGTTGCTTTGTGTTTTTGTAGGTATGTGTGTGTGCTGGGTGGGAAGGGTTGCGTGTGTCTGGCTAAACAACATCCAAAGCTCCAATTTCTCCAAAAGATGTGCAAACTTCTGCTCCCACCCAGGACTTCAACTGAATACCAAAAAGGGGTGTCTTTGTTCCCTCTAAACGGAGTATTTACTTTGAGCTGGTAAAATGAATTAATGAAAGAAAATGACACCTTCAGCTTCTGGGGGAGGGGTGGTAAGTGAAATCAGGGGGGAGGAGAGATTTCCCCATATCCCAAATCAATAGGAGAAGGGGTGGAAGAAAGAGGTGGATGAGGGTGGCAGGGAAGGAGGATCCCAAAGGGTTTTCTCAAATAGAACCTGCTAGAAAATGGGCTACTCTTTTCTGGGATTAAAAGTTGCTTCATATCACTGTAAGTAAGGGCCATGTATAAGCTAAAATAGGCGACCATTCGCTTGATCTTCAGTTCAATCCTATTAGGGGCCCCCTGGAGCTGGAGAGAGATACCAGCCTGTCATGTCCCTGTTGCTGTGACGACCCTGTCTTTATGGAACAAGAAAGAGAAATGGTAGTGATTGGCAGACCCTGCTTGCCCCCGTATGTAACACAAAGGGCGACAAAACGAAGAGGAAGTGAGGCCCTTCTCTGCGGCCCGACGCTTCTTAACCCTACACCACCTTCCACCTGGTCCAAGCCCCCAGCTCCGGCCTCCACCAAAGGGAAGGCACGGCACCACTGGCCGTTAAGTGCCCATGTCCAAAAAGAACTAATTATTTTTTGTTTACTTGCCATTAATGCAAAAAATAAAATTAAAAAATAAAAGCTCGTCTTCCATCAACTTCATCAGGAGAAAAAAAATGTGGGTGGGGACTGGAAGCGAGAAGGCAGGGCAGGCGGCATTGTCAGCCGGGCACTGTTTGCCCGTCGTTGGGGGGGCGGGGGATGGGAGGCGGCCCGGGTCTGATAAATCCCACCATATGGTGCCAGACTCCAACTCGCCGGCCATAAATAACGGCCTCCCTTTTCGGGTTTTCTCGCTGGGCTCCTCCGATTCCTGCTCAAGTGGCGGAAAGGGGCAAAATGCTGCCTGTGCTCCTTTCCATTGCAGTCTGCGCGGGAAAGAGGAGACGCTGCCTGGAGCGGGAGGCGGGGGCCGGGTCACCCGCCAAAACCGGGCGCGGTGGGGTGGCCCCGAGATGAGACCCGCGGTGACAAAGGCCGCGCCCCGCGCCGCCGTCTCCCGAACCCGGGCCAGAGTCTCTGAGAGTCGCCCCATCCCATCAGGGGCCGTTTGTTGCAAAAGTAAAAAAAAAAACACACACACACACACACACAACAAAAACCTGGTAACAGAAGCGAAGGTATTTTGTCTGCGCTCTGGCCCTTTGAAAAAGCCGGTGACCCGGCGGCCCAACGCGTCCCGGGCGAAAGCGCCGCGGCTGCGCCAGGCGGGCACCCCGAGCGCCCGCGGATTTGGAAACATTTTGTCCGGGACAATTGCCTCACTTTGCTCTGCAATTCGGCCCGGGTTTGCTCAGACGCTCACTGCGGCCAAATCCAGCTTGCAGCCTCACAAATTGAAATAAACCCAGGACCGTAGCCGAGGCCTCGAGGTGCCCAGATAGTTCCAACGATCAGGATTTAAATATGATTTCCGGAGGGTAGACGGGGGTGGGGGGTAGGGGTAGGGGTGGGGGAGGGAAGCTCTGTGCCGAGCACTTTTCTCCCTGTCTCTTTGAGGAGGGTGTGGGGGAGAAAAATAAGAAAAGAAAGTTAACTAAAGGAAAAGAAAAGAAAGGCAAAGAAAAAGAAAAAAAAAAGTTTCTTTCGGGGGAAGCAGTGAAATAGGAAATGAAGATCCGTTGTGCAGTTTAACTGAAAGGAAATGCTGTCTAATCCTCACACGTATCGCATTTAAAATAAAACTCTTTTATTTTCATGCGCGCCGAGCCCCGCAAACATTGTTCGGACTCCTGGAAGGGGAAAGAAGTCATAAAATGGGGATTGGTTTCTTTGTGGGTCGCTCTGCCAACGAGGGGCTTTTAATGGAAGGCCAAACAAAGCCGGTGCCAGGAGGGGGACTTTCCAGGTGAGCCAGAGAGCGATATAAACTCCCTACAGTCCCTGAAAACGCCCGAGAAGAAGTTATTGATTTAAACCGACCCATTCTCCTCAGAAGTCCCCTAGTTCCCTTTCCAAGACCCCGTCCTTCTCCCAAATAAATTACAAGCGGCTCTCTTCCTAAGCCAGGAGCTCTTGGCTTCACAATATGCGCCAGAGATTTTAAGAAAAGACGTTGAGGTTTGGGGATGGGGCGAGCAGGGTGTGTGACTTGGGGCCGTCCTGGACTCAGTGTTGCCGGCTCTTTTCCTGCCAGGCGTGACAAAGGAAAATATTTTAACTGTTTTGTAGGTGCGTTTTATTATTATTATTTTCTATCTACTCTTTTTATTCTTTTTCTAACCTCCCAACTACTCTTTTTTTCTTCTTTAAGAAACAGATCAAGAAAAACTAATTTCAAGGCATGGCACCAAAGTTAAATGAAAACGTAACCTGGCAATACAGAGAGCAAATTAATTTTTTAAAAGATAGATTTTAGGGAAAAAAACAACATTGTTCTCTGGTAACATTCGTTAAAACAATGCTCGATTTCGGACTGAAAAACCAGTCTTAACTGAAAACTCCGAGGTCACTCTCTGGGTGTATTTTCTTTAGAAATTCTAATTCCATCCAAAACGTTGAAGGCTTCTTTGGGGACTTTGTTTTGTATGTATATTAAAAGGTTTGGGGTTTTGTGCTGGTGGTGGTGGGGGGGGTTGTTTTGTTTTTATTCAAAAATACTCCTCTCTATTTAGACCCAGTAGTCTTGGAAACTGGGATTTGGGTTTTGTTTTTTGTGTTTTTTTTTAATGTCCCAATTGATATTTTATTGAAATTAATAATAATAATAATAATAATAATAAAACTTTCTCCCTTCCAGGTGAGTGTTCTATCTCCAAAAATGCTCCTGGCTATTGGAAAAGTGGGCACCAGGGTGCACTCTGAGAGCTCGCTCTAAACCAGCGCTTGCTTCCTGCTGCTCCCCTCAGACCAAATGAGGAGGCTTTTGTTGTGCTGTTAATGGTGGGTTTTGTCTTCTTTTGTTTTGGTTTGGTTTGATTTTTAAACACTTTTGTTGGGTCTTCTACATCTTGGATGAGCTTCCTGGGTAAAGGCTTAATTTTCATTTCAACAACACACAAGCTGACACACATAGGGAAGTTGCAGGGCTTCATCCTAAAAAATATTTTTAAATGTGCAAACATCATGAATATAAAAAATGGAGGGAAATGTGTCTGTTTAACCACTTATTTGCTATTTGTTAGACCCTTCACGACCCCTTCCGTAATACCGTGTCTTTCCGAAGCCACTAGAAACCCCCTCTTGTTAATTTCCTTACATTAAGATATTCAAAAATTATATTCCTCAAATCTCCATCCCCTGCTCTCCTTGACCCACATCAGTTGAGTCCCGCAAGAAATAAGTTGGCAGATGTTTATACAACGTGAAGGGAAGTTTTTTCTTCAGTTGAAATCTTCCCGTCTGTTTAATTTATTTTTAAATATGGTAGTGTTTTTCTTTTTCTTTTCTTTTTTTCCAACCTTTCTGCTTTACTGTACTTGGTCAGGGCGGGGCTCAAGGAAAGAAAGCCACGTCTTTCTCTACCGTATCGGCAGTGAATTTGCGCCACCTTCTGATGGGTTGGAGAATTACAACAACACCCGCTGTTTCAATTAAAGAATTCGAACGCACCCTCCTTCTATGAATGTTGTCCTATTTGTATCTGAACTCAGAGTACCACTTAGCTTCTCTGAGAACTCACAGCAGATCTCCTGCGGCCTGGTTTTATAAAAATTCTTTGAACCGGGAAAGCTTTTTCTTTATCACATACTTGAAAGAGTTCACGAAATCCCAAACTGGTCCCTGTATGTTAATTAACTAAACTGCTTGGCAGGGAAGTAAAGGATAGCTACAGAACAGTCTTTTCCTCTTCTCTGTTGGCTTTCCTCTGTTGAATGCTTGCAAACAAATTGGAGGCTATAAATGTAGGAGCAGAAAAATAAATGCTTCTCCTTCTTGAGTTCCTAAGACCCTCATTACCCACAATTAATCATAATGACATGCTGTATTCAGGCTCCTTGCTGAGGTCTGGCAAGGAGCACATAGATGTGGCTTTCTGTAGATTTCAATCCCTTCTACAATATGGATTTCAGGATTCAAAGCTTGTTAGTACACATTACCAGCTCCCTGGGTCTGTTGTTTCTCTCAAAACTGCTGGTCAGCGCTAGGTGCCGCAGGATTTTCCCCACCTTCAAATGGGGAGCATTTTTCCAAGACTTTCCTGCCTGGTGACAACAACCACAGAATCCAAAGGTCAATACTTGTTCCTCGGTGCCAAGTTCGATTTTTAAAAATAGAATGTATACCCAAGGAGATACACATTAATACACATGCATATATATGTGTCATATTTATCTTTCTTAGGTGAAGGGCTCATTCCAGGAGAAAAATAACTTGAAGACTTTAAAGAGTGTGTGGAAAATTAAGACCATGTTTCAGTAACATGGAGCCCAAATGCTTTATCTACAGAACTGAGCTGATAGAGAGAAAGGTGCTCAACTGGGTTAAATTTTTTTTTAATTGTAAAAAGTGAAGTCGTTTACTATATTATTCATCTTATGTTAACCGACAAGCATTTACTGAGCCTCTGATATGTTCCAGGTCTGAGAAGACAAAACGGTCATGACGGCTCATGGGCCAGGTGCTCAACAGGTAAACTTGTCTCCTCCTGAATTAGCAGGGACTGTCCAGCAGAGCTGAGTTAGAGGCATCTTCCCAGACAAGTCTGTTTGGTTCCTCACATGATGTTAAGACAACCCCATCAAGGAAGACCAACAATTATTTTGTCATCAGCATAATCTCAGATCTTTGCTAGAAACTGAAGAAGAGTGTGGTGAAAGTATATATAGAAAACTACAAACTTTTCCCAAGGGTTATTTCAAAATAAGACCCCAGAAAGTTGAGGAAAAGACTGTGTTCCTAGGTTCTGTCTTAATATTGTGAAGACTTTGATTCTCTTTCAATTAATCTATAAATATACAGTAATACAGATCAAACCAATAGGATGGGAGGATATCAGAAGGGAATTTGACAAAGTAATTCTAGAGTTCACACTTGACACAAAAACAATGAGACAATTTGTGCAAATAAAATAAAATTTATCCTAATTATATGTTCCATAAAGCTACAACTTTAAGAGGATGGTATTGGTATTAAAAATAGACCAAGCAACGAAACCAAATAAAAAGTACAGAAAGAAAGGATTTCTTGTATTTATAAGAATTCAATGTAAGATAAAGTTGACATCTCTAATTAATGGGATGGATTGTTTAGTAAATGTTGGGAAAATATATTATCCATTTGTCAAAAAGATAAGTTAATAAACACCTTAACCAAAAACAAAATTCTTATCGTTAAAGATTTACATGCAAAGCTTAAATTGTAAAAAAAAAAAAAAAGCAAATGACACAAATAGGCATCTTACAGCAGAAGAGGCACATAAGTTAATATATATAAGAAGAGTTTGGGGACAAGCAAATCAAGGTCATAATGAGATATTTTATATCCAATATCCATATGCATATTATTTTACAGATGCCATAACATTATTCAATTAATTAAAAATTAATAAATTAAAAAGTCTAGCAATACCAAGTTTTGGAGAGGATGTGGTACCACATCCTTTTTTGCCAGAAAAGGAAGTTGTACAACCACATTGGAAACTGGTTTGGCACATACCATATAAACCAGACCTTCCAGGCCCAGGTGTATGCCTAACCTCTACACCACAAAAAAATAATGTATAGGAGTATTCAGAACAGAGCTGGGCATAACAGTGACCCTAATTTTTATAAATGAGAGAATGCATGAAAACCACAGTGCTTTATGGACACAACTGAGTTCATACTGCAGTCAAAATAAATGGTGTACCATGAGACACAGCTGTATTAATCAATTTGAGCAGGATGCTATAAGTGAGAAAAAAATCTAGTGCCAAAAGAGTACATATAGAATGATACTCTTTTTATAAGGATAAAAATGACTTAAATATACACTTCTTAGGAAAGCATATAGATAAGAAGAAGATATTTAAAAGAAAAGGAGGGAAGCGGATGTGGCTCAAGTGGTTGGGCTTCCATATATCATATGGGAGGACCCAGGTTCAATCCCCAGGGCCTCCTGGCAAAAGGCGAGCAGGCGAGCTGGCCCTTGCAAATGCACGGCAAGCCAGGCCCACGTAGTGAACCACACAACAAGATGATGATGCAACAAAAGAGAGACGCAGGCGAGAAGCACAAGAAACCAGGAACTGAGGTGGCACAAGTGACAGGGTGCCTCTCTCCCACATTGGAGGTCCCTAGGATGGAGCCCGGAGGAGAAAAATGAGAAAGGAAGGCAAGAAACAGACACAGAAGATCACCTAGCAAATGGACAGAGACAGCAAACGGGGTTTGGGGGCTGCAGGTGGGGAGTAAAAGAGGCTGTCTGAATGGTTATCTCAGCTTGGGGTAGACAGGATGATCTGGGGTGCGGCAGATCACATGGGTCAAAGCAAATTAACTCAAGATCCTGGTTATTACGTTCTTAAAATGAAAGGAATGAATACATTATAGGAAGACCATGCTTGCATCAATAAGTGTGCCAGGAACAAGCAATTCTTTGCACCTGAGATCCATTAAAAATGAAAGTGTTTGTACAATTTTCATATTAGGAAGGTTCATTCAGACATAAAGTCAATAGCAAAAACCATAAACTAATTATGGATAAATATGATTACCTAAAACCTTTTCAACTTTTTACACTAAGAAACATAATTTAAAAGTTAATAGCCAGGGAGGCGGATGTGGCTCAAATGGTTGGGTGTCATATGTCAAATGGTCTGCCATATGGAGGGACCTGGGTTCGATCCCCGAGACCTCCCGGTAAAATAAAATATATATATATATATATAGAAGGCGCATGGGCTGCCAGGCTCTATGTGCAGGTGAGCCGCCAGGCCCCAGGAGCCATGCAGCAAGATGATGACGTAACAGGGGAGAGACAAGACGAGATGCTCTGAAAGAAAGCTCCAAAAACCAGGAGCCAAGGTGGTGCAGGTGGCAGAACACCTCTCTCCTACATCAGAGGTCTCCAGGATCGTATCCTGGTGAAGACTGGAGGAGGAGGGTGAAAAGAGATGGCGGGATACAGACACAGAGAATTGTCCAGCAAGTGGGGAAGGGGGGATTTAAAATTTATTTAAAGTAAATAAATAAATCTTTATTAAAAAAAAATAGCCAAACAAGTTAATAAAAAATATTTTTGCCACATACGAAAGGCAACACAGAGACATCTTACTTGAAAAATGGACGAGAAATATAAACAGGCATGGTACAATAGAATACATATAAATGGCCAATAAATACATGAAAAATGTTTTCCAACTCATTACATGAGTAATCTAAGACATGCAACTTAAAACAACAATCAAACATGGCAAAGATGGAGATGGTTGGTAATGCCTGGTTTTTGCAAGATTGTGAGGCAAAGGGCTTCCTCCAACAGGCCTGTATAAATCACTGCTCCACTCCTGGATTCAAATCATAATTAAAACCATAATGGCAGCTAACATTTATTGAGTTTTTATTATGTGCCAACACTCTTTCAAGTGCTTTCCATGTGTTTTATCCACACAGAAGGTAGGGACAATTAATATTCACATTTTTCAAATGAAAAGTACTTTGAAATATGTATCAAAAGCCTTAAACCGTGCTCACTGCTCTACATTAGCAATCTCCAGAGCTTAGAATGCTCAACATAAATACAGAGGGAACCGGCGTTTTACTGAAGAATGGTTTCCTGCTCACATCTTGAATCCTCCCTTAACCTCCATGCTTCTGGTTCACTTAAACAATGGAAATTTATTGGTTCACCATTCTGAGCCTAGGAGAGGTCCAAAACCGAGGTGTCAGCAAGGCCATGCTTTCTCCCCATTGTCTGTAATAGTCTGGTGCTGGCTGCATCCGTGGAGCCTCGAGGCACATGGCCATGTCTTCTTTTTCATACGATGTCCTCTTCTTTCTCTTCCAGGTTCAGCTGACTTCCAGCTTGGTTGCTTTCTCTCACACTGGCTTCTGGTTTCTTTCTCTTTATAAAGCCTACAGTAATCCAGATTAAGGCCCACCCTGCTTCAGTTGGCCACATTTTAACTAAAACTAACATCTTCAAGAGTTCCTATTTACAAGGCGTTCATACCCACAGGAAAAGCAGATTAAGATTAAGAACATGTCTAAATTGGGGTACCAAATTCAACCTACTGCAGCTTCCAAATAGTGACTCTTTCTATACTTTGGATGCAAAGGGTCTTGAAAGTATGAAAAATATGTATGGGGAAGCCAATGTGGCTCAAGTGATTGGGCTCCCGCCTACCACATGGGAGGTCCATGGTTTGGTTGCTGGTAACTCCTAAAGAAGACAACAAGCTGACGCAATGGGCAGGCGCAGTGAACTGACGTGACAAGATGATGCAACAAGAGACACAAGAGGAAATCATAACGAGAGACACAACAAAGGAAAAGAGGTGGCTTAACCAATTAGGCACCTCCCATATAAGAGATCCCGAGTTCGGGTCCCGGTACCTCCTAAAGAACAAAGAAGACGAACAGACACTGCAAGTGCAAACGACAAGGGGGTGGGGAGAGAAATAAATAAATCTTTTATAAGATATATGCATGTTCTTGCCCTAGCAATTCTATTTCTAGGGCTTTATTAGAAGAAAATGAATAAGAATATATGCCAAAATTTAGCTGCAAGACCATTCATCCTGATGTCTACTGTAACAAGTAAACTGAAATAACCAATGTCCAAAAATCAAAAATTGGTTGAATAAATTGAAGAATATTCACGGGATAAAACAGTCTGCAGTGCCTTTTTTTAACCTATCAGATTATATTTTAATAAATTGTTTTGAGATCAAGCAGTCATAAGAAATAATAATAATAGAGAGATCTCATGTACCCCTTACCCACTTTTCCCCAATGGTAATATCTTGCAAAACTACAGAACAGTATCACAACCAGGATATTGACTTTGATACAGTCAAGCTATAGAACCTTTTCATGACAACAAGGATGTTTCATTTGCTCTTTTATAGCTACTCACTTCCCTCCCTTCTCCTCCCCCTACTTAATCTCCAGCAACTACTAATCTGTTCTACATTTCTATAATTCTTTCATTTCAAGAAAGTTATATAAATGGAATCATACAGTACATAACCTTTGGGGATTGGCTTTTTGCACTCAGCATAATTCTACAGAGATTCATTCAGTTTTGTTGTGTATCAGTAGTTTGTTCCTTCCTACTGCTGAATGGGGTATAGATGTGCCACAATTTTTTTTACCATTTACCTACTGAAGGACAGTTGGATTGTTTCCATTTTGGAGTATAATGAATAAAGCTGCTGTAATTATTTATGTGCAGGTCTTTGTATGAACATAGGTCTTCATTTCTCTGGGTTAAACATCCAGAAATAAATTGCTGGGTCATGTAGAAGTTACATGTTTAGATTTTTAAGAAACTGCCAAACTGCTTTCCAAAGTGGCTGTACCATTTATCAATGCATAAGAGTCCAGTCTTTCTGCATCCTCACTAGTCTTTGGTGTTTTCACTAATTTTTATTTTAGCCATTCTGATAGTGTGTAGTGATATCATATTGTGGTTTTAATTTGCATTTACCTGCTTCTTTGCCATCTGTACATCTTCTTCATCTATATCATGTCTCTTCGTGTCTTTTGCCCACTTTTAATTGGATTGTTATTTGTTTACTATTCAGATTTTAGCGTTCTTTATATACTTCACCTCCGACTCCTTTTTTGGATATGTTGTTCATTTCTCTCTTTGTAGCTTGTCTTTTCATCCTCTTAAAAGTGCCGTTTGTGGAACAAAAGTTTTTAAATTTGATGAAGTCCAATTTATCACATTTTTCCTTTATGCACCATGCTTTTGGTGTCAAGTCTAAGACTCCTCTGCCTAGTTCTTGATACCAAAGATTTCATCCTGTTTTTTTTTAATGAGTTTTACAGTTTTATGTTTTACTTTTAAGACAATGATGAATTTTGAGTTAATTTTTATATAAGGTGTGAGACTTAGGTTAAGATTCATTTTTATGTCTATGGATATACAATTGCTTCAGCACCATTTTTTTGAAAGGCGATCGTTCCGCCTCTGAATAGTGTTTTTCACCTTTCTCAAAAATTATTTGGGCATATTTGTGTGAGTCTGTTTCTGGGTTCTCTATTCCATTCCATCGATATGGATCTATCCCTCCACTGAAACCACACAGCTTTGATTTCTGTAGCTATGTAATAAGTCTTAGAATCAAGTAGATGGATTTCTCTCACTTTATTCTTCTTTCTAAAAATTGTTTAATTCCTTTGTCTTTCCATATAAATTCTAGAAAATTCTTGCCTATATGTACAAAAACATCTTGCTGGAATTTTGTAGCAATTGAATTAAACCTATATTTCAATTTGGGAAGAATTGACACCTTTATTATGTTGAGTCGTCTAATCTATTAACACAGCATTCTCTCCATTTTTAAAGCATTCTTTTATTTCCTTCATCACCACTGTGTAGTGTTCAGCATACCAATCCTGCACATGTTTTGTTAGACTTGCACCTAAGCATTTCATTTTTTTTGAGCAATTATAAATGGTGTTGTATTAGCTTCCACATGTTCATTGTTAGTAAATAGAAATGCAATTGATTTTTGTATGTTGATCTTGTAACCTTGATAAACTCACTTATTAGTTCTAGCAGAGTTTTTTTTTAATTTTTAAAAATTTTTTGATATTCCATTGGATTTTTTGAATAGACAATCATGTCATCTACAAATAGGGATAGCTTTATTTCTTCCTTCCCCTTGCTTTTTATTTCTTTTTCCTGCACTGGCTAGAAATTCTGTCTCTAGGTTGCATAAGAGCAGTGAGAGAGCAGCTCCTTGCCCTGTTTCCAGTCTTAGGGGTAAGCATTAAGTCTTTCACAATAAAACATAAGGTTAGTTGTAGTAGTTTTTGTAGATGCTCATTATCAAGTTGAAGTTCTCAATTTCAATTTTTCTGAAAGTTTTTTTTTTATTTTTTTATCATGAGTGGGTATTGAATTCTGTCAAATGCTTTTTCTGCATCAATTGAAATGATACATGATTTTTTTCTCTTTATTAGCCTATTAATATACTATAGTACATTGACTGATTTTTGAATATTAAATGAACTTTGCATGACTGGAATAAAGCCCATTTGATCATGGTGTATAATTCCTTTTATATATTGCTGAATTATATTTGCTAATATTTTGTTAAAAGATTTTTGCACCTATAATCAGGGGAGATATTGGTCTGTAGTTTTCTTTTTTGTACTTTTTCTGATTTTTGTATTAAGGCAATTCTACCTTCATAAAATAAATTGTAAAGTGTTCCCTCCTTTTTTATTTTCTGGAATACACTCTGTAGAATTGGTTCTAATTCTTCTTTAAACATTTGAGAGAATTCTTCAGTAAGTTGTATTATATAAAAATTTATAAAATTTTTAAATTTTATAAATTGTTATATGCTGCCACTTCCTTTGTGGTTTTAGGGCTATTTCAATTATCTATTTTGTATTGAGTGAGTTTTTTTAGTTTGCATTTTTGAGGAAGTGATTAATTCCACCTAAGTTGTTAAATATATGTGTGTCGAGTAATTTATAGTATTCCTTTCTTATCTATTTGATATCACAAGATATGTAGTGATATACCGTTTCATCCATGATATTGGTAATTTGTGTCTTCTCTCTTTTTTTCTTTGTTAGTCTTGCTATAGGCTTGTCTATTTTATAAAACAAAGAACCAGACCTTTGTTTTAATGATTTTCTCTAATGTTTTTCTGCTTTCAATTTCATTGATATCTGTTCTTATCTTTATTATTTCCTTCTTTCTGCTTGCTTTGGGTTTATTTTGTCCTTTTTCTAGGTTATCAATGTGGAAGCTTATGTTATTTATTTGAGACATTTCCTCTTTTCTAAGGGATGCATTGAGTGCTGTACATTATCCTCTCAGCACTCAACTGTATCCCATAAATTTTGATACGCTGTATTTTCATTTTAATTGAGTAAAATGTATTTTTTTTAATTTCCCTTGCTTCTGATACATGGGTTGTTTAGAATTATGTTGTTTAGATTCCAAGTGTTTGGAGATTTTCCTGTCATCTTTATGTTATTGATTCTAATTCGATTCCATTGTCACTAGAGAATCCATTTTGTAAGATTTCAATTGTTTAAATTTATTGATGTTTTATGGTCAGTGTACGATCTATTTTGGCATTGACAGACACATGAAAAGAATGAGTATTCTGCTGTTGGTGGATGGTGTGGTCTATAAATGTTGATTGGATCCTATTGTTTGATGGTGGTGTTGAGTTCTTCTATATCCATGCCCATTTTCTGTCTAGTTGTTCTACCAATTGTTGAGAAAGGGCTTTTGAAGTCTCCAACTATAATTGTGGATTTGTCTATTTCCCCATTCATTTCTATCAGTTTTGGCTTCACAAATTTCTCAGCTCTATTGTTTGTTTCTTACACATTTAGGATTGCTATGACTTCTTGTTAGATGGACACTTTTATATCCTATAATGACTCTCTCTGTCTCTATTAATTTTCTTTGTTTTGAAGTTTATTTCATCTGATACTAATACAGCTGCTTCTGCTTTCCTTTGATTAATATTTGCATCATATATCTTCTTCCATCCTTTGACTTTCAACCAGACTATATCATTATATTTAAAATTAATTTCTTGTAGATAGCACATAGTTGGATCGCAGTGTTTGATCCACTCTGCCAGTTTCTGCCTTTTAACTGGTGTATTTAGACCATTTACATTTAATTTATATATTGATGTGTTAGGGCTTAAGTCTACCATTTTATTTTTGCTTTCTGTTTGTTCTCCCTTTTTCATTTCTCCATTTTCTTTTTCCTATCTTCCTATGGGTTGCTTGAACAGTTCTTAGAATTCCATTTTGATTTGTCTATGATGTCTGTGAGTGTATCTCTTTGTATAGCTTTTACTGGTTGCTTTGGGGATTACATTATATATTACATAACTTATCACAGTTACCTGTTGCTGTCATTTTGTCAGTTTAAATAAAGAATAGAAATTTTACCTCCCTTTATATCTCTTTACCCTTACTCATATAATTGCCTAAATTTTCCTCTACATACATTTAGAACTACATCAGCGTTATAATGTTTGCTTCAACCACCAAACATAATTTAGAAAACTCAAAAGGTGAAGGAAAGCCTATCGACTTTATCCCTATTTTTGTTTTTCATATTCTCTCTTCCTTCTGATGTTCCAAAGTTCCATCTTTTATTATTCCCTCTCTGTTTAGGAAACTTCCTTTAGCCATTCAGTTGGTAACAAATCATCTAGTCTTCCTTAATCTGAGAATGTCTTGGTCTTCATTCCTGAGGACATTTTCTCTGGGTATAGGATTTGGGGTTGAGCGTTCTTTTCTTTCAGCACCTAAAAAATATTCTATTTCCCACTGGTCCCCGTGGTTTTGCATGAGAAATCTGCTATCATTCTAATTGCTTTTCCCCATAGGCAAGGTGTTATTTTTCTCTGGCCGCTTTCAAGATTTTTTATTTTCTTAAATTTTCAAAAGTTTAATTATGATAGGCTTATTTGGGATTCGCTCAGTTTTTTTTATCTATAAGTTATTATTCTTCCCAAATTTGAGAAATTTTCCTTGAGAACTGCTCCATACCCACCCATTCCTCCTCTCTTTCTGGAACTCTATTGACAAGCTTTTTTTTTTTTTTTCAGTCTATTTTCTTTCTGTTGTTTAGACTTGGTAATTTCTATTATTTTTTTCTTCAAGGACACTAGTTATTTCTTCTCTCTTCCCCATTCTTTTGTTGAGCCTTTTCACAGAGCTTTTTGTGTTTTTCAGTTCTAAAAATTTCCTTTGGTTTTTCTTCATTTTATGTATTTTTTTATAAGACTTTCTATTTTTTTGCTGAGCCTTCCTATTTTTTTATGTTTCCAGTATTTTCATAATTGTTCATTGAGGAATTTGGTCATGGCTGCTTTAAAATCTTTGCCAGATAATTCTAATGTCTCTGCTATTTCAGTGTTTGCACCTATTGATTGTCTTCTTTCATTTAGTTTATGGTTCTCTGTCTTTTGGTTGAAACCCGGATATTTTTGTATTATGTTATGAGACTGCATCTTATTTAAACCTGACACCATTTCATTATGGGAAAAGGGGATGGGACACTGCCTTGCTACTGCCAGCTGGAGGTAGAAAACCAGGTTCTCCACTTGACCTCTTTTTACACCCAAGGGAATAAGGCTCCTCTTTTCTCCTGGGAGGGGTTGGAGTTCCGGCTTCCCAAGTGGTCTCTACTGACACCGAGGTGGGAGAGGCCTCACTACCACCCAGTGGTGGTGAAAATCCTTTCTCTCTTCTAATCACTCTCTGACACCACCTAGTGGGGAGGGGAAGATACGTGTTGTTATTGCCATGTAGGGGTGGAAGTCCAGGTCCCCCAGATGGCCTCCACTGACACTGCAGGGGAGAAGGGCTGGAGGGGAAGTGAGGTGTCTTTTTACAGCCTTGCAAGGGTGTAAGTCTAGGCTCCCCATTCTGCCTTTACTAGCATGGTAGGGGTAGGGTCATGGTTTTTTCCTGTGAAGGGTTGCTGGATAGAGCTGTTATTGTGTAAAAGTGTGCTATCTCACCTGCATGGAGGCCATGACAGAGCAGGGGGCCGAGCTGTCCAACGAGGCGCACAACCTGCTCTCAGTGGCCTACAAGAACGTGGTCGGGGGCCGCAGATCCGCTTGGAGGGTCTTCTCCAGCATCGAGCAGAAGACCGACACCTCCGACAAGAAGTTGCAGCTGACTAAGGACTATCGGGAGAAAGTGGAGTCCGAACTGAGGTCCATCTGCACCACGGTCCTGGAATTGTTGGATAAGTATTTAATAGCCAATGCAACTAATCCAGAGAGTAAAGTCTTCTATTTGAAAATGAAGGGAGATTACTTGCGGTACCTTGCAGAAGTGGCATGTGGTGATGATCGAAAACAAATGATAGACAATTCCCAAGGAGCTTACCAAGAGGCTTTTGATATAAGCAAGAAGGAGATGCAGCCCACACATCCGATCCGCCTGGGGCTGGCTCTTAACTTTTCTGTATTTTACTATGAGATCCTTAATAGCCCAGAGCTTGCCTGTACACTGGCTAAAACAGCTTTTGATGAGGCCATCGCAGAACTTGATACACTGAATGAAGACTCATACAAAGACAGCACCCTCATCATGCAGTTGCTTAGAGACAACCTAACATTATGGACATCAGACCGTGCAGGAGAGGAATGCGATGCAGCAGAAGGGGCAGAAAACTAAATGCGTACAGGGTGTCATCTTTCCCCTCAAGAAACCTTTTTACATATCTCCATTCCTTATTCGACTTGGATTTCCTACAGCAAAGAAACTCATTCATGTGTATGGAGTCAACTGTTTAGTCTTTTCACACTGCAGCTTTGGGAAAACTCCATTCCTTGATTTGTGTTTGTCTTGGCCTTCCTGGTGTGCAGTACTGCTGTAGAAAAGTATTAATAGCTTCATTTCATATAAACATAAGTAACTTCCAAACACTTATGTAGAGGACCAAAATGTATCTGGTATTTAAGTAATCTGAACCAGTTCTGCAAGTGACTGTGTTTTGTATTACTGTGAAGATATGAAAATGTAGTTAATTACAATTAAAGAGTATTCTACCTAACTTCTTAATTTCTACATTCTCTCCCTTGCTCTTCTTCAGGTATTTCCTTTCAATAAGCCTTTTCCGTGCTCTTAATGTATTCCTTTTCAGTAGGAATCCAGAAGTATTAGATTGAATGGAAAAACCTTTGACATTTCTGGGCTGAGGGTCACAAATTAAAATGCCTCCTACATAATATATTATGGAGGTCAAGTATATCTGTGGCAACAGGGAGTTTCCTTATTCCTTCTTCATATGCTGCTGTTTAAGTTGACAACTTCCCTTCCCAATAAAAATTCACTTACCAAAAAAAAAAGTGTGCTATCTTATGAGTCTCTTGACTCTTCCTTTACTGGTCCTTGGACTAAAAAGATGTCTTTTTTTTTTTTTTTAGGTATCAGGGGCCGGGGATTGAACTGAGGACCTCATATATGGGAAGGCAGTGCTCAACCACTAATCCACATCGATTCCCCTGAGTTGGTTTTTTCGTTTCTTTGCTTGTTGTTTGTTTTCGTTTTTTTTAGGAGGCACCGGAAACCGAACCCAGGACCTCCCATATGGGAAGCAGGCACTCAACTGCTTGAGCCACATCCGCTCCCAAGATAAGTCTTTTGATGAGACTTTTTTTTGTCTGCACCCAGTGCATTTCCAGGTTTCTGGATTCTTCAACTCCAAGTCTGAGATCTGAGACAAAAAGAAAACTCAGCAAATTCACCAGTGTCATTCCTTGGGCCCCAAGATCCCTAGCTCAAGTGCCTTTTTCTCTCTACTTTTCAGAGTCTTTTTATGTATCTTTTATTTATTATGTCAAAAGTTTTGGAAGAATAGGGAAATGTATGGCTATTCCACCTTCCTAGAAGTGAAAGAACAATGTAGTCCTTTTAAATAGTAAAAGGTGTAAAAATATAACTATTGGCAAGGGAATTTCTTCACAATATGTTGTTGAGTTCATTAAAAATCAAGCTGCAAAACACTATAATTATATTTTTATAAGTAGTGCATATATACACGGGGAAAAGTCTAGAAGAGTATCTGGGATGATATCAGTGATTAACATCTGCATGGAACAATTATGGGTGGTTTTTCTTTTTCTTTTTATATATTTACCAGTATCTTCTGATTTTTCAACATGGAAATTACCTGAATAATATAAAGCATTTCACTATATAAAAGGCAATTTTGAAATATAGTAGGAAAATATAATATTAGCTACTATTTATTGAGCAGCACCTATTATGTGTCAGATGAAGTAATGAATGCTTGTGTGCAAGCTCGTTTAATCCTTGCCTCTATGATGTAGGCTTTATTTGCCCCATTACAGAGGTGGGGCAACAATTTCAAAGAGGCTAAGTGACGTGACTGTGTTTGCAAAGCTAGTAAGAACTGAGGTGCTAACATCCAGGCTTGCCTGGATTCCTGCTACCTCCTAACAATCACTGACATATTCGTGGTAATTTATAGTTCAAAAACATGTGTCTCAGGAGTTCACATTTAGTTTTTGCAATAACTTGGCCTCCCAGGGTTTGATTTAGGTTTATGCCTTCAGTGAGTTCAGTGAGAACTCGATCTAGATTATTTCACTCCAACTTCCTTTGCCCAACTCTCCTTTGGGGATGCTCTCTGGAATCTTACCATCCAAAAAACTACCCACAGGGGATTTAGGCAACCTGTGATCAAAGACAGAGACAGCTCAGCAAGTGGAGGCAGAAAAAATCCCCCAAAGGCCATTGGGCAGCAGTGCTTTCGGGGGAAGAGTAGTCTCTGCCCTACCCTGGGAAAACACATCCCTCATGATCCACATTCAGCCTTGAGCCCCTTCCCCTCCATTTTCCCCACCCCAAGCTGCAGAAAAAGAAATTCTCTATCATCTCTAAGAGGAGGTATATTTTTGGAAGTAAGCTGTCTTGGTCCTGTTTCCAGTGTCTTTTTTTCCCCCATTCATCTTTGTGTCTCTTTCTTCTGCACTTACTATACTCGGGAAGACTCTGTTTGTCTAGAGACTCTCCCCACCTGCAGGGCCCAGGCAGGTCTTCTTTTCCTTCTGAATTTGACACTCTAAGTCAAAGGTGGCGAACTGACTACTCACAGGCCACTTGATCTTCACACATTTTTTGTGTGGTATTAATTAGTTAAATAGTTGGGTTTTTCAGTTGGTTCATTAGTTTAATGTGACTGAATTTATAACTTTTAAAAATCAAAAGGATTTCATTGAATCCAGTTTCCGGCTTCTCTTTAAAAAGCTGGAAAATCTGACAAGGTTGGGCTGTATTGCTTCATTGCGCTGACAGGTGGCAGCTGAGTGGTGCTCATACTCTTTAATGGGGCACATTCTCTCCAGTTTGCCACAGTCCCCACCACTCCCTCTTGTTGACTAGTTATGGTTAATGGATTGAGTTATCTACCAGGGCCCTTTGGGTTTTTGAGTACCCTGCTATAAAATAGTTCTCTCTCTATTCCCTGCCTTCATAAAACATCATATCCCTGCCAGACTTGTCTGAGATTCTCAGAGGGAAGCTATCTGATTAAACACATTGGCACGACAGAAACTTGCTACCCAAAGTGTGTTCTGCAGACCAGCAACATGAGTTTACAGGAAATGCAGACTCTCAGGCCCCAGTCCAGACCTTCTCGATCAGAATCTGCATTTTTAATAAATCCCCAAGTCATTCATATGCATATTAAAGTTTGAGAAGTGCTGCTCTAGAGTGACCATCCCATGCAATCCTTTGCCCCCCCGCCATAGATGTTAGTATTTTAAAAGAGAAAGATTGATAACACCAATCAGGGAAATTTTAAAGTGGATAAGTGAAAGAAAAGACATATCATGGATTTCCAGGGAGATATTTTCAGAGTCACTGCCTCTTAGAGCCGGAAGAGACCCTGGCAATTTTCTAACAATTCATAGCCCAGCTCTTATTTTCTGGCTAAAGACTTGGCAGCTGAGAGAGGGGGACTGTCATGTGCCGAGTCAAAAGCCAGGCGCAGAGCTAAAAGGAAAAGAGAGGAGGCTTTTGCAGAATTCCCAGAAGAACAGGGATGACGCATTTCCTAGGTTGCTGAGCTCAGAATATTTTGGAGGATTTCCAACAACTCGCATTTGCCCCCGGTCCTGCTCAGAACAGAGGAGGGGCACCCCATGTGAACAAGCACAGAATCACCTGCAGGGTGTGGCGAACAGGTAGCTGCACCTGGGCATGAAGGTGAACACCTCCGACCTCCAGTCAAGTTCCTTCAGCACATCCTATAACCAACTCTTCCAATGTCTGGGCTTGGGTGAGCATCTGGTGGCCACCCAGCCTTGAGAGGCTGGTCCGGGAGGGATGCCCATGCAGGTCTTGCAAGTGAGCTCAGAGATAGCTGTTCAGGCAGGGAATTCCTGGGTATGCAGAGTGAGTGTGGCCAAAAAGCTGGGGGTGGGGGATGTGGCCCCAAGACCGCTCACCCCATGGAGAGGGGCATGGCCAGAAAAGGGCCAGAGCAGGATCTCTGAGCCTTGCCAATAAAAATGTAGCCCTGGTCCAGCAGCAGTAGCAGCATCCCCTGGTGCTTGCTAGAAATGCAGAATCGCAGGCCCCACCCCAGACCTCTGGAATCAGAATCTGCATTTGAACAAGATCTCCACCAGGAAATCTGATCTGGGCAGTTTGGTCTAAGCACAGGGCCCCCTTACCTGATTCTGGGAGCAGAACTAGCCCTTCAGGAAAGGAACGATGCCTTAACTCATCTTTGGGTCCCGTGTAGAATCCGCTCTCCAGTTAGCTAGCAATTAATATTTGTTAAATTTGACTGATTTCATTGCAGAGTCACCTCGATTATTCTTACTTTTATTTCAATATATTCTCCCCAATGTTTATTTCACAAGAAAGAAAGCTGTTCCAGAACTACCCATGAATGTAGCACAACTGAAGGAAATTTATTAGATAGTGCAACATTTCCAGTGCAAAAATAAAGAATATTTTTTGCAGGAGGGAGGGAGAGAGAGAATAGTCAAAGCACTCTTTGCATTAGACATTTGATTGGACCATTTGGTTAGTCAAAGAGTAGCTCCAGGTGGGAAAGGTTTACAGCTGGTGGCCTACAGACATAATCCAGTCTGGATGGTTTTACATTAAAACAGATATTTTCCAGCTTCTCTTGAACAATGGAATGATCTAGAAGTACTGAAGCCACATTTGCACATGTCCATCATTGGCTGGGACTGAAGAGCACTGCTAGCTAGCATGGACAGGCTTGCTCCCCTGCCCAGAGCCCAGCACTCCGTGCTGCCTTTCGCTATCTTCCTCACTGATGTCCAGTAGCTACCTTCTTGGCTCTTGTGGGCATTTATTTAGCACCACTGCTTCAGAAAGCCCCAAAGGTTGGCTACTGTACAAACTAAAACATCAAAACCTCAAATAGGAATATTTCCAACCAAAGCATCCGTTAGACAAGTATCTGTTGAGTGCTAGGTTGAGGTCCTCAGGTAGCAGAAACAGATATGAGTCAGACTCGGAGCTTCCAGTTCAGGAGAAGAGAAAAATAAGTGCCTGGGCAATCATCACAAACATTCAAAGTGCTTGGAGCTCCAAGAGAGGCACAGGAACAGCCACGACCTTGCAGTCCAGCTCCTCCTTTGGATGCTTCATCAGTGGGATGCCCAGCCACACGGTGAAAACCCAAAGCTCTCCATGAGGCTGCCTGTTAACCATCTAGATATCTGCCAGGAGATGCTTCCGGCCTTCATCTGCCTTGTTAATTGATAGACCTAAGAATAAGAATCACAAAGGAAAACAAGGACAGTTCCCCACATCTAGAATATTAAAACAGACTCTTCCCACTTGCATCACTCTCCTTCGAGCACAGGGAAACCAATATCAATGAATCGCACTTGACATAGAGGCGATTAACGTAAATGTACAGAATGCATTATTACAAAAAGGTCATATAGGAACACATGCACACGTACACTCATGTTTGCCCACATGCAAATGTTTAAGGTGTGTGTATTTATATAAATGTATACACATATGCATGTGTCTACATATGTATGTATGCAGGTATAAAGGGTCCTAGCTACCTATGTATCTAAAGAAAATGGCTGAGCCATGTCAGTTTCCTAAGGCTAGGCATGTGCAGAGACACCATTTTAAGGAGGACACCAGGGACACATGGGGCTGAGTGTCCCTTGGGACCAACTAATCACATCTGCCCTGGTACTTTTGCCTAAGTTGGTTCTTGTATTTCTTTTCTGATCCTAGTTCAACCTAGAAAGAAAAGGTAGAGCCTCCTGATCCCTCTCTATGCAGAAATGAAAGGATTTAGGCCCTCTGCTCATAAGGACTCTAACCTTCTTTGGATTTATTGAACTGCATGATTACAACGGGTGGGGGGAACACATGGAGTACCTTGGAGATGAGTAGTCTGAATGGCAAGTAAGGCATGAATAATTAATGGGATTAAGAGAGAGAGGAGTACCTATATTTATTTTAAGGTGTCCCTGACAACTCACAAGGGCTTTGAAAATCCTCAACACTTTCAGGATGCACCATCTCTGTGGAAAGTAACACCAGCTTTTCATGTATTAGTTCAACTCCAAAAATTCTGAAACAACTGACAGCATGTCTGACTTCTAGGGTGAAAAATACAAGTGCCGAACCTTTGTCAGAGACCTTACATCCTGCTGTTGTGGCTTTACAGAAAAATACATCAGAAAATGGAAGAAAAAATATATCTCAGCTCCCGGCTCCCTCGAAGAAGCAGCTGTTGTGCAAATGGCCAGTCGTGACCCTGGGCATGTCCCTTACTCTCTCTGGTCTTTCTCTACAGTAAGAAAATTGGGCCAGCAGAATCTCAAGTACCCCTCGCACCCAGTGTGGCTGGCTGAAAAGTGCCCCCCCCCAAGATATCCAGGTGCTAATCCCTATAACCTGTGAAGATGAGCTGAAGTGGAAAAAAGAGGCCAGCAGAATCTCCAGTACCCCTTGCACCCAGTGTGGCTGGCTGAAAAGTGCCCCCCCCAAGATATCTGGGTGCTAATCCCTATAACCTGTGAAGATGAGCTGAAGTGGAAAAAGATGTGAGTAAGTTAAAGATTCTGAGATGGGGAGCTAATCCTGGTTCATCTTTGTGGGTCCTAAATGTAATTGGAAATGACTTATAAGAGGGTGGCTGAGGGAGATCCGCACCAGAGGAGGAGGCATTGTGACCGGAGGCAGAGACTGGAGGGAAGAGACCAAAAGCCGAGGAAGGCTGGCAGCCACCAGAGGCTGGAAGAGGCAAGGAACAGTCCCGCCAACCCCTTGAGTTTAGCCCCATAAGATTTAGTTCAGACTTCCGACCTCCAGAACTTTCCATTTCTGTTGTTTTAAGTCACTGCATTTGTGGTAACTTGTTACAGCATCAATAGGATACTAGTACTTACTAAGACACTGGCCTTCCAAGGGGTTTCATGTATGTGATTTTTCAAAAAGCCACCATCTTGACCCTTTGCAAGACCTGTTAGCCCCTAGGTGGCTTCCCTCCTGAGCATTGTGCCTCTTCAACAGAAGAGCTGGGAACAAACATCTCTCCCAGGCTCCCATGCACAACCCTGGTGTCTGCACGCCTTCGTGTCTTCCAGTGTGGATGGAACACAGTCACCTGTTGAGAGATGTGATCAATTTGGGTGAGTCTGTCATTTGCAACTGCAATTGATTGAAAAACAAATCAAGTATGCTCTGTCATCACTCTGACCCATCTGAAGCCAGGCTAAGGATCAGATGATGAGAACAAGCAGCCTAAGAACCAGGCTCCAACTTCTACATTGACAGAGGGGCCTCCACGGGCCTCTGTTTGGAATCTCCCTTTGTCCTCCCCTCTGGAAAGCCTAACACTGTCTGAGAACCTAGCCCATCTGGCTGGCTGCCTTGGAAACTGGAGCATGTGTTGCAGCTTCTCCCATGAGGCTCCAGGGCCCTTTTCCTGCAACATGGTTTTTCAAGCAAGAGTCACTGGACACATGGCACATCCAAGAACACCCTTCTGCAGCTGGAGGGACCCAGGATTGTCCAGGGCAGTTGTTTTGGAAGCCTATCTTCCCAGGACTCTCTAGCCACACATCTGCATCCTTCTTTGAAAGGTTCCACCCACAAGTGCCAAGCCAGGGCCCTAACATATACCCCATCACACAGGGCACACACAGTGTGCTCTCGGGTGGAAAAAAGGCAGAAATCCTCAAAAGGGGCTGGAGAAGACAGAGGCTGACTTCAAAGACCTGGATCATGGGTTTGTTCCAAGCAGCCATGCCTCAGCCCCCAGTGTCCACACTTGGCCTCTCTTGGTGGCTTTGGGATGGACCCAAAGCCCTGACTTCTGCTTCAACTTTCTCCTGTCCCTCTGACTGCCAGGCCTCGCAAGTCCAGCTTCTCTGATGACCCATCTCAAGGCCCCGGTAGAGGACAGCTTTTCCCTGCAGCCTGACCAGTCCCTGGGGCCCTCTTCTGGGAAGCAGCCAGCTCACCAATCTTCCCTTCTAGAAGTCCCCCCTTGGTGGGGTTGCCAGATTTAGGAAAAAAAAAAAAAAAAAATATATATATATATATATATATATATATATATATATATATATATTTGGGATATAGTTATACTAAAAAAATATCCGTTGTTTACTTGAAATTGTAATTTAGTTGGATGTTCTGAATTTTTTTCTGGCAACCTTACCTCTTGGGATTAAATCCCTGGTTCTCAACTTACTCAGTAGGTAGCAGATCATCTGGAAGCCATTGCTTTCCTGAAACACTGTGATGTGTTTGTGTATTTAACTCCATCAGTTAACAGGATGGAACACATTACATATTATCAGTCTATGTTTAAGTGCTTAGAGATGTCTGCTTTAATTAAATACCCTTGCTGTGTAACAAACCGCACTGTTGATACCCAGGCCCATGCGAGAAAACAGTGAGCTTCTACATCCAGGAGGAACAGCTACTGGCTCTGAATTCCCTCATTCAGAAGCTTTCACTCTCATTCATTCATTTTGCCACCTGCATGTGAGCCACCAAGCAATACAAGTGCCCAAGGTAAACCAAAATTATGGAGAGAAACTTAAATTGAAGAATATCATTTTCATGAAGCATAATTATTTGAAAGAGACCTTCATTTTTATTTTAGCATAGCATCTTAATTTGCATCAGATAATGTTCTATAGAACTTTTTACTCAGAGGAGGCATGACACCTTAAAGCCAGAGTAAAATTGCTCAGGGATCTGTAGCCACCTGCCTTGGAATCTCTTGGGGAAGTTCTTAAACAAGAACCCTACTGAATCCAAACACTGAGGTGGGCCAAGGGATCCATATTTTAGGAAGAGTCCCCAGGGAATATGTATGCAAAGTTAAGTTTGAGATGTACTTAAATATTTTACCAGCCTGTTTAGTTTCCTAGGAGTTCAAAGCAATGGGTCAAGTTAAACACTGGGAATTTATTCACTCACAGTTTTAAGACCGGGAAAGTGTCCAAATCAAGGCGTCACCAAGGCGTTGCTTTCTTCTGGAAGACTGGTTGCCGGCAATCCTTGGCTCTTCTGCCACATAGCAAGGCACATGGCGGCATCTGCTGGTCTCTCCCTTCTCTTCCAGCTTTCACTGATTTCAGCTTCTTGCTCCCAAAGTTTTTCTTCTCTCTCTCTGAAATTCGTTCTCTTATAAAAGATTCTAATAATAAGATTTAGACCCATCCTGATTGAGGTGGGCCACACCACAACTGAAGTAGCCTCATCAAAATGTCCTACTTACAATGGGTTCACACCCACAAGAATGGATTAGATTTAAGAACATGTTTTTCTGGGATACATACAGCTTCAAACCACTATACAGCCCTTCCTTGTTACCAAAGCCAGAAAGTATTTCAAAGTGAAATGTTGTCAATCCTAAGGGGTAGACCTGTTTTGTTTGCTTCCCACAGTACTTTAGCACTTTGGGCAGGGCACTCACTCTCTAGCTTTGTCACAGTCTTCACCCTTCCCTATTGTATTCCACATGGCCTACTTCTTGCAAATAATATTACCTGCTTGTCCTTGACCCCTGGATGCATTTGAACTGGCAGCCTCTGTAACTCCTAACCCAGCAGGACTCTGAAGCTATAGTGGCCCATTCATTCATTCAGCCCATATTCATTAGGTACCTGTTGGCCAGGCACTCTGTAAGTACTAAGGAGGCAAGAAGGGACAAAACCCATCCTTGCCCCCAAGGAGCTCAGTCTCAGGGAGAAACAGAAATAATTGTTCTGGGATTGTGAAAGGAGGTGGAGAGGTGGGAGGAAGCACTTTGCCACTACTGGGCACCACAAAGGGGGCAGCAGGAGTGTCCTGGGTGCCAGAGAGGGAGCCATCTGCCCACATCACATTTGTAGCCATGGGAGGGCAGCAAACCTGACTCCAGGGCCAGCCACCTCCTCACTGACCCCAGCTGCTACCCAGGCCTGGCTGCCTATCCAAGGATGGAGCCCTCAGGCTAACCCACTAGCCAGTGTTGTCACAGGATCCTGTCACTTGGTGATTTTAATTAGTATTTTTTCAAACTGAGGGTCATGATCCATGAGTAGGTTAGAAATCAATTTCATCAGTTGTATTAGCATTTATAAAAGCAAGATGGAATTGAATAGAAAATATTAGAGTGTAATGTATAGATTATAAGTGTGATATTGTTTGGGGGGAAAGTTAGGTTCAGAAATAATATATATTCACACACACACATACATATAGACATGTTGTATAATGCATTTGTTACTATGAGTCTTGGGCAAATGTGTTTAAGAGCCACTGGCTTAATTATTTCAAAGTGAGATAAACTGTCGAAATCCTTTCTGGAATAAGGTAGGTGAGTGGTGGTAAATAAATACCTAAAATAAATGAAATACCAAGTGAGTTTAAGTGAGCTTATGCAAGCAAGCACCAACCCAGAAAGCACACATTGTGTTCTTCCTTTGTATAAGATACCATCCTAGGCAGTCCACCAGGGATCTCAATTGCAAACAAGACCCAGAACTCAGGAAAGCTGACACAGCACACACTTCACACCAATTCTGAGCAAAATGCAGTGCAAGTAATGAACAAGTGCCTTGAAGACTTCCAGGCCCAGAAATGGTAGAAGATAGTATTTGAGCCCTTAAGCTTGGGTTCACACCTAAACATCGCAAGAAGTGGAGAAGGCATCAGGATGAGGGTATAGCATGGGTAAAGGCAGGGGGGCAGGAAAGTACCCAGCCTCTCCAAGAAGCAGGAATAAGAATAAGTAGGGTTCCTGAGGGAGATAACACTACAAAGATCATTGGGAACCTTCCACAACCACTGACCCTCTTTGACCATCGGTTTCTTCTTCTACCCAATGAAGCTAATGGTACTTAACTTACTCACCTCACTGGGTGGCAGTGAATATAAAAAGAGAAAAGAAAAGGAGAAATGCAGTGAAGCGTGTACAGTTGCTGAACCCTGTTGTGCGGCAGACGCTGGTCTGGAATCTGATGGTGGATAAGGAGCACCTGGCTCTGTGGTGCACACAGGAACTCAGAGAACAGATCATCTGCTCTGCCTTGGAAAGTCAAAAAGTGGCCCGAGCACAGGGCGCTTGAGCGAGTCTGGAAAGAGGATTGGAATTTGCTAGGAGGGAGATGGGAACCCGGCATGTGTTAAAGGTTATGGAGTTCACCGGTGTGTCCACTGAACAGTGAGGAAGGCTCTGTGGCTGAACACAGGGGGCGTAGACAAGGCTATCCTGTACAACTGTGCGAGTTATGCCCTGCATGAGGATGCTGGGCCGAAGGCACCAGGGGAAGCTGACATTCAGCCAGCGCTCTGCCGACCCCAGCCAAAAGCCATGGCTTCGCCAATTCGCACAGCAGCACCATCTGCTGGCCAAGATGCATGCCTGCAGGGCGTTTCAGCACTTTTACTAACTTGCACCAAGGTTCTGTATGGGCTAGAGAAAACTTCTGTAGGTAGGACTCGACAGGAAGGCAGATATGAGCTGGAGGGCAAAGGGTGAATGTAAACAGCTTCTCCATCAATTTCCCTCGAAGTGGGCTTCTCCCCATCACCAGTCTCAGCTCTCTGCTAAGACTCAGCTATAGCACCAATAGTTAACCTTCTCCCTTCTCAGGCCACCTCTGCCCATTCTCTTCTTCCAACTGTGCTCTGCTCTCTCAGCCACCTCTTCCAGGCAGCCTTCCCAGATTCCTCCACAAGGACCTAATTGCTGCCTTTCATTCGGTCCTTCTGTCCCAGCAGGGGAGCACTCACACATGGGTCCTGTGAGCAGGTAGAATGTGCACCACATATTTCAATCATTTGAGTTTCCCCCACATGTTCAGCCTTTCATCCTCACTGATACCACAGTATCCTCACAGGCCAGAGACTACGTTGTCTACTCCTTTACAGAGGCTGCCAATGAGCCACAAAGCACCATTTCTTTTTTTTCTTTTTATATACCAGAGCCAGAGATTGAACCCGGGACCTCGTGTGTGGGAAGCTAGTGCTCAACCGCTGAGCCACATCAGCTTCCCTGAGTTGATTTTTTCATTTGTTTTGCTCATTGTTTGTTTGTTTGTTTTCAGGAGGCACTGGGATCTGAACCCAGGACCTCCCATGCAGGAGGCTGGCGCTCAACCGCTTGATGTGGCTTGAGCCACATCTGCTCCCAAGGACTATTTCAGATTCACTGGTAAAGGAGAGCGGTCCCTTGGTTGGGCTGACACAGGTGCTCCAAAGCCTGCTATGGATGTGCTCTCTTCAGGGAGAGTTTTCAGCTGCCCAGGAAAGATACTTTCTCTACCCCCACCCTGGCCTCTCCTACTCGCAGATGCTTCCAGGGCTAAAGGGTATCCCAGCCCATGGGGAGCACTTCCCTCAGAGCCCTCCAGGTGGGACGTCCACCCCACCAGGGGGCCTGTGCCTGCATTTAGCTTCCTTACCCTGGCTGTGTCCTCTCTCTCCAGCTAACTAGGGGACTTCTTAAGAGCTGAGCATGTGTCCTTGGTATTTCTTCTGTATCACTCACAAGAATAAAAACAAAGTTAATGATACTAATAATATTAATAACTACCATAATAAGATGATGATGACAATGATGGTGACTGCTGCCCTTTACTGAGCATTTCATATGCATTAGGCTCATCTAATACTGACAACCACCCTGAGAAGTTGTTATCATCCTCATTTTGCTAATGTGGGTGTTGAGGCCCTGCTATGGATTAAACTGTGTACCCTGAAAAGACATATTCAAGTCTAAATTCCTATCCTCTGAACGTGACCCTTTTTAGAAATGGTATCTCTGAAGATGTGATGAGTTCAGATGAGGCCAATCTGGATGAGGGAGGGCCTAAACTAGGGGTCCTTAACCTTATTTGTTCCACAGACCCCTTTGCCAGTCAGGTAAAAACCAAGGACCCCTTACTAAGTCCACACTAGACTGTGTATTAGTTAATAAATAGATTATACCTGCACCAACCTGTCCCCACAAGAATAATGATTTTTTGAATTCCAGTGCAAGCTCACAGACCTCCTGTTAGGAAGTCCTGGTCCAATAGGACTGATGTCCTTATAAGAAGGGGAGACTCGGACAGACAGACACACAGGCAAGCACCATGGGATGGAAGAGGCAGGGAGCACCATGGCTTGCCTGCCAGTCACCACCAGGAGAGAGGAATGAACAGATTCTTCCCTACAGAATTAGCGGGAGCACGACCCTGTGGACACTTTGATTTCAAACTTCCTGCCTCCAGAACTGATTTCCTGTCACCTTAAGCCCCCTCCAGTTGTGGTGCTTTGTTACAGCAGCCCAAGGAGGCTGAGACAGGCACCAAGAGGTTTCGGGACTGGCCCAAAGGTCCTCAGAAGGAAGCAGTTGGAATTGGAGTGTCTCTGGTCCAGGACCCATGTGTTTAGACACTCACCGCACTGCCAGCCCAGGTTTGGCAGGGCGCTGAGCACCCCACCCGTCCGTGCACATGACTGCCCGAGCGTGTTCAGCTTGTGACACATTTTTGTACTTCTGCCTGGCTCATCTCCATATTCCCAGTGCCTAGCAAATTGGTGGGCCCGTGGCAGGGGTTCCATGTATGAATGCATGCGGGAAGGGAGACGCTCTAAAAGGGGGTCAGCCCACGCCTTGCCAGCCAGTCACTGGTCCAGAACCACTTATCCATCAATAGGTCCAGCCTCTGTGCATATCACACACCCATAAGGCTAGTGGAACATACCAGAGAAGACCCCGGTCACTCTAAATTATCTAATCCAATAGTGTTTACCTGACACCCTCTCTGAACACGGCCCTGCATAAGAAATTCATCTTTTGCATTCTCTTTTTATTACATTTCAAGACTTCTTAATAAACTCTGGGCCGCTAACTCATTGACATATCTGATGGCACAAAAGTGCACCTTTACCCAGCAGTTTCTAGCAAGCACTGATCAAAAAATAAAAAAGCTTCAATGAGTCCCTGCTAAGTCATTCTACTTGTCAATGGAACCAGAGACTCACAGGATTCAAATTCTCCCCCTTCTATGTCCAATGCCACTGCCCCATTGTAGTTCAGTCTTGACCTCTACAAGTGTCTTCCAACACAGGGCGTGTCACCCAGGGGCTTTGTTAAAATGCCAATTCTGACTCAGTGAGTCTGGGGTAGGACTCCAGCTTCTGCATTTCTCACAGCTCCCAGGTGCTGCCGAGGCTCCAAGGATCTCTGCTTCAGCGGGACCGCCCATTCCCAAGTCCATTCTCCACCCTCCCAGGCATCTAACACCCAAAACTGATCACATCCCTTCCCCACTTACAACTCTGGGGATTCTGTCTGGGCTCCTTGGGCTGGCCCTGGTCATGGTGCTCACCTTTCCCTGCCTCTTCTCCCTGCACCTCCCCCCTCAAACTACTTATGACTCCCCCAAATGCCCAGAGTGTCCCTTCCTCCTCCTGATCTTGCAGTTACCCCCATTGCCCCACTCAGCCTTCCCTGACTTCCCTTTTCTTCCTCTACTGCCCCTCCCACCTCCCCTCTGCCCCCATAAACACCCTCTCCATACATCTTCCATAGCCAATGTGTAAGGGTTTTGCTCCAGGTTGGTCTCCCCCACCAGAGTTGTCCTGGAGGGCAGAGAGCAACAGCATCTTGTCCACCTCCATATCCTTTGTGCCTCGAAAATATTTGTGGAATGAACAAGGGAAACCCCTTTCAAAGTACTTTCATACAATGAAGGAAGACAATGAGATTTCAAAAAGGAACAGTGGCTGCTTTGCTTTTTAAGAGTACCAATCCTTGATACGTGCACGGTGTAACTTTTTCAGGTTGATTAGATGTTTACTTATATTAATGTGTTGAATATGCCATCGCTTTGCAAAGTACGGGTGAACATTCTTAATGCTGAATGGCACAAAATGACTTTTTTTGAAGGGTGCAGTGAGCAAATTAAAAGCATTTAGTCCACAACCTGCACAGAGGATAAGGCTTCTGGAAGCTGCAGTATGACGTCTGTTCAGCATTGGAGTCACTGTTTGGTGAAGAATCATATCTTAGGAGATGATGATGGAAACCACTAGAACTATCTGACAGAGGCAGAGACTGAAGCGCTGCAGCTGCAAGTCTAAAAACACTACAGATTGCTGGCAAACACCGGAAGCCGGGAAGAGGCAAGGAAGGAGCCTCTCCTACGGGCTTCAGGGCATACCTGGCCCTGCTGACTCCTCGATTTCCTACCTGCAGCCTCCAGACCTGTAAGATAACACATTTCTGTTGTTTTAAGACCCCCAGTTTAAGGAGCTTTATTACAGAAGTCCTAGGAAACTAAGACATAACACAGGTTTAACCGTGATGGAAGCTCACTTATAACAGGGAGCATGCGACAAAACCGTCTAAATCAAAATCGTGGATGTAGCTCAAGTGGTTGAGTGCCTGCATCCCACAAATGAGGTTCCAGGTTCGATCCCTGGTACTTCCTAAAAACAAACAAACAAACAAAAAAAAACCCAGCTCTCATTGGGAAGCGGATATAGCTCAGTGGTTAACCACCTGCTTCCCATGTACGAAATCCTGGGTTCAATCCCTGGTGCCTCCAAAAGAAAAAAAAAAAAATAGTAATTAAGCATCAGAAACCACGGCATGAAGCAACATCAAATAAAGGATTGCACAGGCAGCCTGCAGTGAGGCTCGGATGACCAGGAGCAGGGAAGGAAGCAACCCTGTAGGAACAGCTTCTCTGGCCCAGATACTGTCTTGTGTGCCTCTCATATGTGGTTCCATCCCATCCTCAGGATGTCCCTGTGAGGCCCTTATCACTGCCGCTAATTTACAGATGCCAAAACCTAGGCTCAGAAAAAGAGGAATTGCCTCATCCGTGGCAGGGCAGACTGTGGAACTCGCATCTGTCTTGTACTTTCTGGGCAGATCTGTGGATTCCCCCTCAGTCCCCGCGCCTCTCCAGAGCTCTCTGGGAAAGAGGTCCTTGGTCTTCGAGCAGGCCAGGAGCAGGGACTTCTTTAAAATTCCTACTGGATTTTTAATGTTATCTAAGAAGTCACTTGCCAGCAAACTGATAGAGCTCAGCCCAAGGCAGTGGCAAACACCAACCCTCGGCGGAGTGGAGAGGCTGAAATTTCAGGAAATCACGGAAAAATGAGTAACGTGAGAGCATTGAGACTTATTGAAAGGGCAGGAGGTAGGAAAAAATCGCTTTATTATTGGAAACTTGAAGAGATGAAAAATATGACCTTTCCTGCCTCTCCCGCTTCTAAAAAGTGACAAAAGTGTTTCATATGCCTCCAACCTAGATTAGCAGAAATGCCTCCCAGTGTGGGTGGCCTCCCGGGAAGCAAAAAGTTTCAGTCTCTCCTTTTTTGTTGTTCTTTGGCAAGAAGAACAGAGATGCTTTTCCGGCAGCGGAGTGTCCATGTGGTTTTGATATGGCCCAGGCTTGGGCTAAACAAAGCTGTAACCCAGCCATTCCTCAGTCCCTACCTCAACCCAAGTGAGAGATGCCCCTTCCACCCTAAATGCTTGGTGGGTCCTTCCTAGAGGCATGCCAGGTCCCAAAGAGAAGCCTCAGCTCGGAGACCCCCACACTCAGGCTCCATCCCTGGGGCAAGGGAAACCACAGAGGATTGGAAAACGTCCCCACAGACTCTTCTCGTCTTTGAGACTTAATTCCCACATCTGCAAAATGGGGAGACTTTTATGCACTTCTGTCGCCAAGAAGGCCATGGCTACTGTTAGCCGACTGCACATACTCCAGGGGGCAGGCAGCTCTGTTGCCCTCTGCGGAGCCACCCACGCCTCTCTGAAGCTCTCTGGGAAAGCTACAAGACCATCGAGCAGGCTGACAGCAGGGACTTCTTTAAAAGTCGAAAGCCTTATGCACGTCGAGGGACAACGCGATTCAGACCAGGACCAAAGCAGCCCACGTCTTCATCCCTGCCTCCTTTTACAGGCTTCCTCATCCTCCCATGCAGATGTGCCCTGTCCTAGGAAACTAGGTCAAGAAGGCAAATGAGGACTGAAATCCAGCCCATGCTCCATATGGCAAGCCAGGCCCCCTAGGGAAAGGGCTTCAGCTCCCTGGAGGAAGGAGGCTGGCGGTGGCCAGGTGCATTCTCTGGTGTTCATAAGCCTGACCTTGAATCATGAAGACAGGCCTCCCTCCCGCCCTCAGTTGCTTCCTTCCTTCCTTCCTCCCTTGCTTTCTCCCTCCTCTCCTTCCTTCCTCTCTCTCTTCTTCCTTCCCTCCCTCCTTCCCTTCCTCCCTCCCTTGCTTGCACCTTCTTTCCTTCCCCCCTCCCTACTTCCCTCCTTCCCCTTGCTTGCTTCCTTCCTCCCTCCCTACTTCCCTCCCTCCCTTCTTTCCTCCCTCCTTCCCTCCTTCCTTCCTTCCTTCCTTCCTTCCTTCCTTCCTTCCTTCCTTCC